>BMAW01046047.1:73539-209688 GCA_019974015.1 Nephila pilipes
AAATTAAAGGATAGTTTTTGATAAAATTATTTGATTCTTGTTTATATATTGTTTCATCGCTAGTAGTGGATTGAATTTAGAACGGTTGTGACGTATTTTTCCAATATTCAAGTCCTCAACGATCTTAAAGTCTAATTCAATAATCAATAAATTCAAAACTCCAATAGAAGATACGTCAGAGAAAGAAAGTACAGTTTATTATCTAACAAAGAATACACAAGATCGTCCTCTCTCTCTAATCCCTCTTAACTCGGTTAACTCTAGTTTATATTCTAATAATAAAGTCTTAGCTTACCAAATAAACTGCTTCTATTAACACACTTCTTGTTTAAAACAGGTTCTACTCTTACTTCTCTAACCAAGACTCGTTTCAATTCCCAAACGATTAATTACGATGATTCAACTCAATCAATAAATATCCATAGCTTGTCATTATCCTCATTTTCCTTTCTCTTTCCTTTCAATTCCATTTCGATTATATATTAATTTTTTGCCCTTCTTATATTCATCTAATTTGTCTGATAACGATTCATTTGGGTTTGGAAAAAGTTGTTATCTTATGCAATTCAAATTACAATACGGCCCCGAGGTTACTGAAGAGAAAATCGCGATTAGCCCAACGTCACATGGTCATAAAATAAAAAGACAATTGAATAAAAAGGAAAGATAACAATTTATTGCAAGAAATATCTCTCTGCGACACTTTTCATACATGTCACTTATTTCATATTTTAGATATAACCCTTGGGTCTAGTAAATGGACCGAAAATAATGGGAAAAAGGTTTTCCTTTTAGTAATATTGAATATTAAAAGGATCGTTCAATAAGTCTTTAGAAATTCCAAGAGATGGGGCTCATAGTATTGAAAATTGTTTGTTTTCAGTTAGCATCATGACTTACAAGATAACTATCTTCATCTCAGTTACTCGTGTTTGTGATCAGGATGCCTTACGCACTTCAAAAATTCTTCGTCATAACTTTTCCGACCGACGAGATCATCCTCGCCTTCTTTGGAGCGCATTCACAGGAAGCAACCCATTGTTTTGATTTTTGTTTATTTCCGGTGGTTAACGACAAATTCAGATCTCACTGACAGTGATAACTCGACGCAGCAGCAACTAAATATTGATTTGGCAGCAAAGGACTACCTAATCAAAATTAACATATGAATCAATATAAAATTGGTTTCGACTCCGTTAACAGATGGCAGTAGCCAATGGTAACAACAATTTACCTTAATGATGCCATCTGTCTTCAAATACAAGTACTATATATATACAAGTACAAGCCTGATAATATATATATATATATATATACTCTCTCTATATATATATACTCTTTCTATAAACCATTTAT
The DNA here is from genome assembly GCA_019974015.1 of Nephila pilipes. Taxonomy (NCBI): domain Eukaryota; kingdom Metazoa; phylum Arthropoda; class Arachnida; order Araneae; family Nephilidae; genus Nephila; species Nephila pilipes. The sequence goes on from BMAW01046047.1 coordinate 74,896, forward strand.
TTAAAATATTTCAAATAAACTAAATCTCTATGTAAAAAAAATCGGAAGACAAAATAGTATTCCGAGTTTCTTACGAACATATCTTAAGAGTAATTCAATTTGTTTTTGCGTTTCAAACAAACCTCCTCAGAAATTAGAATACTTTGCATTCACATGACTTTCTCTGACCCCGTCACAAATTCGAAAACTTTCTCACGTGAGGAAAGCTTAAGATTTAAAAAGACAGACAAAAAGGCGGGGGGGGGGGGGGGGTAGAAAAAAATTAAACGAATGTCAAAAGTGTATGCATTGTAAATCACTCGAGCAATCACGCTAGATCCGTGCTTTCCCGAATGACATCATTTCCCGTTCTCAGAATCGCTCTCGAATCAATTCACAAATCACTTTTGGAAAAAGATCGACCCTGAACGCAGAGTGCCCTCAAGTCCAGGCAATCGAGAAACGCGTTTCGTGACTTTTATTACGCTCATTTCTACGTCATGCGCCATTTTTAAATTAAATCACGACAATTTAATATGACTTTGTATTTACCGAGCATAGTATTTACAATGTTCTTATTTTCCGACGACTTCTAACTCAAGAAAGACTTTGGAGATGAGCCCCTTGACAAAATTATTTAAAACCGACTTCTTTTAAAGTCAGAATAATGTCTTTGAGGTAGGAAAAAAATGTCAAATTATAAATACCACAGTAATAGCGCATTCTGACTTCATCAACGTACCGCAGCATATTTTAACGTACAATTCATTTCTGTTTAAATGCGTTCATTTTCTCCATGTGCGGTTCAAACTTATTAATTATCTCTATTCCTTCAGGGTCATACAGACGCAATTACAATCAGCCAAATAACTTTTAAATAGTTTATTCAGATTTAGGATAGGTTATACCGAAATAAATTAATAATGTGAGCATTCACATTATCGCACTTAGAACCAAATCTTACAATAAAGAATCCTACCTATCTTAATAACTCCAAACGGTTCGTTTGAACTGAGGTGGAAGTTATTTCGTGCAATTTTTTTAGCCTCCACGTCGACATGTAACGAAAGTAGTTGAAAGCTATTGTGATTATTCACGCACAATTCTTAGAAATATACTTTACAAAAAAGATTTAACTAGTTTACATTTTAACCGATGTGATATTGTTTTATTGAAAATTATAACGAATAATTTCAAATGTAGTAATTATTAAGAATTTACTTTTTAAGGAGGATTTATGAATAAAAAGTTTCACAGTATTAAAATATTTTTCTCTTTCATTTCTGGTATGAAAGAATTTTAACACATATAATTTAAATTAATATACATATTTTAAATTTAATAGTTTTGAAATTTGAATACTTTATACGTATATTTTTAAATGTTTGTCTAGCTTTTAAAGCGTACCGTAATATTCCTCCTCCTCCAACTGTCATTATGTTTAGTTTTTTAGTTTTAAAAATTTAAAAAAAATTTTAGTTTTAAAAATTTTGTTGAATATATCGCTTTATAATTATTATTATTACTTGAATAAGGAGTTAGCTGAAGATTTATTATTAATCTATCTTGAGATTTCACGTTCAATTCTTTCTGCTTATTTTTAAATCAATACGTACTTAACATTAGTATAAGATTTATTCATTCATGTGTATACAAGCTTTTATTTAACTTGCTATGTACACGTGTATGTCTTTCAGTTCACAAAATTATAATCGAATTTTATACCTCTCCCTATCATCCGAACAAATTGCAATTCTGCATACACGTATAACTCCGATGAGTATACAGTATTATAATATACTAAAGCACCGATGAACTTACGGGGGCTTGCACTTATCAATATCCTGTTCAATTGAAATTTTGCACACACTTATAGCTAGTGTAATTGCTTTATATTCTTAAATTTCCCGATAAAAAAGAATTAAATGTTAGTAAAAACCCTTTCATGTTAAGTTTGTATTTAAAGATGGACTAAATGGTAGAAAAATGGGTTTTTTTTAAAATAATAAACAGGGTTATTCTCAAAATGATTCATCCGATTTCAAAATTCTATATTTTAAAATAAACAACACAGAATAATAAGTAATACATATATGCAAAGGGATATTACAAAAGTTTTTTATATTGTAAACAATAGGTGGTCCTCGGGAAGCTATTTCGCGAAAGCTGTTTTAGAAGATTTCATGTAGCTACCTCGTGGGGTTGGATCGGTCGCAGTGCAGCAGATGACTGTATGCCACACAGCTGACCACCTAAGTCACCTGATATGGCCCCAAGTGTAAAAGATAAAGTGTATGTGACAACCATTCCACACATTTGTGTGAACTAAAACGGACTTCTGTGTGCTGCTGTACAATACATTACCACTGACACTTTACAACGTGTTTGGTAGGAATTTACATACCTCACACCTTCATAAATTATGTATTATTTTATATAAAAAAATATTTTATATCCTTTAGTCCCTCTTTAAGTAAAAGCTATATATATATATATATATATATATATATATATATATATATATATATTGTGTATGTGACATTAATAAATATAAAAAATACGAAAACTGAACTCTTTTTTTTTTCTTTCGAAATTCATTTTTTAAAGGATGGTTACAAAATCAGAGCATTTCAATTTGACGAGAAATAAAAACTAGAAAAAGTGTTGAAGTACATGCGATCTCGATAATTTTAAATTGTGTTGTGGAGAAATAGGCTAATGCTATATTTTAAAACTTCAGAACACACCCTCAGACTTTTACAGGATAGGATCTTATTGTGTGTGTATTTTTTATTAAAAATATTAGTTAGTTGGCAACAGTTTACACGCGCAAGCGTGAGCACAATAAGGCAAAGGATCTGATAAATGGTGTTTGTTTTTGAGACTGATTCACTTCGCGAAGGTTTGACCCATTTCATGATAGGCAAAATTGAGGTGATCAAGTTTTGAACTCTTTTGCGAAAATTTAGTTGCCTCCGTCGGACAAATAAGTTAATAACGAAGGATTTAGGGTAATTCCTGTAGGTGATGACCCTGGCTTTATTTATGACAAATCTTCCGGTTTCAATAGGATTATTGATCTTATCTTAACTCATTTATTTGCTAAAAGTCTATATCAATAGCATGGGATGTCAACATTTGAATAAATTAAATCGAGGTTAAAATTAAAGTTCGAAAGAAATTGAAAAAAGAAGCCATGTATCTAGGATTGGGAGAGTAATATTTAGCTTAAAAATGGCCACAATAGCTTTTTCTCATTCATAGATTCAAAATGACTACACATTAAATTTATCAAATCCCATTATATTAGCATTTTAACTTTTTAAAAATTTGTAACATTTTATTTACTGTATAAGTTTAGTTTAATAGAGGTTTTGCGTTATTATTTACTATTTAATTTTATAAATTATAATTCAAATTTTTACTTACATTTTCTGATAAATCCCTTGTTTCTGTGATTTTATGTGATAAAATATAGTTTATATAATTAAACAGGATCTTCATTTACCCATAACCAGTTTATTCACATTTTGAACACGCTATTTCAAAACAAATTGATTAAATGGAGAGGATAACTATTCTCGTCTTTAACCAATTATTATAGTAAGAAATTATCTGAATAACTCGGACAATATAATTACAGATCTCTGGATCCAATTCAATACACTTCTGGAGACGGGTCCGAGACCATTATCAATCTGTCGCAAAACAGTTGCTGGTACCGATATAGTATTTCTATGAAGCACTTTTCAACCATTCTTTCTCACAATTTCCTATTCTCTACATTTCTTTTGTAGCAATGCTAGGATAAGAAGATAGCTTCTGACGTTAATTAAAGAGAAATGCGCTGGAGCACCTATTACCAATTTTGCAATAAAAATAGCACCTATTCAACTTGGTACGGCTTCGAATTATTACTTAAGTTTAGAAAATAAATTTTTGATTTAAAATGGACGGAAATTAAAATTAAAAACAAAACACAAATAAAAGAAATTATCGAAGTTAGATTTGTTTGTAATTAAGCTTTCTCATTCAACGTCAAAAACTTTTTATAACACACAGCTCAAAATATTTCGTCATAATAGTTTTCTCACGTAGGGTTAAATAAACAACTTTTTGAAAGACGTTGCCATTTTATAAATAGTTTTGGATTTCATTTCTTCTTTACGTCTTTGAACGACGATATTCAAGATCTAGATAAAATTATGAATGTCCGTAATTTGTGTCTACACACGCAACTTTATCGGTCAAAAAACTGCTTTTTTACAATCGAAAATTTTTATTTTACATACATATGACTCTCGTATTCTGTGTGATGTTCGGTTGCTTCTCCGTGGACTGCTTTTTAATTGGAAGAAATGAAATTGCAGTCGCTAACGATTTATTTAATACTGTTTGATCCTGATGTTCATTTTAGGGATGTTAAAGAAATTTACCGTAAAATCTTGAGTATAATAGGCACTTTTTTTTCCACATTTTGATCCGTAAAAATGAGGGTGCGTATTATACTCATTTAAAAATTAAAAAAGTGTTTTTTAAACGTTGAACAAGGGAGCAGCTGTAAGGGATTGTTGTAACACGCGAGTTGCCCAGGGGTTCTTTTACACAAACGGGAACTTACAGTACATGTCGCACACGCGTTTGTTTAACAACAGCTCCCTTAAAATAGCGATGGTTCCCGGTTGTTCTTAGTACAAAAGTTTATTATTTTATTCAATTTAAATGCCTAAAAATGTCTTAAAGAAGATCATATTAGGGGAGGATGTGCAGGTGTCATCAGATAGGGATGAGGATGGCGATATATATAACGACGGCACCAATAATTATGACTTGGACTCAACAACAATAGAATAGCTGTGTTGTTGTGAAAGTGATTAAGAGCGATAATTTGACAGTATTGTTTGTTTAGTGTTAAAATTTAAGTTTTTTTTTTTTCTGTCGAATTTGACGTTTTCGTTAATTTTTTTATTAAAAATTTCTATTACGCTAATAAATAACTTGTGTAATAGTTAAATAAAATACTTAAACGTTATGGGTGCGTATTATATTCGAATTTTAATTTCTTCCAAGACTTTAGCGCCAAATCAACAATGCGTATTATACATGTGCTGATATTATAGTCAAGATTTTACGGTAATAGTTTTAAGATACTGTCCAACCAGAACGAAAGCAGCGCGCGGAGTTCGCGCGTCTCAGGCCATTTGAAGAAACTTGACCATTAAAAATAATTTTCTATTTCGCTAAAACATAAATTTGCCAAAGCATAACAGCTTTCAGCTAACGTTTAATACGGGGGTTGAAAAAAAAAGTAAAGAAGTTTTATGCTTGAAAAGAGTTGCGTTAAAAGTAATTTTAAAAAGGAGGAGGATAAATTGAATTTATCATACACACAGAATATATATATACACATAGCTTTTTACAAGATTTCATACGTCGTCAGAGGCTGATTCTTAACAGTACTCGCCTTTATTTCGCCCCTTCACTTTGTATACCTACTAATGTAACGTATTTTGAGCACTTTTAAATTGTGCTATTTACACAAGAAACGGACTCTTTCTAAAAGTCCAAGACCATGATTACCGGTACTGAATTGTTTTTAATGTGAATTGTGGGAGCTCAAGTAGGCAGTATATCAATTCGAAATTTCTGTAGTGCTCAGCGTTAGTTTCCATCATCTTTGTTTTTGTTAAAGGCAGCGGAGGCTTAACCACAATAAGGCATTGTTTATCAAACTTTTTTTTTTACTTTATACTATCTTCTTTTTCGAGTTATTATATCCTTTGTAATGTTTTAGAATGTTTGCAATATTTTTATGATAATTTATATTTTCGAACTATTTTGTTGCGTTCTATCTAATTATAAAATTAGTAAAACCGTTAAAAGGTACGCATAAAAGGGTTTAAAAATTAAAATATTTAAAACTGATTGAAATAAGAAAATATGAATTTTTTTTTAAAATACCATTTTCTTAAAAACTCTTTCCCTTTCTATTTGTATTATGGCAAGTAGAAGGGGGGAAGGCGAAATCTTCAATTTTTCCCGGGAGCAGAGAATCTAAATACGTCTTCAGTTCTTATCTTTCATAATATTTATTTTTTTCCTAAAAAGAGCAACAAAAATTTCTTTGACAATCATTTATAGAAAATGGTATAAAATACATTTAATGAAAGTTTTATTTCTTCGTATCAATAATAAAATGTCGAAAAATACGGTTATTTAATATGGATAGGAAAATGAAATAAGTCAATCTAATGCCTTACATAGGAAACGCAAAGTGAAAAATATTTTTTAAAAAAGAAAAAGAAAGAAAAAAGAAAAGAAAAGCGGCATAATTATTTATTGAAATTTTTAAAACTGAATCCTAGAAATTCTAATTCTTGCTCAGTGACGGGTTCAAATTCACATGATGCCCAATCTATTATAATTGCTTTTTCTGTGAATTCCTCAACTGTCCGTGTCCAATTGGAAAGTTCCTCTGAATCTGAAGAAAACAAAGAAATGAAGACACGTCTTCAACTGTACCTACAAAAGTTAAATCGGACGACCTCTTTAATTGGCAAGAGAAAAATAACAATCGCTTATTGGAAATCCGTGTCGAAGAGGAGTCTGCATTCAATCAAGATAACATCAAAATTTTGTACAGATGACGACGAAGATTATTTTCAGCTTCTCATTTTTTACAGTTTTACCAAACGGTGAAAAGGTTGAAAGAAATTATTAGTATATTCATTTAGGGCAAACGCTACATTTTGTTTATTGTTGCAAACGATTTAATGCGAAAATTTGGAATTTAATAGGAAGAGACAGTTTTTCCGATTGGCGGAATTAAACTGCTCAAATATCCCGACATGAATCAAGCATTGAATATATGCTAAATTATAACAGATTGAAAGAGTTGAAATAGTCTTAATAAATTTTTTTACCTCGGATTATGAGTAGCAAAGAGCGATGGCAAGGCACAATTATCAAAATTATTGCGATTGTTTGGTATTTAGGAGGACAATTGTTAGTTACATACAAAAGGCAAACCTGATATATTATTCGAAAAGAATAATAAGAATTTTCTAAAAGCCCTAGAAATGCTGGTGAAACTTCGACCTAATTATTTCATATCATATTAATGACATAAAAAAAGTTAAAATAAGAGTCACATGCCTTATTACCTTGGACATCCCATCCACAACGAAATTATTACTACACGGGCTAACTCAATAAAAGTGAAAATTCAAGGCTTGGTAAAAAAAAAAAGAAAGAGCAAAATACTTTTCAATTATTTTAGACACTTCTCCAGATTCAAGTCACGTAGAAATATTTTCATTTGTAGTCAGAATCATTGATAGGAATACATTTCTTATTGAAATTAAAGAGTTGTTCCTTGGATTTTATTCTGTTTCGGATGTAACTGAAGAAGTATTATGTAACTACTTTACCCACTAATTATTAGTTTGTAATGATTTAGGTATAAAAAATTTACTTGGCCTGGAATCAAATAGTTACAATATGATGGGATGGAAAAGTGGTCTACAAAATAGGATTAAGAATATTTATCCAAGAACAAGTGTATACCTTATGTATTTCATCCATTAAAATTGGGGGTGAACAATGTGGCCAAGACATTTAGGATTGTTGGCTTCTTCAATATTGTCCAAGAGTTGTATTCGTTTTCTTCTGAATTTCCCTGTAGACTGAACATTTTAAAAACTAAAGTAAATAAACGAACTTTGCAACCTCTTAGCGAGATTTGGTGGATGAGTAGAGTGAAAGCAATAAGACCTTTAAAATTGCAATTAAAGGAGATTTAAATATGCTGATAGAAGATAACTTCAGAGATATTGAAGCTAAATTACAACAAAATATCTTCTGGGAAATATCCTTACATATGTTAAAATCCAAGTAAACTTCTAGAACCATTTAAGCTAACAGTTAATTATTCCATGTCAAACTAATTTGTAAAATTATTAATTTTCTAAATTAAGCTAGAACTAATGGAAATTTTAATAAATATGCTAATGATTCCGCAGCAATAGTGATTAATCTCGATATTAACATTTCCTTTTAACGTCACAGGAAGAAAATGCCGTCTTTTCCATTATGAATGCATTGATGAGCAAGACGAAGATCTCCAAGATTAATATTTAAAATTGAATTTTACTTAACGATAGTAGATACTGCTGCGAATGTTATTCAAGGAAGGTTTATCTCTTTATATTAATAAAACATTTAATTCAAATCTGTGATTGAATTTCGGAATACGTTCAAAGACGTTTTAAAAAATCTAGAGCAGATTTTGATATTTTCTTACACGTTTCTGTTGGCTATTCATATCTAGGAATGTTAATGGTGATTACTTGTATGATGAAGGAATAAATGATATACAAAATAACTAATGATAATATTACCAATCTTTTAAAAATTGTAATATATTAAAGAAAATAATTTAGTTTCTTCATTTTTGAACGTTTAATTGCAATAGAAAAAAATTGTTAGAAGAAATTATAATTTAGATGGCATTATTAACGGACTTGCTAATAAGAATTCAAAAAAAGTACATTTGAGTTTAAAATTTTATTTCGTGGTTTAAATGTAATACACGTAATTAGTTGACTATTAGATTTTCAGATTAAACTGGATTGCTGGGTTTTTTTCCTTGCAAAAATCTTCCTTCTCCCTCTAAAAGATAAACCAAATAATAAAGGAAAAAGAGAGAGAATAAGTTGAAATCTTTACGCTTCCCCAATTTGCTTCAATGGTGTTAAGTATTAATTCCATCAATAAGATTTATGAAGCCCTTCGAATGGATGACATTGTAATGATTGTTAAAATATTCGTTCAGATAATCTTAGACCCACCAACTATCGGAATGAATGATTCTTAATGAACATATTTCTTAACAACAGTTTCAATATGTCCATATTTATTCCGTCAGCTGAAACCTCAGCTGTCAGCTGGGATTTTTTGTTAAAATCCCCTTTGACAAATTTTTTTTCCACAAGATTAAAAACGAAGAAACTATCTTATATTATGACCTTAATGATATTTTTAACCTCACATTTTGACTCGTCAATTTCAGTTATAATATTTTCACACAGAATTTTACTGAAGTTATTTTAAGAGGTAGTCAAACTAATTTTTAGCTGCGAATTGTTGCCGTCATAGGATTAACTCCAATAATCTTTGCGATAGTTAACGGTCGAATATTTTCAAACCGTGACCTTATTATCTCAAGTAATGATTCATAAGAGGATTCTGGAATAATCGAAAGAACCTTTAAAAGTGCTTTTGACGAAACTTGCAATGCTTCAAGTGGATCGTGTGCCTCATCAAGTGTTGCCATCCCGAAATTCATCTTCTGAACACTTTCACAAAAATTTTCAGCACCCTCATTTTAATACTAAATAGCTCCCATACAATTGAATAATAATCGCTTGATTTTAAATTGTTTAACCATGCATATTCATATTTTGTTTTCCTTTACATACTTTTCACAGGTGTGATGATAAGGAAAAAAGACTTTTACTAAATTTTGTATTTGCGACAATAATGAGGTGATGTTTTTTTTCGAAGACAAAACATTGAATATTGTCTTTTTTAATATAAAACATTAATTTCTTCGAGTTATTGTATTTGTGCAATTGTTACTTTCGCTATTACTGATTAACACACAATTTAAAACTCATTTAATTTATCTCGTTTCGAGGTGATCGACGCCTGGCACCCGATTGTCAAAATTTGGTGAAATCGTTTCCTTGTTGCCTTCAAGAGTTGGTATGAAGATTTTTTTTTATCATTTTTTTTGAATTTATTATTTAATAACTCTGTCACTTCTTTTCATTTTCTCTTTCCTCAATGAAATCTTAAAAGTCCTAATTATTTACTCTCCAATTACGTCGTGTTTGATTGTTAGTTTGTTTTGCTGAACAACTTCTATTATATTTAAGTGCCATACGACGGTGCAGGTTTTCGGACTCTACTATCAGATATCTCGGTTTACGTGACATCGCCTGAACCTGTTACTAAGTGAATAAAAGGAAATTTTGAATGATTACTTATGTACTGAAAAAGTTTTGACACCGAAAAGGCTTTTGCTCTTTTCGTATTGCCTTTAATGAAACAAATTTAATTTTTATTTGTATTCTTTTATCGAAATGATTCATTTTCGTAGTGGTTATTTTTTCTATCAAAGTAATTTCCCTCAAGTCACGTGACACAAACGTATACTTTAATAGTTTTATTGTTAATTGCACTGTATACATTAATGAAAGTATTTATACGAAATGTAATAAACGCACTCGTTTGCATTTTTATTTTACATCGCGTTCAGTGATGTATTTTTTCCCCACGTCACTCATACTTGGGTTTCTTTTTTCTATGAGCTTTTCCAAAGTGGCTTTTGTAACTGCTGCAACTAGAAGGTCAACTTGCGGACGGCGTTGTTTCATCGAGTCGTGGATTCGAATCCTGATCCTACTTAAGTGAGTGAGGGAGTGAAAATTGAGCGCAAGAGTCGTCAAAAAGATGGAAGAAAAGGAGGGAAACGAGTGACAAAAAGGAGGGTTGAAAACAGAGAAGGGTTGTTAGAGTATCCCGGAGGTGGGTTACCGGTGTTTACCAAAGAAGATAAACGCCATTGAAGAGAAAAAGACCGCCAGCGTACTTCGGGTTCCTGGTTCCTGAGCTTACCTAAAGAAGGCAAGATCCTGAGAGGCAAGGATGCTACTAAAGATCCGCCTTGTAGCTGGGAAGATGCCCGTTAAATCTATTGATACTTCAATTTCTCCCATTGGCTCGGCGTGGAAATTTGGAGAAGGAAGTACCAGCTCGGGTGCCATCTTCGTCTCTTAACCGAGTTTTGAAATGATGCCCGTCGCTGTGAGCGTGATTCATAGTGTCAGCATCCATTGTTAGCAGGAAATAGTGACGTCATTTTAATACAAAGTGATATACTTTCAAAAAAGAAAGAAAGAAAGAAAAAGGGAAAATGGGAATTATTAGAACTATGAACTCACACTCTGTCAAACATTGTAAGCTTTTATTTCCTGACGAATTTCGAAATTATGTATCATCTCTTTTTCCAACATATACTGTTTTATCCTACTCTTTATTATCGTAAAAAAAATCTTTTTGCCAATAAATGTTGAGTGCGGGGGTGATTGTTGCCTAACTCTAAGCCCTGTGGATGAGATCGATCCTCTTTGACATTCTGCCAATTATCCCCCTCCCCCCCCGTTGCTTGTAAGTGCTGAGATAATAATAAACAATCAATCCGTCAAAAACCAATATGGTCTCAGACAACATTTCTTGACTGCAAGACAAATATTGTCCCTCTAATATTTACACTAATTTATGATGTAATTAATTGACATCGTTATTAATATCAAGAGCTGTTGTGACGTAATAAGCGATCTGTCAAGAAAATCTTTAACCATTATATTCTATCTTAGAATGAGCAAAATCGAAATGATTTACTAATGCGGAACGTTTGTTTAATCGCATTCTTAATGCAGTTGTTATAAAGAAGAATTCTATTTAAATAATCCAAACAGTAGGGGTGATTTAACTGGCCCCAAATCCAATCGACTTTTAATAACGTGATCCGAATCTGATATCGCCTCATAGTTGTCCGTATCTTATGTAATGTGCTCATCAATCTCACTAATTTATCTCTATCTCCTCCCATCTTTAATCTCTCTATTATCTCCAATTACTATATCTTATTCACTACACCTCTTATAGAGTAATTCTAATTTATACACAATTCACAGTTCTTTCACATGGCGAGGTTCTCCATTCAAGTAACGCAGTAGAACAGCCCCAAGGGTTAGTCAAAGGAAACTTATTACAGTGCGGTTATAACATGCATTCATTTATCCTACGGCGTCCTTAAATTTGAGAAATATTCAATAAACATATGTAATTTTACACTAATTATTTAAAGTTAAAAATCTCTTTGGTATTAAAATGTCGGAAACGAAATGAAAAATATATTGTAGTAAGAGAAAAAATGTCTGATTCAAGAAAAGATTAATGGTACATTGAAATGTTTTGTTTTCAATTCGGTAGCAAAATTTAAGATATACTGTTAAAATTCGAATGTTTTTCTTCCCCAGAAGAGAATGTTCAAAATTTGGAGTCTCATTCTTTAATATTAGGCAAATTCTTTCTCTCTCTTTTGAAAGTAATTGGATTAATCACATATTAATATGCAATAAATATTTATTTTGTCTCGAATTTTATCAAAGAAACTTGTTAAAATCAATAAGGTTCTCTCTCCCTTTTCCTAATGAACGCAGCCGCAGATTCCATTGATGGATTGCTTATTTTCCAATACTCAAAATCTGCTCTAGGGGTAATTGAAAATGGTGTAAATAACATCACTCACAACCTATGTAATCTACTTATGCAATTTCTCAATAAAGGAAAAACCTGTAACATGTCAACATAGGCTGCGATGGATGTATAGACTTGCTAGCTGAAGAAGCTCGAAATAGGAATCAGACGTCTCCTAGCATCACTCTGACTGGTGCAAACGCTGTGGCTAAGTGCAGACTTTTCAGTAGACTTCTGAAGAAATTCTTCACGACAAACCTTAAATGCCTCAGGTCAGTGACATCCATAATGGCACTCGGAACAAGTCACTACAAAGGTATGAATATTTACCCCAACAGCAGAAGAACATTTTATCAATTAACACCAGAGCATATTATAAGAGTCCAACATCTTTTAAATTTGACATAAATTGCTGGTGTCTGGCATAGAGACTTCTAGGATTGAGTCTCTTGTGAACAGTTTGTCTGAAATCTCGTGCACCTGTTTCAGCTATGAATACTGAACCCAGTTCTCTGTTGTAAGTGCTCCTCTGATATCGATCAGCTATTGCTAAATATAGGTCTTGGTGAACGGTTGTGACTTTATACTGACCTAGTACTCGTAGACGGTTAACATTTTCCGCACTTTGAAACCTCTGCCACAGTCTTGAGATCAGAATTCGGGACATTTCGGTTTGTGATCGTTCGGATTCGAGCATTCCAACAACTCTTATTCGTAAACATGTCCAGCTGTCGGCTTTGTACCAAATTTTGCTCTGTTTAATTGTTAACAGTGTTACTTTGCACACGAATTGCCCGAATCTTGTCTAATCTGCTTATGCCGTGTGAATTGGTTCATCCACTTTCCTACGTGTACAGGTGTTTTGCGCATGAAGGTATCGATTGAAGAATTTTGCATAAAAACAAAGCTTCACCCTCAACAGACGATTCTTCGCAAGATGATTCTTTAACAGATGACTTCAAGTTTATTAATATTTACTCACATATTTTTCGTATTTTACAAAAAATGCTTCACCAATGTCCTTATTAGTAAGATATACAGATCATCCAATGTATTATTGTGGGATATATATTATTGACAATACTGCATTAAGTGATCATTCTGTTTTTTCGGAATTTGTTTGAAAATATCTCTAACTTTCATCAATCATGTTGTAATACTCTCTTCTTAATCATTTCTTCCACTACTAAGCCTGATCAGTTGATCGTAAAAATGCACAGTCAGCAGAAAGGAGTCCGATTACAATGATGACCAATTTATTTTTCACTTTGCTGAATATTTAACATCCGATCGTTCTCTTTTTCTGTAGTTAGACTCTCTCAACTCTTTTGAACAAATGCATAGAATACTAAGTCGACTCTTACCAAGTGACTCGGGATATAGGGAGTAGACCAACTGGATTTAAGTATTCGATTCTTGAACCTACTTCCGACATCTAGGAATCATCTGACCGCTTCTTAAATCACGAATAATGGGATTCGACGTCTCATTTTGATTCACCATAATTCTCGCTATTTCTATTACCCACTAACTAATTTCCAATTCTCTCATTCAAATTCCTTTCACCGCTACTTATAAAAAGTACATTCAATTCAATCATTAAATTTCATAATTTCAATCTAATCAGCACAAGCCACGTTTCCTTCTATTGGAAAGGATTTCATTTTAAACAATTCGAATAGAAAAGTCTCCAAGGTTAGTGAAGGGAAAATGGCGTTGCAGCCCAACGTCCCAGGGTCATCTCTTTTAACCTTATACTACCACAGTAATGCAGTATTAACGATTTTTTTTTAAAAAAAACGTTCTTGTGTAAAAATTCTTGTGGTATAAAAAACCGAACATGGTAATGTCAGCGAAATGTAGTGACACATTCGTTTGTGTTCAATTTAGCGTCATTTGCGTATTAGTGAATTATGTCCCAAAACAAAAAATATTTTTGAAAAATTAAAGAGTTGAATTTAATATTAAATGAAATTCTTTTGAGTATTATATCCTGTTCAATATTCAATTCTTATTTCATGTTAATATCTGATTAAAACACTTTTAATATTTCGGCTAAAAATTCTTTACATACTTGAAACTCGGCGATTACTGAAGTTAATTCTAATTAATAGTCTGAAATGAACGTGAATAAATAAATATGATCGCATTTAATATGAATTTTGTAAAATTAAATTAATATTTTTTTCTTTGAAATGCATAAACTTTTTAAATAAAAATTATTTTGACCCTCGTAACATTCGAGTTTTCTTTAGTAAATTAGAAAATTCAAAAATTAAATAATTTAATAACTCAGCGGTTAAATACTTAACTCTCAACAATTTTTTAAGAAAATGTTTCTCAAATTTAATTGTGGATACTTTATTTTATCTATGCAAATAAATTTATTTCAATGTCATTGATTTTCAAAATACATTTCATAAATATACATATCACAAACCACACAGAAATCGAGAATGCGTCTTTTTTTTAAAAATAGATATATGAGTATTATTATAATGAAATTTACAAAAATAGAGTAATTTCCAAAAGAAAATCAGAACACTTTGATAATATCTATTTTTATATGTTTATGTTTTATGAGTGTGCACTAATTTGTCATATTTAACAAGCAAATTTATTTGTCAAATTATCTGTTCTTACCTTCGCTTGAACTATCTTTTACCATCAGTATTCACTTGTGATTTCTTTTATTTATTTTCAAATAAAACTCTTGAGAAACGCTGTTACTTTTTTTTTTGGCAGGAACTGTAAAATCAATTTGGTGCATGTACATTTTTTTCGTGAGGAAACTGAAACATTTCGATAATTTTAGGTTGCATCGTGCACAATATTGTTGCGGAAATTTCGGACTTAGTTGTCTTCCCTGCAGAACGACTATTGTAGCCAGAAAAAGGATTTTACAGGCAAGGAGAGAATACTTCAGATAGTAATACTGATTAGGTTGGCGACAAATTCGGTCGTCGAAATTCGCCAAATTTTAAGACAAAACTAAATGCCCCTACACAAATTGGGAAGGTTGTTGAATATATTTGAAAGCACATACATATGAGAAAACTGTACGAATAAGTTTGTGTTTGTGGAGCGCGTGCACCTGAAGTGAAAATTTGATTACATAATTTGAAGTGCAGCTTTCGATTGTGTGAAGTGTGCGCTATTATGGATTTATGTAAATTGTTTTTCCGCTAAAAAAGAGGTTAAGAGAAGATTAAAAGAAGATTGCCAGGAAGTCTCTGAATAAAAATGTAGATTTTCTTCAAAAGAACGTGGATCTTTCCTGCCTTGCAAGCCGGTCAACCATGTAACAATATAAAGAGGAAGAAGAAAAGAAAAAAAGTGGCACTTTGAAACATTTTTTTTTGAATGGAACAATTATGTAATTCTCTTTGCTACAGGAAACAGAATGTTAGCTAAGAACAAATAAGAAACCATTACTCTAAATTTTGATTCGTACAGAAATAACTATAATATGAGTGTTTCTGAAAATGAATTTGTAACCCTACCGCAATTATTTTATACTGTATATAAATTTAATTTTTACCGTAGCTTTTTTTTAGCTTTGCATTGCAGTATTATAATTTAGTCCATTGATTGTTATTATATGAGGCTCTATGCTTCTTTTCAATTTTGAAGCAATGAATTTTATTTGACTGTGATTTAAGATCATAAGTAATACATATAGAATTCCCATGGAATCTTAACACTATCAATAAAAGCGTTCGGTTTCATATTTTACGGATCACTTCGGTTGTATTTATATTACTATTACATAACCGTACGTAAATACCACTTCTTCCGTTTCTCTGCAGATATCAACTCCAGGACATCTCTGTACGTGCACAAATGCCATCAAACTCGTTGTGCACACATATGCTATTGTACGCAAAAAATTCTGGATGATGGAGTTATCAAAAGACCATATTCAATTAAAATGCTGTCATTCATGAACACAAAATTAGTACCATTTTTTTGCATTTTATTCGTCGAATAGATAAATCCGATTACATCTTTGTATCGAAATTATCGATTTCAATACATGTGTGAAATCTTTTCTATGTTTTATCAGAATGTAACTCAACGCGACTTCATTGCAGGTAATCTAATACAAACTTATGAGATTGCAATTAATACATAGAAAAGTTTTCACAATCTCTCGAATGAGATTAATTACATGATTTAACATTTCGTTTCACTGATTCTCTAAGACCTGCATTACATTGATTCCTTTAGCAAAACCTTTTCCCATTCGAAAAAAAAAATATGTTAAAAGAACTATCGGATAGCATACGACAACAAAGTAGTATTGAAAAAACTATAATAGAATAAGTTAAGTCTTTCAAAAGCACACTTTTTATTAATGAATAAGAATAATAAACAATCAAAATTTTAATATATAGTTATTTAAAGGAAAACAATAGAAATAGTGACAGGTAAAAAGTAAATTAAAGCTATAGTTTTGTTTTAAATGATACATCAGTAATCGAAATTAAAATGAATGCAAATTCTTGTATTTATCGTTCCAAAAATAAAAATAAAAAAGAATAAGTATCGAAGCGAGAAAAGAATAGAACATGACGATTAATTTTTCTAAACCCTCAAAATAGTCTGAAATTATGTGAAAACGATCTGAAACGTATTGAGATAGATTAAGTCATTAAATTACCGCTAATAAATCATATCAAGGCAATAAACTTTCGAATCATTGCATAAGATGTGATTAATCACAGAAAGTGATTGTTCTCTAAGCAAATGAAACTGCGAGCGAAAAGCTTCAAACTTACTTCGACGCGAAATGGAGAATATGCTCCATTAAATAAATATTTTCACTGTCTGATATGAATGCTAAGTTTTAGATCTCTTGCAACTTATCGACTTGTTTCTTTTTTGCCGGGTAAAAGTGAAAAACATTCGTTTCACGGTCACAGAAAATATTCCGCTAATTATAACGGTTAAAGTTAAGTAAGACAAACGACAACACTCTGTTCCTAGAGCGTGACATTGATACTTCTCATGTAATGCATTAAAAACCGAATAAAATATTTTATTCTTTTATTTAAAATTTGCATACTTCTGTAATCTAGAAAGTCATTATATTGCAATGCAAATTCCATTTTTCTCCTTTTTTTATGTCGTGATTATGGAATGCTTCGATCCGGATATTTTTAAAAGAATCGAAACTTTCATTATTTCACTCAAACATTCACGGACCATTATATTAATTTTTTTTCAGTGTTGAAAAAATATTGAAGTCTTTTTTTTATTTAAAGGAATTAAGTTGTGAAAAAGTTTCTCAATTGTTATTT
Source organism: Nephila pilipes (assembly GCA_019974015.1). Lineage (NCBI taxonomy): Eukaryota > Metazoa > Arthropoda > Arachnida > Araneae > Nephilidae > Nephila > Nephila pilipes. The sequence goes on from BMAW01046047.1 coordinate 92,505, forward strand.
TGCTTTTAATCTTGAAAATTAATTCCTTAACAGTTGACGCGTACTACTGACACATTGTATTACAAAGCATTAATGTACATTAAAATAATAATAATAATAGTTTCCGTACATATAATTGTCGAAAATAAATACAATTATGTATTATTAGCCAAGAATTCTAAATTTACACATTTTTAGGTTATAAAATATTTGAGAATTCATTCTTCTTACATTCATTTGTTTTAATTTATTTTTTCTATTTGTTTTACGACTATTTTTATTCTGCCTTCACTTAAGAAATTCCTGTTAGTCTTTTAATAACTGCATTACTTTGTATAAAACGAATGCCACTACGTTCATTCATAAAACAAAATGTAATAATTATTTTAAAGTATTATATTAGTTTATTCAAAATAGATTTCAGTTTGCTCATTAAATATTAATGAATGAAGGTCAGTCAACCAAATTCTTTCATACCATTACTTTAGAAACATAAAGGTATTGAATAAATAGACTGGATTGTTAAAATAGTATAAATGATAAGCAAATGCTGATGATTTCATCACATTTGGTTTGCTAGATATAGAAGAGATGTTGAACTTTAAATCCTCAAGGACTCTTTAACCCTTAAAAAATATCAAGAGTGAAAAATATCCCCCCCCCCATGTAAATTGCTATTCTAATATTATCTAAAAGCTGAATGAAGAGTAAAACTGGTTTTTCCCTCGATCATTTGAGGCACTAATAAAGGATACCGTCATCGTAAAAAAATTCACGTTAGCTGCACAACAGAGAGAACTGATTAGGGGCGATGCTTCACACAAAATACCTTAAGTGTAAGTTTTTTCAAATTCCTTCGTGAAGTACTGTAATTATAATTTTTGTTTATAGTAATACAATTAGAAGCTGAGAGATAAGGAAATAATTGTTTTAGAAGTGTTTATATTCATTTAGTTTTACTTATTTTATCACCGTGAAGATACCTTTAGCAGTATTTGATGGACTACTGAACGCAGCGGGTATCAACTCTGGCACATCCTTGGATTTGGCAATAATGCAAATGGCATCGATACTTTATCAGGCAAGATTTCCTGTCAGAATTAGAATTTTTTCTCAGTGAACCCTTTCATAAAGAACGATTAAAAATATCGAATTTGCCACATAATCTGAGGAAAAAAAATATTTGAAATACTTGACGAAACGGTTGAGAAAACAATATAAATACCACGCCATCCACATCGAAGCTAGGAAGATTTCATACATGTGCAAAGAAAAGAAGAGAGAAAATATACTGTGACGGAAGAGATGTACGATATGTACCAACTTCCTTCGTAAAAGCCACCTCAATATTATTTGTAATAACCATAAAAATAAATTTTATAGTTTTTATGAAATATGCAATTCTTATAATATATCTAATCTCATTTACATGCCTTTATTAAATTTATAAAATAAAATTCATTTACTGGAATGAGAGAGAGAAATTACTCCCATGATATTGTTAGCGTGATTTTTGGACGATACACTTTAAGGGTTGAGATTATTTATCTTTTAGGATTATAGGTAGTAAATAATAATAATAACAATTTCAACTGCTGTCTTCTCTCGTGTCGAAACATACACGTTGATTATTTTTCGTATTACTGAATGAAAAAAGAACAACTAATGTTTAGACATTTGTAAACATGAAACTAGAAAAAAAAGCTCATATTTTGTAAGTAAAAAAAAATACTTTTTCGATTCTTTATGTTCACTTTCCAATTAACACATAGTTAACTTTGTGTAAAGAATTACAATATTAAGATAGTTTTAAATTGCCATTCCCTAAGTTGAATAAACCATTCCACAAATGGAGAGCCGTATCCTTCATGCTTTCGCTCTACGCAGTAAGGAAAACAAATTCAATTCAAAAATTGTTGACAACGTTATTCTAATTGAAATTTCAAACTCGGGAACCGCGCCCTTTTTTAGTTCACACATAATTCCGCGTCACAAAAGAACGTCCTTGGATGTTTTCGAAGGACATTCGGCATGGCCGAGGCGGATCTTTACTTACTATCAGATTCATTTTTTTTTTCTCCTGCCATTTTCTAAAAAAAGATCGCCACTTTCCAAATTTCAAAAAAGTTACATTAGAAAACAATTGAAATGATGAATAAGCGAAAGACATAAATGTTTCTGGGTAGCGCTCTACACACTAATTTCTTTTACTTTGTTTTTAGGAGGTTTACTTAATTTGAATTTCAGTAAAATTAGATTAGAGACGACAGCAAAATCTGTTAATGGAAAGACGTAAGCGCTGCATTTCCAGAATTCTCTTCCCTCCTTCTCTCGTTTAATTATTCATAAATAAGAAATATATTTTTTCAAAAGAGTGATAACAATCTAAATGTTATTTTGAAATTTATACAAATAACTTGATGTTCCATAACATCTACAGATAATTTTTTAAAAAATGTTATTAGCATTCCTTACATGAAGGAGATGTAAAGAGAAATCTTAAAATCAAACCAAAAATCGTAAGTAGAAATATTATTTCATTACAAGATTCTATTTAAACTTTCGTAAAATTTGGGAATGTCAAACCCTGTTCCTTTAACTCTAAATTAAATAATAGGTAATAAGTATAAGAACTCATTTGAAGTTTTTTTTTAAAATTTAATAAATTGTAAGAGCTGTCGTTCTTAACGAGCGAACAAAGAGAAAGTAATACAAGTATTATTATCAATTTATGTCATACATTTAAATAAATTTTTAAAATGATTGTATTATGATACAACAAAAACTTGTTACTGAGTACTCATACGTATTTCCCTTCCACTAACCTTTTGAGACTTTACATGACGTTAGTTGATTAAAGAACCTCTGATTTTGTGATTGACATGAATTAACATTGTATGTTAAAGTGTAGTGAATAAATGCGATCTGACCGCGATATTAAGACTTATAAGCAGCGAAGTAGAAGGAGGAAGAGTAGTAGTAATATAGAAATAGATCGGAAGATCTCTCCAATAGCGAGATTGGACGTTTTCTCCGTGCTGACCAAATTAGCACTCGATGTTTAGTGTCAAGAGATTATACGATAGCGGACTCGGACCCACCTTTAGAACTGTACCAGATAAGTAATGTTTTCCGATAATCTTTTCACAGGTGAAGGGTTCTATACTATATTTGTAATAAATGATTTCTTGATCATTCTTAGCACTGAATAAAAATCTGTTTGATTTTTTATGACTTGTTCTTTCCTCCGTGAATTTTTATTGATTGGAGATTAAACAAATACATGAACGTAACGAAGTCGATACTTCATAGACTTAAATGAAATTTTTAGAGTTAAAAAGGAGATTAAAATTGACGTGTGTTACATTGAATATTTTAATAATTAAGCGTATGCTGAAGCAATTAATGAGTTATTTTCTTCAATATTAAATAGCTTATATTAATTCAATATAATAGCAACTATTTTATTAAAAATTTATCTATGTGTTTGTAAAAATTATGGTAGCAAACTTTAACTCCTGAGACATGGAAATTCTTCAATTTGAAAACATTAAAAAATTTTAGCAACGATATGCTGCATTTCCCGCAGATATTTGATTTTATAAACTATTTAAAGTAGTTGATTGTAAACGATATCTTTAGATAAATGTCCTGTAAGTAAAAATGATGCAATCATTAAAAAAAATTTAAAAACTGTAAATATTATCTGATGAAACAATACATGTAATACTTATAAAATGTGTTGAAATATTGATGCGATTAAGGTGAGAGATAGATACATTGACGATCGAATTTTTTTTTAGTTATTTACTAAGAAAAAACGAAGCACTATTCGATCGAAAACGAAAAACCACAGTATGCTTTACCAAAATCTAATTCAACAAAAATAAATTTGGAAATATTACTTTTTCAGGAAATGAATTTTTTTTATAAATGATAATGTTTACAATTATCAAGTACAAATAAATTCAAAAGAGTCCGAAAGAAACAGAATGCCATCACGATCCGTTGAAATCCGCAAACTAAAAGTGATGGAAGAGAAAGTTAAGGTATTGAAATCGCTTGGACTGCTTTTTAATTATAGTATTAACAAGATTATACTTGTAGTTGTCAAAAATGCAAGGTAACGTGATTTAATGATGACATTTATTTCATCTTGTCCCCATTAAACACAAACCATTTTTGTTCATCCCACAAAGTGAAATAAATTTTAATGCAGTTGACCTTTACAGCGTTTAGTGATCAACTAAAGACGACATTATTCCATTTCTTTGTTCCCGCCATTTTTCTTTTGTATCTAATTCGATTTTCCGCGCACTAATAATGCGCCTCGCCTTGGAAAGAAATGTTACAGAAAACGCTTGCAAGAGAAGTAAACATAAAAGCAACAGCTTTGTTCCACGCACAAAACAAAAGTTCCTAAGTGTAACATTGGGGAAATTCCAGATCGAGGATTGTCTGGTAACGTTCGAACTGACATTGCTGCCTACAGAAACGAAAGCGAACCAGCTTAAATGCGATTACAGCAGATCGAGTCCCAGCGAACACGCCTAGCGTGTTTTTATTCATTTTTCCTAATGGCGTTGGCTTATGGAAACCACGCATTAGATTTATCTTTCTTTCAGATCTTTTAAATACTCTCGATTATTAGCAATGGAACTTTCTATGCGAAAAACTTGTTCGAAACTTTAATGAAAGTAGTGATAAGAACGAGTTTTGCGAATGATATTGTTCTGTAAGGTTGGATTTTTTGTGTGATTGTTCTTTACTTTATGTATGATGCTGTTCATTTGTTTGTTTGGGGAAGTTAAAATTCATAAGAATGAATTGAAATAGATACATTTAGTTAAAATGTATTCGGTTCAAAATCAATTGAAGTAATGAATCCCGTAAACATGCTTAATTAAAATTGGCATTTTGTTCGTGTTTTCCTTCAACGTGATCTCATTTTGTAAAATTAATATTCTCATTCAAGAAATAAGAAAATAATGATGACTGGTAAAAGCGTTTCCAGTTTCGTTTTATTGTTCATCGTTGCTTTTTTGCGTCATTATGAGGGGAAAAATATCTCATTTAAGTGCTTTTTTTTCTCTCTGTGTTGAGTTCGAAAATATTTTAATAAAAATTATACACATGAATTTTAATTATTCATTGTAATGAATTGATACTGATAAATTTGTTTCGTGTTTGAAAGACTTTCAAAACATCATGATGCTCCATTGCAATTTTTAAAAAATACTAAATTTAATAAAAAAAAAATACGTGAAAATGGGAATCAGTTATAAGAACTATTAAAAATTACAAAATAATAACAATAAAATAGGTTAGATATAGGTGTATTCATTGATAACTACCATTTTTGTTACTCTTTATTTCTAAAAAACTTTGATGTTTCTTCCTCTAAAATTTGTTTTTAAACATATTATAAGTAAAACATTTAAAAGATTCTACTTTTTAAAGTATCACTCAATATTTATAGTTTCGTTTCTTTGAAGTACGATGTAATTCACTCCATTTTTGTATTTCTTATTCTTAAAATAAATAATAAAATACAATGATTCTCGAGATATTCGTTATTTGTAAATAATTCATAATTTTCAAATTTACTTCCTTTAAATTATTTCCGATTTTTTCAGAAAACGAAATCAATTAATCCTAAGAATAATTAACGTTTTAAAAAAAGTTGGTAGATTTAAAATCAATAGTTGTCAACTCTTTTACTTAATTTACGCATAATTTAAGAAATAAAACAGACAATTAAAAATATATAGCATACTTTCACCAATTGTTTTAATAAATAGTCTTTAAAATTAGTAATTATGCATCAAATCAAAAGTGGAAATCGGTAAGATAAGGCTTTGTAATATTTTTCATTTCTTTTCCTTAAGATTCAGTACCTGAGAATAGCACATATTAAACATTATTTCAAACAAGATACCCGAAGGTAATACATTAGAGAAGGAGGTGTCAACTCACAAGTGTCATCCTCGTCACTCGATCGAGGTTCAAAAGTTGGAAGTCCGTCGCCAATAGCCCTCGTGTGGCTTCTGATTGTGACGTTAATTACGTTTTTACAGCCATTTAGCGGTTTCAGAGTCGTTTTCAAAGTTAATTCTACTACATAACGATTTCATCGAAAAATAAATTCTGAAGAAGTTATAGCAATATATCTCGAGAGATCTGTCGAGTAACCTTCCCAGACGAAAAAGTTATCATTGTTTGCATGGCCTTCTCGGGACACTCGTTATTTTGATCTGGTAAGCTTTGGGGGTGGCTAAGGTATAAGATAAATGAAATGTACGTTTAATTCTGTTAATTTTATACGGAAGTTCCTGAAATTGTTTGTGGGACTCATAAATAAATTATGATGTTTTTTGAAACCTATAATTGTAGCTAATACGGCCTCTAATGACGGTTTTACTTTTCCTAAAGTCTGTAATACCTGTATGCAGATTTCCGATATGTTTATTTTATTTCATATTATGCTTATTCTCCTCTTTCTCGTTATTAATTTTTCTTTCTTTGTATTGTCTGGCCAACATGTCATCAAACAGAGCGAGAATTCGGAGGAACTGGAGTCTAGAGAAAATATGAACTTGGTTTCTCTTTTCTTATTTACATTAGATTCATATCCAAGAGAAATATATTTATGTTCATGAAAGCTTTTCGCAGCTTCTTTTGCTGAAGAGAAGTAAAACTCGGTCGAAATAGATCTACAGAGTAAAATAGAAAGATGTACTAATTCCGACCTCTAGCCATATTGTGACGTTTGTTTATCAATATTCGACTCTTATGCTATAATTCAATTTAATAAAATTAATCAAAAGCTACTAAACTCCAATTGAAGTCAAGCATGAACGAAACAGTATTCTTTATTTCTCATCACTGTAGAATATCTCAGATCGGTCTCTCTCTCGATTCTAAACCTAACTCACAATCTTAATTTGTGATTTAAATAAGAAATCTATCTTATACCAGTTCACTCGTCCTTAATTCCTCATCTCTCTTCAAAAGTAATTACATAGCTTGATATTTTAGTGGAACTCTCTTCTATCCACAAAGTCAACAGAATAATTGCTATCTGAGTAACAATTCTCTAACAGCAAGTCCTTATTCTCTATCTCCTTTCAGTTTCCATTAATTGCACTTCATTTCTATATCAATGTAACAAAATCACTTCATTACTATTTTCATCTAATATACCTAATCACGTTTCGTTTCGGCGGGGAAGAAAATGCCATTTTATGAAGTTCTTATCGATAGTCTCTGAGGTTAGGGAAAAGAAAATCGCGAATAGGCAAACGTCTTCGATAAAGTACATTATTTTGAAGAAAATGTACTTCGGTCATTAAAAAAACCAATTTTTTTTCAGAAAATTACAAATATAGATATTTTTCCGTATGATGTGGCTCGTGTGTTTGCTATTTTAAATTGGATTTAATATTTATCAAAATTTCACAATTATGATGTTCTTTCAATAAGAAAATCCACGAGATGGCGCTAGTAGCATCGAAAATGGTTTGTTTTTAGTCAGCTGTCTAAGTCACAGTGATCATGACGCCTTTCGCACCTTGAAAATTATTCATCATAGCTTTTCCGGCCGATGAGACCGTCTTCACCTTTTTTTTGGGAAAAAATTCACCGGAAGTAACCCAAAATTTTGATGTTTGCTTGATTTACTATGATGTTGAACAGAGGTCTCATTGACTGTGACGACTCCATGCGGTTGCAATCAAATTTTGATTTGGTATCGAATGACTACCGAATTAAAACTAACTTATGAATCAATGTCAAATTTGTTTCGGCTCCATTAAATAGATTACAACATCGAATGGTAGCAACAATTTACCTTAATGATTCCCTCTGTCTTCAAATACCAGTGCTTTTTGGACCACCCTTGTAATATATCTGCGAAATCTGCAATGTGCCATCTATTTTTTAGCAGCAAATTCCAAAAATTTAAAATTTGATTCCTTTAGAGTATCATTTACCTTAAAACTTGAAAAGGAGAAGTCGAGAGAGTACAGGAAGTCATGTGTTTTTCATATCTTTTTCAACTTTCTTGCAGGTATCATAATTACAGTTTGAAATCAGAGAACTTTATGGAACTTATTTTTTTGAAAAACATAACATGAACATTCGACAAGTTAACACAGAAAAAGTTGTAACTGATGGTAATTAGTTTTTTAAGAAGAAATTTTTTCTTTTTAAAAACAGTCATTACGATTAAGGTATTTTCTAAATTCGTATACGGCTATTCTTAAAATGGACATCTGATGAACAGTTTCAGATGAGCAGGGATTATAATCCTTTACATTTACATTTTACTTTTAATATCAGTATAGAAATGAAATATTCTACTTCACCTGTGCATTACTAACTTAAATTTTTTTAAAAAATATGTATTTAAAATGTACGTGTGTGTACATTTGTGTACGTGTGTGTATTCTTGCAAACAAAGTATAAATATATCATAAGATTTATTTATCATTTTGATTTCAAACTAAAGAAAAAAATTTCAGAAGAAACTAAGAAATACATGTTGGGTGTACTCTATGAAAATTCTTTGAAGACCATTTATTTCCTCTTATTTCTATTTTCTATTTTGTCAATTAAAATACCGAAAAGAAAAATAAGTTAAAAAAGAACATTTTAAAAATATGCTGATGAAAAATTTAAGTTCGATCTGAAACAAAAACAAGGCAAGGTTTTACAAGAATCCGGAGTATTGAAATTGGGAAACGTTGCGTGAAGGCAATGCATTTTTTAAACTTCTTTAAATTGGAATTTTTAAAAATTTCCTGTTGAAATGGATATAAGAATTGAATTTATCCCGTAGCCTATGTTATATAACCGAGATATTTTTACAAATTATTATGAAAAATACATTGCACCTGGTATTTATTTGGGAAAAATTACAAAATTAATTAAAGTTATTTAATATGGCTCTTACAACCTTGTAACTCATTGAAAAGTTATGAAAGAAAGTACAAGTTAATGATTGAAATTTACCAATTTTTTTTCTTCTGTTTCTGATAATCTGATAAGCTTTCAAATAAAATCGGTGTGCCAGAAAATTACCGAGAATTCTTTAAGACGTAAAAGTAAAATGAAAATTCATAATAATAAAACATTTTATTTTATGTTTATACTTTGTGGACAAAAGTATATGAAAATAAATTGAACATAAATGATCTAAATAAGCAATGATATTTGTACTCTGCGACAAAAACGCTCAGGTTGTGTTATGGCAGTGCAACAAAATTCGAATTCGTCTGAAACTCTCTCTACCACTTCAAGGGGTGCTCAATATAAAGACCCTTTTAATGCGTATAAGGCTGCCTCGTAAGTCAATGAAACATGACAATTAGTCCGAAAGGATTAGCTTTCATTTAATGGGAAATCATGGAAAAAGAAAATGAAAATAACGGCATTGGAAAAAGTGATTTAGAACTGAGTGATGAAAGTAATGTTGATGATCATTATTTAATTCTGATATTGATGACTCGGATTTTGTATAAATAAATGAAGCTTATTTTAATTATAAAATTCTGTTTGATTACCTTATTCACATTTTCTATTTCATAATATGATAATTAAGGATGTTTAGCAAAGTGTACCCAGCCCATTAAAATAATGACCCTTAGAAATCAGCAGAGTTCGTTTTTGACAAGTTCAAGGTTAGATGTTTGTTTATTTTTTATTTGTTTACATAAACTACTGTTTATAATTATGTTGTAAATGTTATCAATGATGATGACATCAATATGGAAATACTGAATAAATGAATATTAAATGTATATGTTTCGAAATGCTTTGCTGCGACTTATACGGTGGTGTGGCTTATGCGATAAGCTTTTAAGTTTTTTTTTTTTTTTTTTTTTTTGTCAGTTGTCTTATGTGCGACGTATACTCTAGGGAAAGATATCTATTCAAAGTTATGGTACATAATTTACAAAATTCTGCTAAAAACAATTTAGATTTACCGATGAGACAGTTTGACGCTAAAATTCGCAGTGTACCGGTTAACCGATTTTGTAATCCCTAGCATGGATTTTGATTGCTTGTTTGTTCATTCACGTCATACTTAGAAGCAACGAGAAGGTTATTGGTGACGGACCTCAACATTTTGAACCTCGGTCAAATGATGTAGACGACACCTGAACTGCCACCTCCCTCTCCAAACTTCCCCACCACGTCAATGAGAGGATTTGGAGCCTCGACAGATTTAACGTGAATCAGGTCCACCATACGATGTCTCATGAGTGGAATCTGGACTCGTACCGTCGACTCATTGAAACAACACCGACCGCGAGTTCACGCACCATGACCATTAGATATACGGCATTACTGAGTCACATTTGGATGTTATTTTTGTACTAATAATCCCGTTCTAGAAAAAGCACTTTCACAAGTTCTACACGTGTTGGTTGAATAATTAGTAAACAAGCGTTCACTATTTGATCATATTTCTCCTGATATTTTCCTGATGAAAACACTCCAGCTTCTTAAGCCGATTTTAATAAATGTATTTTTATATTTTTGTGTGCCAGAAGCGGATTATTATGTTGTATTTCTATTTCTTTCGCAATCAAAAATTAATTTTCTCTTTCACGGATAGTATGATTGCAGATGCTGAAAAAAAAGTTTATTATAGTCAAGTACATAATTTTCCGAGTTACCGGTCACAGTTTGGCGCTAAAATTCGTGATTAAGCGGTAAAACTTTAAGCCGGCTTAGTAGTGTTGTTTAACCTTTTCTATGGGAGATGCTACACAGTCGCACCCTATTAACTTCCGGTTTTACCATGGCTTTCTTTTTATGAAATTCAAATGTTCCTTTTTTTCAGACGACGTCAAGACTTCCTGTTATGAACAGACACTAACTTTTTTTCTTTCTATTTTACGTATAGTGGGATAAACATGACAGGGATTTTCCAATTTGCAATAGCAAACTTGTGCTTCGAATGACAGAAGTTAGAAACAGGAGAAAGAAATAAGTCAAAAGGTGCTTGCTCACCTAAAAACGAGCGATAAAGAAACGTGGTGGTAGAGTAGGAATCTTTTACGCAACTAGAGCCCTCTAATCCCCCAATCGTATTACGCCGAGGATAAGTTTTGTCACAAAAGAGAGAAGATAAAATATCCGACAAAGCAGAAATAAACTGAAGTTGTTTTTGAGACGCGTGATTTAAAAGTTTGGAACTAAGGGAAGTCGACCTTTTTAATACATTTTGTTTACTTTTTTTGGATTTGAACTCTAGGATTGGATTTGAATTACCATTTTGCAGAAGGTAAAATGGTCCAGAACGGATTTTTTTTTCTAAGAGATTATTTTGAAAGTATCCTGGCTCGTGAGATTAGCTGTACATTCTACCACTTTTCACTGACAATTTTTTTCTTCTTCTTGGATATGTGATTTTCGTAATCAATTTAAATAACCTCGAAATAGTGCAATTGTAACGGAGAAAATTCTTATCGATATTGGAATTTTTATTACCACTCAATTTACATTAATACTGCAACTTGCGGTTTAGTGACCTTGAACATTGTCTACCACGAGTAATGGAGTAAGACAATAATTCAAAGAGATAAATTTTACTTTCCTTAAAATGTTCATCCTCCAGTTCTGAGCAAAAATAAAAACGTTGCAATGAATTAGACTCTCTAATTCCATCACTTTCCTTGAAAGTAACAGAACCAACATTTAACATTCAATTCCAAACAATGCTATCAACAACGAGGCTTGATGAGATTTTTTCGAACAAGAATTCTATACCGCAATTATACACCGGTAGTTTCAATTAACCCCCTCAAACGAATAATTACAAAGTGCTTAACTCATACAAAAACCACCACTTAGTGAAATGAAACCCTCTCCCGCCTTGTTTCGTACGAACGAAAGAAATCAGTTAATCATACGAACACCTGTATGAAAATTATGCTCCTACTTCTGGTGGCAGAGAAAAGCCGGATTTCCCAGCAATTTAGTCGAATCCACCCAAGTTCAGAGTTGCCGGTCACGTACGATTCAATTCTAAGTCCGAGACCCACGGGGATTAGAATCTGGCAACAAAAGCTGTCTTTGTTTCGAGTGACGTCACCGCGAATGGTCATATCCTTGAGCAAAAAAAAGATTAAATTGAAAAGAACTACCTGTTGCTCACTTTATTATCCTTATAAAGAGAGTTCCGTGTTTATTTTAAATATTTTCGTTCTATGTCGTTTATCATTTCGTTGTGATCTTTTGGCTTTTCAATGAGATTGGCAAGAAAAGTACATTTTTGCAGCTCGGAGCTAGATGAGTAATATTTTAATAACCCTGGGAGAAATAATTTGGATTGTAATAAATATAAGTAAAAAAAATTAATCGAGCTTTTTTTTATTTAAAGATGGACTAATAGGTGCAAAAATAATTTTTTTAAATGCTAAATATTATAAGATTCATAAAAGCTTGAGGCTGATAACAACGATACCTAGGTGATGACCAATTAATTAACTAAGTACTACAAATATATGAGATCAAAAGAACACTTCAAGCTGTATATATATATATATATATATATATATATATATATATATATAAATTACAAATTATTTTACATTTAAAAACACACTTTTATACTTTTAGTCATCTTTAAATAAAAGCTCGATTTAAAATTGTTCTTTTACTTAGAGTTATATAACTTTTTTTAAACTGTCAATTATGTGAGTGATACGCAACATTTCAACTTGAATGATATTGTTAAATGCAAGGTCTGAGTCCCCAGTCACTCCTCCTAAATCCGTATCTGCTTAAGCAGATCGTTGTATTGTATTGTCATCGGAATGTATGCAACATATCAGCTCAATCGGATGAAAGAAAAGGGGTTTCGAGTGCAAATTTTAAACTGGAAAGACATTCATACATATCTAAGAACACAGCAAGTTGAATAAAAGCTTATGAAAATATGAGAAATAAACATGCGTTAAGTATGTGAGCGTACAATGGAAACTATAATTTTTATTCTCTCTCCCTTATAGCTTCCTTACATACATTATATGAGATAAATATGAGAGATATCATTTAAATAGATACTCTAATGGTCACTTCTCATTAGAATAACGCTTAAATAAATACTCTAATGGTCACTTCTCATTAGAATAACGTTTAAATAGATACTCTAATAGGTATCCTTTTATATTATATTCTTTGTTACGAAGGTGGTTTAAAAAGTACTTGTATTTGATGACAGATGGCATCATTAAGGTAAATTGTTGTTACCATAGGGTGCTGCCATCTGTTAAACGGAGACATAATAAATTTAACATTGATTCATAAGTTAGTTTTGATTGGGTAGCAATCAAAATTTGATTGTTGCCGTTTGGAGTTGTCAGCGTCAGTGAGAACTGGATTCATCATTATGCACCGGAAATCAAGCAAAAATAAATCATTGGATTACTTCCCGTGAATCTTTTCGAAGAAAAGGCGAGGATGGTCTTATCTAGCCCTCAAAAGCCCTCGTATTGCAACTAAGTGGACATTATAAACAATCAGTCAATCCACATCAAGTTGCATTGGGATTTTGAGACTTCGTAGAAGTAAATGTTCAGCATCTTCATTATACAATGTAGGAAAAATTGCCATAAACTAAAGACTCGTAATCATTTAAATATACAATAATCCCCCCCTCCCATTTTAATAAAGAAAAAAGGGCGCATCAAACGAGAAAATAATATACACAGTCCTGTTGTAGAAGTTCAAGTGCTATTACTTTAATATTTTGTTTTCTTTTCATTCTACAATGCGGCACCAATAGTGATAACAAGGATTGGATTCTATTTTGACTCCCGCCTTGGCGATGGAAACAAAGGGCGCCAAAAACCACGACAGATGCGCTGAATTGGCAACTCTTTTAATACTCGGAATTTATCACGATTATCAGCAGCAAAATCTAGTGGTGATGGTTATAATTTTATTTGTGGAACACGAGAGTGTCAATATTCAATAATTTTTCGGTAGCGAAAAATATCTCTTAAAGAATTTTTTTTTTTTTTACAATTACTTTTTCTCAATACATAACATTTTTTTTTTTTTTTTTTTTAAAAAAACAATTTATTATTTTTTTTTTTTTTAAAAAATAATTTTTCTAATAAAAAAAATTTTTTTTTTTTTTTTTTGATAAAACAGCATTCTAGTATATTTTATATTTTAAAACGATGATTTGTCCATTTACTAAAATCTTTTTTAGTTCTATTTTAAGTTTTCATTGTTCTTGCTCTTAGAAATATTTTACTTGGCTTCTACATCTGACCTGAAATTCCGGCACGTTCGGTCACATTTTGCTAAAAAAAAAAAAGCTAAGAGAACAGTTATGTCTTAATTTCAAAATTTATTTAAAAACTACATTAATTCGATAATTTTTTCTCACTTGTTTTCCTTCCAAAGATATATTGATCTTTTTCTCAAACTGCTCTATCAACTTCAGATTATGCAACTGTTTCTATTCACTGCAACCCACGAAAACCTACTAATTTATATTCAGCACTATTTCCCTCTGAGTTTTCTTTGCTGAGAAGTGGGCATTTTAATTCCTCATATCAATCTTGTAGACATTCTATTTACCTTATTTGTCGTGATAAATGTGTAAAGGTTAATTCGCGATAAAATAAAACAAGAAAGAAGGGAAGTAAGACACTTTAAATTTGTTTGCTGAAAAATGTTATTTCACTTCCGAAATTATAATAACTTTTAAAAAAAAACTCTTGGTATAAATGAAACTTTTAAAATTTTATTTTACGAAAATATAAAATATATTATTGAACAGTTTGTTAAGGTAATTCATCCACCTTCGACAAGCAAAAATTGAGTTTTTATGCTATTTTTAAGTAATTTTCACTCTTTCAAACGAAAAGAAATGACAATTACATGTTAACATAAAAATATTTGTAAAATTATGTAACTGTTTATGCAAAGTAAATAAAATTTATATACCTAAGTAATTATGTAGGGATAGTTAATAAAATCAAACGCTGTATTTACATTTATAAATCGTGTACTTAAGCATATCGCATAAAATACACAGCATTTATTACTTTAAAAATATGAAAAGAACATAACACTTCCCACGCCGACGATAATTATGATTTACAAAGCTGAAATTATTACAATTAAATGTTTTAAATTTTTTATTCAAATTTCTCATATTTTTTTATATGAATATTGTGCCATATCTAGAATTTGTGAATTTTTGTTGAAAAAATTAAGTTCTTTGTACAGAAAATACTTTCATTTCATCGCGTGAAAAAATGAATGTAGAAGATTTTGAGAAAAGTGATCCTGAATCCTAAAAAATTAATGTTTTTATAAAAATACAAATACTGACATTTTTCTATATGCCGTTTATTTACGGTTTTAAATTCAATTTTCAAACGTTTTATTTATAAAAGTCTCATAAATAATACACCTGCGCAATCAAAGACAGTCCTCTATTTTTTTAATCGCAAAATTTAAAAAATGCACATTTCGAAGCATTTTGTTGTCTCAGTTTCCTTAAATTGGTCAAGCTTTGTTAGATTTCATCGACGATGACACCTCTCTCATTTGCAGCAGTTTAGGTAGTCGATTTTAGTTCGGAAATCGAATTTATATTATTATTATTTTCAGAGATAAATCTGCTATTTTCTATGCAAAAATACACCCTTGTGCATAATTAAGGGAATTCACTCTTTACGTCGAATTTCTGGAATACATATGGACAGATGTCAACGAAATTTGGTATGAAAATTCATTTTTATGAGATAAAGAAGTGCGTGATATTGATGTGTCCACGTTGTGATATCGAAATGAAAACGAGTCTAATATGGGGTCAAAACAGGGGTGTGCTATCTTCCAACATAACGCCTGTCCAAACCGTTGCACCACAACCCCCGCAATGATCCCTTTCCCTGACGAGGGAGTTGTAGATACAAGTATGCCGAGAATCCTTTTTTCGATTCATCTTGAAAAAAGCACTCTGCTCCACTGAAGTATGGTTCACGGTGCATGTTGTCTGCACTATGTTAAATGAATGCTATAATGAGTGAGAAGCAAACAACGGATCTCTTGGCATGCAGTCCTCTATCATAAGGCCTTCAGGCAATTGTAGACCGTGAAACTTGGGTTCCAGGGGCAACATACAGCTCCCTCGAGACCTGTGATGCTGAAGAAGTCCTGCGTCGGCGCTCTGAAAGTGCCAAATAACGATCCTTATTCATCGTTGTATATCTTCGGTGACCTTCTCCAGGCTCCTCGATATGGATCCTGTATTCCTGAAACTGTTTCTTCAAATTGCAGACGACACTGGGGGGATATTGAGCTCTAAAACGACCTGCACTTGTGATTGACCTCTCTCCCTTCTGTCATCCATATGTTCGTGGCTACTGATTTTGACTGGTACTTTGTAAAATTTATCCAACTCTTCCGAGAAGCACCGCGAACGTCGACCACACAAATCACCGATACTTTGTGCGCTTTTATTCCTTCCACAGATAGTAGATTCCGTAGATACGCTCCCGTACATTTACGTTTACGGCTCTAAATGTTTGCATAATTCTTCGATGGCATAATTAATATCTTTAATTTAATACTGAAAAAAAAGAATAGACATAATTTCTTTGCAAGTTTTCTTAATTTTGCACATAAGAGGGTTGTTCCGAAAGTAAGTTTCGTCATTTATTTTCACACTGAAGCAATAAACCACGTCATTATGAAATATATACCTTGCATTACTTTTCGACATAGTCGCAATTGACTTTGAGACATTTGTCGTAGCGTCCAATCAGTATGGAGAAACCACTCTGGTAAAACTCGGTGATCTGCGTTGCAAGAAGTTGTCACACAGCCTGCTCCACCACAGTATTGTTTCGGATGGGCTTGAGCACGACTAATACGCAGTGTGGACTCCATGTTATGCACCTATCCGCTAACACCACATCCTGTACTCTAACAGCGTAGTTTTCATTCGTGAATGCGGAGGGACGCCTTCTTCGAACTTACATCCTCCCCACTCTACCTTCCTTCACTGAACAGGCAACACCAGCGTCCAACCATTTGACGAGACATGACCTGATCACCATGCACAATTTGTAAGCGGTCATGAAGAATGTACACACTAGTCCCACGTGCCATTCATACTGGATATAACAGCATGCACTCTCACTGCCGACCACGTTGTCAGTCACGTCTCGGGCATGTTGGTCTGCTGCTACTCTCTTTCCTTCGTCTTTCTGTGCAAACGTCATTCCTCTTCCACTCACGCTACTTTCGCCGTTGAATCAGTAATGAGTGGGGATTCTTATGGAGGTGGTTTGTTTTGTCTGGTGTACCATATGCTCTTTCAAAAAAAAAAATGAGGAAATTTATTTTCGAAACACCCCTCGTATACGTGTGTGTATTTGTAATATTATTATAAAAATCAACGTAAAGTTTTTTTTTATTCTCACTCGACTTTAGAAGAAATTTTCTAATAATCTTTCGTACATGCGCACAAAATCTTACATTAAAAGCCAAATTTTCCTCATTAGTTAACGAGTGTTATTTCATTATATAAATGGAACCGTTTTCATTAATTACTCACAAATTGTTATTCGCTCGACGCAAGTTTCTTTTTTTTATTTTTTGAATTCATAAATTAAAAGAAACACGAATATTAAATAATTCTTCAATAAAATATTGTTTACAGTTAAGAAAAACTTTTAAATACGAGTATCATACTTTTTTAAAACTTTCTTTCATTGGTAAATACCTTTTTTGAACTCAAAAAATAAAGCTACATTACTGTAATTATTCCTAATGTAGGTATGCAGTAATATAAAAAAAAAGCACCGCGTCCCGGAATTAGTACTTTATCATACTTTTGATGTTACTTTAAGGCTTCTTCCTGTAATGTCAAAGAACAGGAGCCAAAAATGAAACACTTTCTGATAACAAAACACTCGAGCAGGAAACTTTGTATTCTGACTTCGTTACTTTTCAGAGAGCAACGGATTTTTTAATACTACTTATTTCTATCCTAATCAATTCCTTTTTCTGTTGTAAAATGAGTTTCATATTTCAATACTGTCAAATAGGTTGCGAATTTTGCATGTTCGAATGAAAAATGGCACGCTTTTTTAAAAATTCCTAAATTTTAAGAATACTGTTTCACAAAATGACACGAAAATTTGAACGATTTTCGGTCTGTGGGAATGTGCTCAAAATTTCGATCGGGTTCTCTGATTTTGGCCGAAGATTGCCTCAATGTTACATATTTTAACGGTCTTATCAGTTTTCCCAGATGCGTCGTACAATATTTCTCCGTAAAGTTTCGAAGGTGGAGTAGCGGAAAAGCGAAGGTCAAGTCAGGTAGAGCATCCTTGATTTCTTTTTTTCCGGTTGAGTTATTATAAATACATATTTTTTGAATGATGATAATCGCCGAGCAATAAATTATCCAAAAAATGCAATCGAGCGAAGAATTAAAAGAAGGCACTCCTACAATCTCGAAACGTGCGTTTGAACACACGTGCATTCGATCGCGATGAAAGGAAAAGGTAAAATAGTTGGACATGCGATGTCAGATTTTGTTGCTGTTTTCAAATAATTTTCCATAATGATAATTGATGGTAATGATTACATGTGGGAATAATTGGATAATTGTTATTGTTTATTGTGATGAAAAAATTTTTATATAAAAAAATATTGAGCGTTCTCTCTTTCTCTGTTATTAAAACGCTAAGATACTTTCTTACTTATTTTTGAGTAACTCATTTCTTAAAATTTTATAATGTACAAAACATGTATTCTAAGTTAAGCACGAACAACATACATAATTTCAAAACAAATAAAATAAATGCGCGGAGTTTCATTTTATGAGAATTAAGAGCTTAGGCCTTGCTGAATCTTTACTTGTTTCGGTTTGTCGCTAGAGGGCGTCTCTGATGCTTTAATGGCGAAAGATCAGAACCTCATCAGTAAAATTCAATTAGCAATACAAGTATTACAGCGCAAAGGAAAGCCCCGAATTTGATAGAAAGATTGTAGCTATTAAATAGCTAAGAGGAGAATTCCAGAAAAAAATTCATCGTTATTTCTCACATATAATTTTAAAAATGTAAAAAATAAAAACAGAAAATGTATTTTTTCACGATTGCATCGATTACATTCAAATCAACGCATGTATTCGAGATACATATAGTAAGCCTACTTTTTAACGGTATAGTTATTTCAATAACAGTCACGCAATTAAAATTACAGTGAACTATTAACCAATCACAAATGGGTTTAAGTTATAGGGCTCTGTATGGGCAGGGACCCACTGCTAAAGAGCATTTCGAAATTATTACAGATCGAACATTAAGAATAATCCGTGAGAAAAAGTTTGGTTTGATTTTTTTTAAATTTTTTATTTGATCTAAATAGAAAATAAAAGATAGTGTACATGAGTACAGATCTGCAGTCTCTCCTGTCGCGTCTTCATTAGAAAATTATAATAGAATCGTAATTAAATTTGGCACAATTTCTTTGACTTCATCTCAAAAATACTCGTTCTGATAAAATGAGAGAACTATATTAAGTTTTGTTAAGTGAAAACCATGATATATTTGTTGAAAATATTTTGTGGACACATATGTGCACAAATAATAATTATTATAACTACTCGTATAATAATAATTCTAAAAAAAAGTCAAAGAAAAAGGTATATGAATCAAATTGTGAGATAATAAAAATGTAAAATACGATTAATATTTTAATCAACCTTATTTAACATTTCTTTCATAACTCATGAAAATAAAAGTAAAACATTATAGAACTTTTCAAAGGCTTCAAACAAGTGGGCTCAGTTATGGATTGTTTCATCCAGTGGAGGTAGAAACGAATGAGATTTCACTTACGTCTCTGTCCTTATCTGCATAAGGCAAATAGATTTGATCACACACACATATATATATATATGGTCAATTTTTGACAATAACTGTGGATCTCAGGGGAGGGAGAGACTTCGAGGTACATTTTGTCGGAATTAACGCATATCCAAGAATGCCTCGACTCTCATCTTCCTGGAAGGAGGACGGTGGTGAGCTAGAATACAGTGCTAAATCTAGTATTGCAAAAGCCAGACGGACTAACTTTTAACGCGTAAGCTTCTTAGATTCCTACACGTAATTAAAACTTGGTATATCAAAGAAATCCACTTACTTAACGCGTGAATCGAAGCTAAAAACCGCGGCCATGATTGAAAACCATTCCCGGTATTAAAGAAATCTAATAAAACTCCCCTAAAACTTTAATTCCACTAAATTTTCGTAACGCACACACACACATATATAACAAAATAAAAAATAAAAGTAACAAAAAAGTATACGATATAAACTAATAAAAAGTGATAAGTTAATTTTAAAAGTTTAAAAATAATAGAAACATTGCATAGAATTGAAAAACTGTAAAAATTTTTTTGAATGTTTAATTTTCTGTTAAGCATTAAAAAAAAAAAAAAAAAAAAAAAAAAAAAAAAAAACCATTAGTTTTTTTTTATCTTACTGTAAAAAATCAAGAATACGTATTACTATTAAAACTTGAAAATTTCTGTAATTCAGGAAAATGTTTATAATCGATATTAAACCCAAATTAATTTTTTGTTGTTCTAGAATCTCAAAAATACGTCATATTAATATGAATATTAAAGCTGTTTTGTAAAAATAATTGTGAATAAAATACTGCGCCAACGAAAAACCGAATTTAAATTCAGCTCAAAATATAGTAAGAGACTTATTCTTGCAAGAGGATGTACAACTGAGATTCCACGACCCGTTTAACATTTAACAATTTTGATTTAAGTGCATTTTTCTATAGCATAATGCAATAATTTGTATTTTCTTTCGTGTAGAATTAAAATACTAATTAATTTAAAAAATATGACTCGTAAAAATCTGAAGTGTTTTAATTAAAACACTTGTTAATTGGCATGTCTAATTGCTAATTGATACCTTAGTTTCTCAACTGGCTATAATTGTTTAATGAAACATTCTGAAAGACCGTCTTATAGATACGAATACAGACAGTAATGCATACGACGACTCATCGTACTATCGAAATAAGCAATAGTGTGATTCCCGGTGTTTTTAAAATGTTTTTAGAACTTTATAAGTAAATATATGGAAAGGCGAAACATTGCTGCTGTGAAATTGATATATTTCATTAAGTAATGCCGAAAAAAAATATTTCTTATTCCTAGTGAAAAATTTTTGATAAATACGTTAAGGAGTTCTTATTTTTTCATTAAAAAACTGAAGTTTTAGATATAAAATTTTCTAAATAAGTCATAAGTGCGGTAATTCTTCGTCTTGAAAATTTTTCATCATACAGCACAGCATCTCAGTAACCCGTGCTGCCATCTATTGATAGCAGCTTTAACTGTATTTTAAATCGCACTTGAATGAAGGATAAGGAACAAGACACAAATTGGAGTAAATTTTAATTTCTTCAGTTTTCACTCGCCGGTCGTCGCCGTGATCGTATAGTGGTTAGTACATTGCGTTGTGGCCGCAATAACCCAGGTTCGAATCCTGGTCACGGCACTTTTTTTTCCGGGTCGTTTTGAATAAATATTACACAATGTAATTCACACATTAAAATAAACGATCGGTACACTTCGGTGAAGCAAGTGAAATGATAAAAATTATGCGATATTTTAAATTGTTTATAACGTATTAACACGAAGTACATAAACAATTTTTTTTACAAACAAATTAATGGAAAATCAGCTTTATAGTTAAATTTAAAAATGTTGAGTTACACGAATTAAATCAAATCATTAACATCGGTTGGAATTTTATGTTTGGTTTCAAATTTTAATCATCAATTTTTCATTTCCAAATTTTAGAAAAGTTGCAAAATAGAGCTTTAAAAATTAAAACACTTTATATTCATATTTATTGATATTTTAGACAACTTGCAAAAAAAAAAAAAAAAAAAAAAATTCCCAAGGAAAATTTATTTAATGATGGATATTAAATGAATGAACATATATTTTGCAGCAACAAACACTCGAGTATAAGGGAATTTCAACGATAAGGAATTAGTTTAAAGGCATAAATGCTTATACTAACTAGTTTGTAAACGATTTGCATAATTTCTGGTAGGTATAAAACACTGTTCTATTTTATTTATCTTTAGCTCCTGATAGTAACTTCGGTTTATCTTTTTATTTCTGCATTTGACGAAACAGTAAATAAGAAATTCAAACTGAAGCAATAATTAAATAAAAACCAGAAATTTTTTGTAGATATATTTTTATATTTCTTTACACATTACGTACATTTCAAAATGTCCAAAGGTCTTAAAAAATTGTTTTGTTTTTAAGAAAGTTTTAGCAAATTTTTTTCTGACTCACTTATTTTTCGGATCAAAGGAAATCGATTCATTTATTAATTTATATCAATTTGATAATTAATTTTTAAAAAACTTGTTTTCGAGGATTGTCTCGTTCTGATATAAAGATTGTAATTGCCAAAAAATATAATTATTTATGTTTAAAGTCTTATTAAATTAAGGCATTTTTTTAAACTTACACAATATTAATTAGATTAAAAGTAATTATTTGTATTTCAGTTAAACTAATTGTAATAATTTATCTAAGAAGTATAGAAATAATTCAATTTATGTATTAAATATGCTTCAAACGATATAATTACTCATAATTTCGATAAAAAAATAATGAAAATGTATAAATTTCAAACAATTCTAATTGTTCGTCTACTTTTTAACCGTCTATATAATAATAAAACATTAATTATTTTGTAAAGGATTTTTAACATTGTCATGAGGGGAAAAATTACTCTTGAAAGTTGGTGGAAGAAATATAATTTTACGAAATATTGTAATTTATAAAAGGAATTACTTAATATTGAGAAGGTATTAAAGTAAAATTCACAGAACTTTGTTTTAAAACTCCCCTTCCCCACCACATTTTAATCATAACTTAGACGGATGGATCCATGTTCCCTGAACATTCTTTTGGATGCGTCGGCACCTGAAGCTTTTTTTTAGGAATAGAATATGAATGAAACGTATTTTTTCTTCTTCTGTATTTATCCTTTGTGCATTTTAATCAATGACAAAAATTTTAATAGCATGCTTTCCACGCTGTTGCCATGTCCTTGGATAAAGCAGCAAAGGTAGGCTGGAAGGCCTGGATGACCTCTGAGGCCAGATCAAGGACCTTAGGGTTGTGGAGAAATCTCTATGGGGATGAATAGATATGCACGTCTATGTCAAGTTCACAAAATGTTTCGTAAAACGGTCGGACAGTCATAAATATGCTCTGGTGTCAATGGAGAATCCGGGCAATTTTATCGATTTATATAGGTTAGGTCTGTCCAAGCCGCGGGTCGCATGTAGCCCACCCGGTGTCAACCTATGGCTCGATTATCTGAACAAAAATTTAAACTTTTGCTGTACATAAAGGTACCAAAGAACATTTCTTCACGAATCGTTCGTATCACATTTCATTACTGTAGGAACATCTCCGTACATTGACATAACTATCGTTACATTTTTTCTTTCATATTCTTTTTCAAAAACAATTCCAAAATTGAGGTCCTTTTAAAAAAAGCGTAGCCATATTGCGTGTGTGGGTGGTCCTCAGTATATTCTTAACCAGAAAACACACTGAAGAACGCGCGTGTGCATTACTAGATGCGGGGAGGGAATGCGACGCACGGAAAAAGTATCAGCCAGTCTGTCTGCAGCAAGTCTAATTTTTATGATCCAGTATGATACCAAACAAATTGACAGCTTGGTATCTTTTGATTGCTAATAATTTGGCACCCACATTGGATTAAATAATTTAATAAACTATGCAGGACAATATTTTAAAGTTATACTTTGTATTAGTACATTTAATTCAATAAAATATAATTTCCCTTAATTTATTTCAGAATGTTTTTTATTACTCTATTGGGGCTTTGGACAATTAGTTGCTTCGCGCTACTCGAGAGGTGAAAGTAGTAGTAGTAGTTTTTAACGTGAGAGTTTGAATTGACATAAAAAAAAAGAGCAAAATTAAATATATATATATGGAGCAATTAACTTCTGTTATTAGAGGTTTCTACTGAATTTGGCTAAAGTTTGCACCTAGCCACAGCGTTTATATTACTCTAAGTAACTGTAGGTAAAATCTGGTTTATATTTCGTGCTTGTTTGGCTTGTGAGTCTTTAACGACTGCCCCTCATTACTCTGCTCTTGCTCCATGTTAGGATTCGTTAAACGTATAATATTTAAGATTCGTTTAATGTATAATCTTTCGGATTCGCTCAATGTACTTCCTAAATCTTTATGTTTATCTTGAGTGGCAACTGTATTATAAAAATGTAGATGTCTGTCATGTTTAGTGAATGGAATAAAAAGAATTTGTCCGAAGAAGATCGTTTGTTTTTACGTTCGTACTTTATACGTGATTATAAATAGTTCAGTCTAATATTTTAATTTACTTAGATATCTTTACTTTATACCTTTTGTTCGAAACTCCACATCTTAGTTTTAGATATCAAGTAATGAATACTGACTCCAGTTGAAACATATAAGAACAAACCAAATGGCTTTATTCCTTGTGACTGATTGATAACTGAGGCAGATTTTTCTCGAATTTCAATTAGCTTATCGATTCTAATTCAGGATAAACTAATAAATTCTTATTTTACTAATTCCCTTGTTTGATTAAATCACTTCTAGCAAACATCAGATTCTTATCATAATATTTCAAATAGAATTCGTTTCAATCCACAAAACTAATTGAGGCGCTTCAATCCAAATTATAAATCTTTGTCAGCAAGTCATCATTCTTTATATCCCTTCATTTCCTTTTCAATCTATTTCATTTATATGTCATTATCTCTAAATCCCTTCACATCACTTCAGCTTATTTACTAATCACGTATAATTGTGGTTGGAAAGAAATTGTAATTTGTACAATTTAAATAACCAAAAAGTTCTAGAGATTAGTGAAGAGAAAATCGCGAATTGTCCAACGTCACAAGTCGACACATTTTCCTTTACGTTTACATGTGCGGGTTCTATCGAAGGTCACTGGATTTTCCTTTATGACTTTTCAATAACTCCTTGTATTGAAAAGATTACAATTTACAATTCCATTTACATAAAATATAGATTAATTTTTTTTTTTACAAAAAATCATTTATCATTATTTATAATCAATTTTATTTCCGGGAACTCCGATAGTTTTAATTAAAAAATAGTAACTTAAATCATAACTTATATTGTTTAATGTTATTTTGATGTCCGATCCTATATATTCATTGAAGGAACGGAAAGTCCCATAAATAAAGTCTCAATTATTACTCATGACTTTTCACTAAGATAAAACACGTTCTGTTCCGAGTGTCACGCGAAGTTGATGAACGGGTTGCATGGCGAGCAATACAGAAAATTTCTCTTTGTCCTTGCATTTCATCCGTCTAATGAAAGGTCCATGATTCATGAAAAGTAATAAGTGGAAATGCCTTTCAGTTCAGCAAGATACTTTGAAAAAAATACAGTCATAAATAATTTTACTTTTATGGGTGGATATTATTAAAGTCTTACAATTATTTAATTTTTTCCCCTTAGAATTTCAATAACGCCCACGTAGTATTTCCTTCTGTTGACATCGCTGAATTGAAATCGAGAATCACAAAATTACACAATTAAATGGTGAAAAAGTCACGTGATAATCAACTTGTTTTATTTATGTTTATGAATATTCAACTCATCATCCATAATGCACTTTATCTGTGGTAGTAATTTCTGTATGCGTTTGATTCAACGTTTAAAAATAAATTAATCTTTGTGTTATCAACCCATTCGGGAACGAGGCCTTAGATGAAGTAATGTGGAGGGTTCGAGTTATTAACCCTTCATTGCTCCTATCTAATTTCACTTTTAATGCCCTTTATTCAACGCAAGGTCTTCCACCGATGTTTCAGTTGGTAACCAACTCACAGTCTTTATTGCACACTAAGCTACCCCT
Source organism: Nephila pilipes (assembly GCA_019974015.1). Lineage (NCBI taxonomy): Eukaryota > Metazoa > Arthropoda > Arachnida > Araneae > Nephilidae > Nephila > Nephila pilipes. Next base: position 118,508 of record BMAW01046047.1, read on the forward strand.
GTTATTCATTTCATCGCTACTTATAAATGTAATTTAACTCATCTGTTCACTGCCCTTCAAAATTTAAATCTAATTTACAAAAGTCGCGTTTCATTCATTGGGAGAAATTTTGAATTCAAACACAATCAAAAAGAAACCCAAAGAGTTAAATGAAAGGAAATTCAAGAAAGAGCCGAAAGTCGCATTTCTTTTTATATCAGTACGAGTATATGGGGGAACAAAAGACTTCCCCTTTGATAAATTTGAAATGAAAACTGACACTGAGTCGTCTAGCAAAGTTGCGCTTTTGTCTCGGCTGATTTTTATCTAGTACCACGGACTGACGTGTTTTTTTAAAGATTTCTTGGCTTTCATTGAAATAACTTAAAGAAGTAAAAAAAAAAAAAAAAAACTTCGATTTTTTAAAAAAAATTTTTTGTTCGAATCTTAAGAAAAAATGTTTCAAAAGTTCGTCGCGAGAAATGTTGTGATTAATCTCCCAGTGTTAGTCAACTTGATCCCTACCGCCTACAAGTGAGCGTTCCAGCTTTCATGGTGGGTGGTAGGAGTTTTGTTGTAATTTATGAAATCTAACTTCATTGCAATCTATTGAAGAGTGAATTTCCTTACTTTCTTGAATTATCATCTACAAAAGATGATGTAATTCCGAAGGAGATATTGACAGAATCTGTAGCCACCTCAACAAACTTTAAATGGAATAATGAGGATATTTTGAAATGGAAGGTGCGTGACTAGAAAAAAAAAATCATTTCATCGGAAATATTGATGCAGCGAATACAACTTGCCAGAAGGACTGTTAGAAATTAGATGAAGACAGTAAACATAAATTCGATACCAATGAACAGATTTTAAAAGAAATGCGTCTCATATCCAAATATGTAGAAAATGATGTTTATTTTGATGCGTTTCCCTCCCTCATGTATAGTGGAATCAGGCTTTAGTTCTGTTCATCACATAATAACCAAAAAAAGAAACCCCCTAAATATTTTCGAAACAGGAGACCTTCGTTGGTTCCTTATAAAAATTGAGTCAAGTATAAAATATTTAGTTTCGCAGCATCCTGGATCTCATAAATAATATAATTAATTAAATCTAATTTAATCAGATTTTCATACTTCTATGTACGAAAAGTATAAATAAAAAGATAGATTGATCTATAGTAAGTTCTTTTATATAGATTTATTTTGCCATTTATAACGAAAGTCAGACATAAAATATTTGGTAAATAATTATTATTATATGCAGTGACTTTCTGTATAACACTGCTGTATAAATTTTATAAAATAAAGTTAATTACCTAGTTTATAAATCTCCACTAATGGGGTGATTAGAAAAGTTTATTACTAACAGATATGCAAAAGCGGGCTGTAAGTATAAGAAGGTTGACCTCACCTGGTATAGACCAGGCCTGTCCAACCCAAAGACTTTGCGGGCCGCTTTGGAAACACATTTTATTTAGGAGGGCCGCATTATATATATATATATATATATATATATATATATATATATATATATTGTTTGTGTGAGAGCAAGATCAATTCGATGTGGATTCAAATTCTCACGTTAAAAACTACTACAACTTTCACCTTTCGAGTAGTGAGAAGCGATTAATCCTCCCGAGCCCCATGAGAGATATCAAGAACATTCTGCTATAAATTAAGGGGAATTACATTTTATTAAATATATTTACACGAAATACAATTTAAAAAAACTGTCCTGCAGTTACAACATAACCTTAGGGCTAAACTAATAGCGATCAAAAGACACCGAGCAGTCAGTCTGTCTGGAAAATATATTAGATGACGCTTCTGCGTCAAGTATATTAGGCTTGCTGAAGACAGACTTTCTCCTGCAATTCCCCTTGTTTCGCCTTCCCTCCCTACTTCTAATAATGCACACCTGATCTCTTCAGTCAGTTTTTTGGTTAGTTATATATTGAGTCCAATCGCACCAGATGTCACTTGCGCTTTTTAAAACGAGCTTTTTCTGAACAAGATTAAAGAAAAATTGTGATAAAAGTTGAGTCAGGTTTCCACACAGTAGTAGGGTATGATACGAACGACTTATGATGGAATGCTCTTTGGTACTTTTACGCACAATAAAAGTTTAAATATTTATTCAAATGACCAGGACCGCAGGCCGCATATTGACAACTGGCGGGCCACATGCGGCAGTGGATTGGGCAGGCCTGGTCTAGACGAAGGTCAGACCAAATCGACAAGACCAAAAATCTTCAAGCAAATATATGTGAAATGAGGTGACGAAATAATATCTTCTTTGTCATGCCGTGGAAAAAAACTGCAACTGTAGCAGATTGGCTTTCTGTCCCTTGTCGAAAGTAAGACTCTTAATATGATTCCTTCGATGTAATGGTATTATACTTTTTAATGAATTTTTAACTAAAGACAATATACGATATTAAATAAAAATATATAGCATTCTAGATAATCTAGCAGGTATCGTACTTTAGGAGGTTTGATCAACCCACAGGTGATAAGGAGCCTACCTAGTGTTGAAGTGTAGTCTGCAACGCTGGGCCATCTGAACAAAAATTTAAACTTTTATTGTACATAACAGTTCCAAAAAACATTCCACCACGAGTCGTTCGTATCAGATCCCATTTCTATGGGAATAACTCAGTATATTGACTCAATCACTGTCACAAATTTTCTTTATATTCTTGTCCAGAAACGATTATAAAGTAGAGCTCATTTTGAAAAGCACGCGGGGCGTCTTGCATGAGTAGGCGATACACAATGTGTACCTGAACAGAAAACCTACTGAAGAGCGCGGGTGTGCAATACTCGACGCGAGAAAGGAATGCAAAGCACGGGTCATACGAAACAGCAGCAGCCAGTCCGACTGCAGCAAACCGAATATATTTGACCCAGAAGTGTATGGTTCAAAAGATTGTTTAGTGTCTTTTAAATGCTAATAATTTAGCACCAGCACCGTATGAAAAATGAAGAATAGCTTTTTAAATTATACTTCGAACAATTACATTTAAATCAATAAAATGTAACTCACCTAAATTTATTGTAGAATGTTCTTGAATTGTCCACTGGAGTCAAGAGAATCGGTCGCTTTCTGCAACTCGGGGGGTGGGGTGGGGTGAGTAGTAGTTTCTAACGTGAGAATTTGAACTGACATTAAAAGATCCCAACTTAAAAAGTTGATAAATCGAAATCATCACACACACGCACATGCCCCCATATATATATATATATATACGCATTTAAACAGCAAATGTTACAAAATGATGTCGAACACACGAAAAATCCGAAACAACAAATAATGAGATGTTTTGTGTTGATAGCGATTCTATCGAATTGGAAGGCATGAAATAATTTTCTGTACAACAATTTTTCTGAGTAAAAGCGTTGGATTTTTGGAAGGGCTGGATTCTAGAGGAAGCATCGTACGTTGAAAAAATCTCAGCCCCTCTGTCCCCATATTTCTCTTCTTTTTGAAGGTGTCTTTCAAAGTAATAAAAGTTTATGTAACACACCGAATCGAAACACTTGGAGCGGATGAAAACTAAAGAGAATAACTCGGAATATCTCATGCCCCAAAAGGCATCGAAACGAACTTTTCACTGACTTAAAAATGCTTTTACGGGCATTTCTAAACCAATATGTCATCTGTCTAAACTTTTAAAAAAAAAGGGGGGAGAACTTTCAGAACAGAGACGGAATAAAAAGAAATACCTCCGCGAGTTTTTATACGTCCATTAAAAAGAAAAGAGCCGCTCGAAAGAGGGTTTTGTCGGTTATTTGTAGGCCTTGACGTAATCCCATCTATCTTGCCTTTCTCCATTTGATTCGCGACCACAGGGTTTGATTGATCCGCGATGGCGGGGGCCGAAGGCTTTGCAATTTTTTCTCCATCAACGTGTCAAAAGGAATCTCGACTCGAGGGAATTCATCGGAAGAAATGCCATTTTTTCATACCTGTCTTCATTTTTTTAAAAAAATTATTTGAAATGAAATTTGTAGAATTTCTACAAAGTCGTGATGCTCGGACTCCCTTCTTCCTTCACTGGGTTCTGTTCGAAAAATTTGATACCCCCCCTTTTTTTTAAATCAGAACTTCGAATAAAAGAATAACTTCTGGTTATACCTTTAACTTGTCATTACTAATTTTAATTAAATAGAGTTGAACGGCGATGTTCAATATTTTTACTCACTTTCTTGAATTTTAAATTTCAATAGTTAATATTGCTTTCTTTGTAGTCAAACTTGTGACACATTTCATTCGTTGTTTAGCCTTACAGCCTTCTTAAAATCTAATTAAATAGTCAATAAGTTCTAAACTCCAATTGAAGATACGTAAGAGAAGGATAACACAGTTTATTACCTATTAACATTGAATAGTCAAGATCTCTCTCTCGAATCCCTCTTAACTCAGGTAATCCTAACTTACATTTTAATGATATAATCTTAACCTCTCTAATCATTAGTTCCAATTCAGTCACTTCTTGATTATAGTAGATTAAACTCTTATTACTCTAACTAAGTCATTTTGGTTGGCAAGGTGTTGTTATCGCGTGCAGTTCAAATTACTAAAAAGTCCCTGAGATTAGTGAAGCGCAAATCGTGAACAGCTCATTATCACAAACTTCCCAAGCGCGTTTGAACAAATGCCCTGAATATAAGTTTACTTGGGTTCGAGTGAATAGATTAATCGGAATTGAGAGTTCGAATCTTAAACCTATTGCTTATCTCTTCTATGATTCCTCTGATCTCTCCTTAGATTATGAACGACCGGTTCAGCGCCTCAAGTTGGTTTACTCTTTCTCTCATGAATTCTACAATAAACTATCTAATTCCATTCTTCGTTGATTATAACTGTAATTTTTCCAATCCCTTCATTAAAATTCATAACTCCAATCTAATTTCCATGAATCACGTTGCGTGTTATTGGACGAGATTTCATTGTAAACAATTCAAACAGAAAACTCCTCGAGTTTTGGTTTAAGGGTAAAATCGCGACTGAGCCCACAAAAATAAAAAAAATAAAAATGTTAGACTTTTCCACAAATTAAATCTCACCCAGAGATTTTGCAATGGAGTGAAAAGAATTTTAAAAAAATGAATCAAATGCAAAGTAATGCCAATTCCACGTGATGTCAAAATTATTTGACTTGTTTTTTTTTTAAACTTCATTATGCCAAGATGGAAGCTGAGAAGAAATGGTTCGGAAATTACGAGATGAAAGTGACATCTGATCAATTGCTTCAAAAACATTGGTGACTTGTCGATAGTATTTTTAAAAATTTATTTGAAATGTATAAAAAGATTATGCATCAATATATAAAGTAACAAATATTAAAATTTAATATGATTATATTTTTTAAATCATTCACAACTCTTCTATTTTAAATTCAGAACTTTTTATACTTCAGTCAAAATGCTCATTTTTACACATTTTACCTGGTAGGAAAAATATGTTAAAAATCTCAGTGTCAAAAATTAAATTGCCATTTTGAAATATGGACTTGAAGGCAGCTTTTTCATACCCTACTTTCATTGTAGCAATTAGCTTTAGAGTACTTTTTGAGATAAGTATTTGATCAGTTCTATCACAACTGCTTGAAAATATTTGTCTGTAACTAAAATTTTAAAATCGTGTCTTATTTATTTATTTTTTTTAAAAAAAAAGGGCTTAAAAACAAATGTTATGTGAATTTTGGGTCATTATAGATTCATTCTGATAAAGGAGTCATAAACTATGTTCGGTAAAAGTTTTACAACTCTATATGTTCCATGATAATGCATACCTGATGTTTAATGGATTATTTTAATCTGGCTGAAACGTATTTTGTTTCTGTTCCTTTCTTTCGATATCTTTGGTTGAATTTTTTTTTTTTTTTGAAACGAAGCTTTTGCTTAGAATTTGAATTTTACCAATTTATCCTAAGGTAAATATGTTGAGTGTAATGGTTGGATTCAGAATACTAGTAAAGCCATGCATTTCTTTACAAAGCCAGAAAAGGCATTTTAAATAATTTTATTTACTTTTTGACTTCTTATTTTCTTTATGATTGTGTTTTATCCCTTTATTTTGACTTTGTTGTTATGATTTTCTTGCCTTCTGCTTTATATGTTTAAGTCATTTTTTTACCAATAGGGAATAATAATTTTTTAAAAAATGTATTAATTTTAAAAATTTAGGTCAGTTTATTATATATATATATACACATACACGTGTGTGTATGTGTAATAGTTTAACTCAGAAAAATAATTTAATTTCCTAACTTTTCCTATCCATTAACTCACAATAAAGAGTTCATTCAGATTTGGTGGAGGGTGGCTTTCCGACCCAAGGTGGGGGAGAGAGATGATGACCTTGATGCGGCAGCGTTGTTTCGAATCCTGAACCAAGGGGTCCGAAGTTGACGGTCCTACCAATCAGGCCGAAAACATATATTATCGGGCTGATTGAGTAAGGTTTTTTAACTTCTAACGTTGTTGTAGAAGAGAGTCGCTGCACTTATTTTCTGATATGATTCTATATTATCCTTTAATTTACGCGATCACGCGCTTGCAACGACTCTCTTCGACAACAATTCCAGAATGAGACGTTTTTTTCAACCTAGTTGGTTAAGACTCAGCTAAAAAGCAACCGGTCAACTTTTCTTTTGACCCATTGGTCCAGGGACCGAAACAGCCGCCGAATCCTAGGTCATCAACTCTCTCCCCTTCAACGGGGTCGAAAATTCCTGCCGCCGAATGCTCATAAAATTTGTTATATAAATTTTTCTCAGGATCTCAGGGATATTCCTTACCAGACTTATCGACGTCAGCAGAAATCCCTCAAGATCCCTTTATCCATTACTACATGACCTAAAGAAAACCCTGCATTTTAATTCGAAATAAGGTAAAATTCTCTCTCTTCCGTTTTAGCAAGATGGCGAAGATACTTCTTTGGCCTTCTCTTTCACTTTCTGCATGTAATCCTCTCTCTGTTATATGCGCGCGCGCACGCACGCACGCACGCACACGTGTGTGTGTGTGTACTGTGTCAATAATCTAAAAATAAATTAAATATTAAATCATGTATCAAATTCAAATAGAAAAATAAAAACTGAAATACGACAGATAATGCGGCCCTGTACTTGGACACAACAAACAGCTTTGAATTAAAACAACAAAATAAATCCTTTAAAATTTCGTTGGACAAATTTATTGGGATTTCCTGTTCAAGTGTGCTATTTTATGTGTGTGCGAAATTATGATGGGGACGGGGAGAAAATCCACAAAGTACAAGCGTAGAAAAATGTCATAGAATGTTAATACAATCAAAATATTAAATTCCAGTTTTATTTTTTGAAATAATCTTTCGACCGGCGTGTGTGGAGTCATCTCGACCCCTTCCCAAGAAAGGAAACTCCTGATCAAAATAATCAATTTTCGATATTTTTTAACTTAAGTTTTAATACTGAAACAAGGTTGTAGTAAATGAACTTTTAAAACGATACAGAACAAAATAAAAACAGATTTGCTTCAAAAAGGTCTCGTTAATTGTTTTAATCTAATTTTTATATGAAAATGAACAGAAATATTACCATAGGCTGAAAAGAAATCTTGTAACAATGAAAAAAATAATCATTCAATATATTGTTAGGGAAATATATAGTGATTACTTTTTCTTGGAAACAGTTTTTCAAATTTGGTTTAACCAATGAATGTATCTAAAAGATGCACCACCAGATGTCACCACGTGTTACCTTCAGTAGATGACTAATATTGATATTTTTTCTCATTTGTTTCCTTTGATATTATTTTGTTTTGTAATAATTTTATAGTTTGTCATTTAAAAATAAAATACTCTCACTCATTTGCAAATACTAAACTGATACAAACAAGTGAAATACTTATTTAGTTAGTTATTATTATTTATTTATTATTTTTCAAATTCTATACATATCGATTTTATACAATTCTATGATACTCCATAAAGGTAAGGACAAATTATTTACAATATGGTTAAATTCAGCGGAGAAAGACTTTTCTTTAAATTCTCATTTTGTGTAGTTTAACAACAGAATTGTATGGGTAAAATGTTGAAATAAGTTCACAATTATAATCGAAAATGAAACAAATTTTAAACTGTTTCGAAATTTACTTTCAAGTTATTCCAGTAGATGACAGCACCAAATTACGAAGATCCAGTACATTAACATTAAGGGTAAGAAATCTACTTTTTTTGACTTCTTAGTTTATAAAATATATTCAGAAAATTGTGCAACATAAAATATAATAAATAGAAAAATTTAAGGCATTTAAGAAATGAACGTCACACAAAAGTATTGAGAATAACTTCTATTTCTTTTTTCTATGCATTAGTTAAGAGAAATTGGAAATATATTTTCTATAATCCATTATATTGAAAAACGCACCACAATACTATTGTAAGATAATAGGAGTAAAATAAGAATTTTCCAATATATAATGGAACATTTTAAAAAGATGAAAATTCAATAGCAATTTTATATCTTTTTTATTTTTTACTCTAAGTCAAAATATCATGTGAAAATAATATTTTATTAAGCTGATAAAAACATTTCCACTTTATTTCACATTTCTTTTGATAAGTAAAATAAAGTTTAATTACAGGAGTTTTCTGCTAAGTTATACCTCCACACTCCCATGCAAAATCCCGTCGACCACTTTCGCCAAACCAGAAAAATGTCGCCAAATGATGAATAGAGCATTGGAAATGATCAGAGTAATTTTGGCTGAAATTGAACCGACTTTGAAGGTCGAGGGATTTTACACAAGTACCTGTTCCGCATGTGATACGGTTGAAATGAAAAAAAAAAAAAAAAAACTTTTTCTAGCGAATCATTAATATCCTCCGAAAAATGTGTATCAGTAATGTCTGCCCAACTATTTATTAAATCTAGGATAATATATAAATTAGAGTTGCTGAGTTATTTAAAAAAATCGTGCATCCTTTATCTTCTGATAATTCTGTGCATCATGGTGAATAAAAAAAAAAAATTGAATTGTACTCCTCCCCATCGAAAAAAGTAGCATTTTGTTAATAGCTTGCATAAAACCATATTCGTTAGATTAGAGGAGTTGAGCCTATTAAAAAAAGTAATATGTATTTTCCATTATCACTCTAAAATATCATATATTCGGGATTTTTTTCTCTTTCAAGTTTTTTACATAAAAACTTGTATCTGTATAAAATAGACATACCCAAAGCCATTAAAAACATCGAAGAAATTACATTACCTATATAATTGAACAATAATAAAAATTCGGCAAATAAACTTCATTTTTTTTTGTTTGCACTCTAGAAAAAGACAATTTTACAACTTTAATCATTGTTTCCGGCGAGTTCTGATGCATTAGAACATTGCACGTCGTACAATGTTCTAAGTGCGACGTAAGTAAAATGACCAATCATCAAACGGGGAATTTTCGAAATTTAAAACCGTGTTAGAAGAAAACCGTGTTTTATAATGTCATGTTGTATGAAGGTTTCCCTTATTCCAGAACCGTTTCCTAGAAATACCGTGTCATAAGAGGATTTTAAAAGGATTTTTCGTTGAATGGACTTTTTACTTTTTAGAGGTTTTGTAAAATACCAAAGCCATTGCTTTATTTTCTAAATTAATAATAGTTTTTTTCTTGGAAAATTAGTTCTCACTATTAATTTATTTTAAAAATACAAATAATAGTAAACAAAATTAACTCCTTTATATTTCCGTAATTAGTGAAGATTTCGAAGTACGAATGGATGTTCAAATTTTTAAAACCTTATAAATGAAAGCTTTTCAAAACCATGTTTTAATGTCGAAATTATCAAAGTCTATTTCAAAATCAAAGTTTTACGAGAAAAATATATCGATATATCGAAAGATATATTGAAAGTAATAATTTAAATTGAAATCTGCGGGAAATTGTTTGTATTTTCCTACTTCCTTTTCAGCAGTTTTGTTATCGTTTAACATTTATCCAAAATAAGAATGATGTTAGTATTTAATATATTTCTGCATTAAAAACGACAACGAATTACTCATTTGCTGTAGTAAATATTTATGAAAATTTTGGTACTTAATGATGATCGAAACCGAGGTTTTGTGAGCTATTTTATATATTTGTTGTGAAAAATGAAATTAATTACATATATTTATTTCCTTTGCATTTAATATTAACAAGGATTTCGGAGTTTGACAAAAAAAAAAATATCTCGCCTGGTTGTAGAGTTAACTCCATTAAAATGATTCGTTGTACTTTAAGAAGTTCAAAAGAAAATAACATGATACACGACAGCTTTAATTTGACGCCACGACGATGCTTTTGATATTTTAAATGACGTTCGAGATCTTTTCGCTTCAAATGCAGCAGAGGCATTATTTTTGGTAATGACTTGTAGAATTCCATTACATTTTGACAGAAAACGTGTTATAAAAGAATTTTCTTTCATCTTTTTTGTTTCGTCTGGACATGTCATGAGATCACTTTTTTTTTTTGACTCGTCAGTTTTCTCTCTCTCTCTCTCTCTTCTCATATATACATCGGCAGAAATGGAACAATTGCACCTTTAACTATTCCTTCAACCGGTTTCAAGTATCAACCTTCAAAACTGGAATAGTTACTTTTAGAATTTATTTCTTTTCGATTGTAACTCAAATAAGATAATAGTCTTCAACCCATAGATTATGCCTGTCATCTCAGATAATGAACTGCAGATAATGGAGGTGTTGATAAGGGATCGATAAGGGAGGAAAAATGAACATTAAAAGTGATTTGAATAAGAACGTGCAAAGAAAGCGTATGACACAATTTAAAATTTCCAAGAGCTTGCAGTAAATCAGGGCCGGGTAATTATTTTGATGTGGGGGGGGGCACTTTGTGGAAGCGGAAACTAGCGGCGGTTCGCTGCTTTTAAAATGATTGCAAACATCAGTAAACTTTGCATTTCGGAAAAGGTATAAACTGTATCATAAAAATCAATTATATTTATAAACTGAATAAAATAATGACAATTTTATTTAGTTTGTTTTTGAGCTACTAAAATTTCATATAATCTGTAGCTGCAAATATATTTAATTTTAGATTCAATTTAATGAGACAAATGAGTATTATCACACTTTTCTGTAAAAAAATTTGGAAATCAGGAGTGAGATTGCTTGTTGAGATTCTCATCAAAGCCTGTAAGTTAATGTCTGTCAAAGACGTCTACATCTACTCTTGATTATCTTCAGGCAAGAAAAATTCTGCTGTCAAACATATGTAGATCCAAATATAGTGAATATTTTTCGAGCAAATTTCTTGATACATGGAAGTTTTTCAGAACACACAAATTTGTAAACATCGACCAATGTCACAGCATTAAACACTTCTTTCACAGTGTGATCTGATTGTGTGTCAATAATTTCGAGCTGCAGCTCTTCCGGTGCTGTATCAATATCAGCAGGGAGGGGAGAAGACAGCGAATTGAATTCAGGATAAATTTTCATACAACTCTGAAATCTTTTTGTGACCTCGTCCTCCGAACTCTGCAGATGATCCCTGTTCTTAGCCGAAACACTTTCAGACATTTTCCGATTTCCGAATAAGGGGACATGATAAAAAAAATATTACTTTCTCCTGCTTCCCTCGAAAATAGAAATAGTTTCGCTTGGAATGATTTTGCACACGGGAAGAAAATCTCGGTTCAAACCGGATTTTTCTGACTGTCTTGGTGGGTCATAGAAAAACTTTTAGCCTGTCGCTATTTGCTTACCCTTGCGGTAAATAATGAAAATGAAAATATTAGAAAGATGTGTCGCTTATTTAGGGAAAGAAGTATTTCTGTATTTTATTAATATTATAATTTCTCTCTAGTTGCTTTGGAATCACAGTTTTTGTGCAGTGAAACTGGATTACCTTCTTCATATGCTCTCATATCTGAAATTAGATTGCTAAAAAACTTGGCTCAATTTTTAACTTGCATCACATTTTTCACTAAATTATACAAACACTTTACATTATTTACGTCCATTATTTAAATGTTATTTAACATTTTTTATATTATTCGTCGGTTTTTACTCACTTTTACTTAACTTCTGACATGTTTGTAAAAATAGAAATTTGTAACCGAGCTCTCGCTTCCCCTGAGGTTCTAACGTTCTAAATGTTTGTACTATTGCGTGTTTCTGATGATACAACACGATATTTTAATATTTTCGGAACTTAATAATACTTCAATTTATAAATTTAATTTGAATTAATTAATTAATTTTTCAAATCATGCACGAGATTCAAATCATGGCGGGGAATTTCAGAATAGAGAGGCATAAGCAATGGAAATGTTTATAAACGCCTTTCGCATTTCTAGATATGACAAAAAGGTTTTTTCATTGAGACATTTGTATCGCGGCCTTTTTCTATCAAAACGAAAATATTTAACTGAGAGAATTGTGTAATACTGTCACTTGAAATTACATTAAAAAAATCAGTAAAAAATTTATTTTTTGAAATAAATAAATTAATTTATTTACAAGTCGATAAACATTTAATAAAGAATAAATATAATGCTTTAAAACTAAAAATGTTCGGAATCGTCACACGATTATTTCGGTAATGGACAAAAACATAAGAAACGAATAATTTTTGAGCAACAATTCCATTTAGTTTCTCATTCAAGAACGAAATAAGTTTTGCATCCATATCTGTTGATTTCGATTAGAAAACTCAAAGTAGGAACATCTTTACTGAAAAAAACTGATGGTTTATAAACACACGCACACTTTCCCCCCCCAAAAAAAATTAACTAAATGATATCGTAAGAAAATTCACAATATATTTTATATGTACAATACCTTACATACAAAGCATGTCACTTATATTTAATGCACAGAACCAATAACATTTGAGAAAATACAAAAGCTATTACGTCTTAAATGAAATTAAGTCAATGTAATGATTTCAATGCAGTATTACCTCTTTTAATTTCATAGAAAGATGTTAAAGTAAGATTACCGTACATATTATTTGATTAAAATATTCCACAAGGCCTCCTTTTGCATTCAAATTGTTCACATAAACTTTCTCATAATACTTATAAAAACGATCTTATTTAGTTCATAGAGAGCATCTGATTTACAACTACATCACTATTTAAATAAATAAAAATTTTGAGGTAAAACATAGAAATATTATCAGAAACAGCTGCCGAATATTTCCTTTGTATCACTACATCTTTAAGATTCTCTTCAGTAAGAATCTAAATAAATTAAATGAAAAATGAGTTATAAATCTCTGAGAATATGCCAGGTCAATCTCTATTAAGGCTTAACGAAAACAGCTCACCAGAAAATCGGAACACTTTCTCTAGAATGTCTGAAGCAATGTTGTGATGCATCCTCACTGTCGATTCCCAGTCTGCCGTTTCTCTAATTGTCGGGAAGTTACACAGTACGTACATGACGGCATGCTCTCTGAGAACAGTATCGTTGTGCAAGTCAGAGAGAACAAGGATTCTACACACAGTTTCTCGATTGATAGAAGACAGCAGAGTTTCGGAGCAAGCTTGTTGAAGCGCGCACACCTCATACTTGTCAGCAGCCGCATAGAGGTCGCACAAGTCTTCAAAGGGTAACTTTTGCACTTCCCCGGTGTACAGGTACTGTACTAGGGCTTGGAGTGGAATGAACGCTACATCTGTTACCTCAACAGAGCCGCATTCTTTTTCTGTAGTGTCGTGCTCAAACATCTTTCTGAAGACCGGGGATCTGGACTGAAGAATAAATTTATGCGCTCTGATGATTCTGCCATCAACTAATAACTCCACATCTGTCATTATTCCGTTTTTATACGCGTTTCTGACGTCCAACAGCAACCGATTCACGTGATTTTTAAGTTTTGCTTCTCACGAATCTCTTGCAGCGTCAGTCTTTTCTGGTGAATGCCGCATACGACGGTTGCGATGCGTCCTTCCACCACCAACACGTCTTTGGGCAAAATGAAAATTTTCTCAACGTGTCCACTGGAAGCCACTAATCTCTTGCCTTTCAGGCCAATCAATTCAAGGGAGTCTTTGGAAGAAATGCCAGTTGCCACTTCCGTCAGGATCAGTTTTTGGGGGGAGTCCGAAAATAACTCGGAGAAGATGCAGTACGGCGCGCCGCCTGGAGAGCACATGAAACTTGACTTATTGTGACTATACCGGTCGCCGTTTAAGTTGAGGAGTTGGATATCAAAGGCTACGTGAATGGTCTCTGTGCCAGAATCTTTTCTCTGTAGCCATATGGTGACGTTGGTGATGCTTTCCTTCTGGAACATTTCATTGAACCTTGCCATCAATCGGAACTCTGGTTTGCACTCGGTCTCGGATAGAATTTCCGAAGTGAAAAGTCTTCTCGAGAATTTGCAAACATTTTCAACCATCCACACGAAGCTCCTCTCACGATTTTCCGCTCGTGTATTCACTTCGGCATTGTTCGGAATCCTCTCGGCCATGTTCGGAAAATGAGTATGATCCGTGAATATTATGTAGTCTGCTGAAGTTATGTATTGATTAAAATAAAACGGATTGCATGCGAGACCTTTTTTTTCTGCACTGTTTGCGATAGCGAAACTCGTGCGTATGCTTCAAGGTCATAGAAACGACAGTTGGTTGAAAGTAATACAGAAGGGATGAAGTGACGTATACGATTGTGACGGTGAAACGAATGACGAGGAGATAAAACTATTGTTGCGGGTGATAAAAGGGTTTCTTTATTCCATTGCTGCAACACGGAAAAATAAAATAAATTAAAAAAAGGATATGTGTAGTCGACCCTTTTCCGAACACGGAAAGAAGATTGAACACATCAATATAAAATATAATTTACAAGCCAGAAAAAGCAAATTTTTGAACATTAAAAGCATTTCTTAAAGTACTTTTGGCCTAACTGGTATATACGGTGTCACTTTTTGTAATAACACTTTTGCCGGTTCTCTCAAGTATTTCTCTTTAACAACACTTGGAGACTTTTCATGAGATGTTATTTGATTTGAGAATTTCTACCTATAAATGAACCGTGACCTTTGTAAATTTATATACAACTATTGAAGTGTATTTTGATTCTCCTTAATCTATATAACCTCCACCACTACCATACAACCTCATACACTATGAGGATTAGGACTCCTGAAAATCCCAGGCGCCCGAAGAAATTATCCTCATCATCAAATTTGTTTTGTGCAGCGGGTGTTTGAATAACACTTCTTCTCGTTTGAAGATATTTCCCATACGAACTATAAAGATAATTTATTTCGTTGTTTTGCATTCCCATTGTAATACATCTGTAAGAATGGAAGCGATGGCGCTACCCAAACATTGCCAACAATATTAGTGTGTTGTTTCGTATGGCTTCCGCGTTAAAATGTAAAATGAAAAATTCAAGAAACTGTGGTTTCTTTAGCAAAGTATTTTAGTAAATTATTAATTTCATTCTAATAACTTGATTTTAATTGTAAATAAGCCACGATAGACGTAAGATCATGACCGATGACGTTTCAGTCGAGCCAGATGTTCGAATCCTGTTTCTATTAAAGACTCATAGTGTTGTTGGTATGACGCTTGTTAAATCTATTATAATTCAATACCCTTATGTTGGCGTGCAGAGCAAGTTAGGAGAGGTGGGTGAAAGTTCAGATGTTGTTCTCATCACTTGACTGGGATTTAAAATTATGACGTCCATTTCCAATAGAGCTATTTTTTGTTTTTTTAATGCAGAACTTACTCAATTAATATATCGCAAGCAAGCTGGACAATATTCTAAAACTAATTGACTATGTTAGTACGAATCTAATAAATTAAATTGAAACAATTCATCAGCTTTTTACTTAGAAGTGAGTACGATTAAAGGCAGTGCAGTCAGACTGGATGTCACTTGTTATCGGATTAACACCAGGATGATGATTCTGGTTCATAAAGAAATATATTTCAGCAAAAAAATTTTTTTTATACCAGGAACTTATCTACCTAATTAATTAATATTGTTACGTACTTACAATCAATGAAGTTGAATCTGATTTAATGAATTGTTTCATCGCATCCCGAGAAAAATCTAATTTATTAATATCTTTGCAGATATTTTTTACTTTGTTTCAGAAGTAAAGAATACCTGAAAAACTAAGGTGTAGCCAAGAGGGGTGTCCACAGAGGATCTTTACTCACCCCCACCCAAAAATAAGGATATTATTACATTGAATTTTAAGTGAATTATAGTAGAATATGAAATTACAATTACTGTGACGATCTTGTGAATTCAATATCAGATCAATTTCTACTTTTTTTTTTATGGAGTCTCAGAGCCTGTTCTCAGATGTAATTTTAGTCTTCGTAAATGTTTATTATTTTTGAAGACTATCATTGCGTTGTTCTACAGCATTTTATGCATTATTTTTTATTTATACTCATAGCATTTTAAATATTATAAGAAAAAAAGTAAGAAGAATATATATAATTGTGCGATTCGAAGTAAAAAGAAAGCAGGGAATTTTTGGCACTCTAAGGTGCTACGCCTGGTGACACCAATCCTAGATATGCCATTGATTTAAAATGTTCAGTTTGATTACATATGTTTATATGGGTATAAACAAATTTTTTTAACTAAATAAATATCTTTAAATCCATGTTTTTTCAACAAAAGTTTTTTTATCGTATTTTTTTTTAAGAATTTAATAATGAAAAAATGAATCAATTTATTTTTAAGTAAGGAGAGAGGATTGTTTTTATAACCAATGAGATCAGAATAAAATTAATACTTTGATGCACACATGCAACGTTAAATATACAAAAACATTGTTATTGTTTTCATATTTTTTTTTCTTTTCGTTTGCTTTAGCAATTGATAACAATATGCAAAGAGATAACATTTCTAGAGACTGAGGACACAGTTTACACGTCATTCAGCTGCTATAAATTAACATTCTTTCACCATAATAATATGTTCGGACACCTCAAGAAAAAAAATTCCCTTTAATATGTTTCTGAAAGTTAAGCTCTTTATTCAAAGTCTATATTTTTCTACACACTTTTGATGTCAGAACTAAACTCTCTCAAAATGTTTAATTTGTTCTAGACAACGTTTTGAGAATCTCTCTATATATAAGCGAAATACCACTGACTGACTCATCTCGAGATCTCAAAGACTATATATACAACCGATTGACTTGAAATTTAGCATAGTTACTCATTTTGCGATGTAGACGCTCACTAAGAACGGATTTTACGGAAGTCTTATCCGAAATGTCATTTTCATCCGTTAATCTACTCTTATCCGTCGTTTATGTAAATTCCGGCGACTTTATCGCCAAAAATGATATGACCGACGCCAAACGGAATATATTTTTTTATATGTATACTGTGTATTGACACCCATTAAGTTTACTTGCTGAGATTTGCGCGTGCGGAATGGAAAAATACCAAATAATTTCATATTGAAGCGCTTATGGAGGATTGGCAAGATTTTGGCGAAGGGGCTCTTTATGTGAAATTTCGTACATGTCGAAAATAGGAAACGTACATATTAAGCGATAGAAATAAATGTGTTTGGAATAAATAGAGTTTCTGAATTTGGAATGTAGTTTAGCTCTAAAACTTAGCGGGATTTTGAAAAATACTTAAATGGCGACTTTTTACTTGAAATCCTAAATGGTCAGAAATCAAAATGTCTTGAGGCAAGGAGAAAAATCTTATGATAGATGAGGTGAAATTTCGAGTGTATTTCATTTGAAAGTTAAGCACATGATGAATATTCTGACAAAAGGTTGCATCTTTAGCAATACTAGGTGTAACATGTATACGGTGGAATGAATTTTATCCACATTATATATATATATGGGCTGACTTTTTACTAAATTTTTTTTATTCTTCTGTTTTATTTTTCTGTAATGAATGTCGAGGATAACCATTATTATAGACAGTCAATTTTTTAAAATTTTAAATTTAGATTACCTTTAAGATTTTAAAAATTGAAAATTTTCTTGATATCTTACGTATAGGTTTCAAAATATTATATTATCGTCTGTCCAGCGAAGCGGGCGGGTATCAGCTAGTTTAAAATATGAGCAAAATAACTTTTTATAATATTTGCTTAGTTGCAACATCCGAGGGAAAATAAGCAACTTCTAATGAAAATGAATTGATGAGTTTAAATGTAGCGATTAGCAGGCACTAGCATTCACTACTTTTTTAATTGTGAAGAGAAGTGAAAGAAATAATATCGAGGCGTTACACAAGGGGGTACAAA
This sequence comes from Nephila pilipes, assembly GCA_019974015.1. Lineage (NCBI taxonomy): Eukaryota > Metazoa > Arthropoda > Arachnida > Araneae > Nephilidae > Nephila > Nephila pilipes. Next base: position 136,752 of record BMAW01046047.1, read on the forward strand.
ATATTAAAAAACAAATATAAGAAAACCGAGTGTCATAAATACACTCAAGAACATTGAAAACAGAACGCGAAGAAGGAAGCGAGTTTCAATCGCGACATTTTGCAAGTTAGTTGAATGATGTTTGATATGAAAATAATCCAAGTTTGTGCCAATGCGCATCATCACACACCCTGCGGTGGAGCTACGATCAGGAAGTGGGTCCTATATAAACCGATTCATTCGCATATAATCTTGGAGGACTTAAGTAAGCGAAGATTGCCAGGCAGACGCGTGAGGAGACATTTCACTCAGTTAAACTGGTTCGAGGGAGGCCTCTGATAATTTGCATCTAAATCACAAGCTAGTTGGCGCATCATGAGCTACACAGCACAAAACCAGACTTATACAATTTAGCAATACCAATATATACCGAATCACTAATAATGACAGTAATAGTTCTTTTAATAATGCTCAGCTCACAAGCTAAATAGCTCACATAAAAGCACTAAAATACTTTTGTCTTTGAAATATAAACTAATATTTTGCCCTTAAAACGCAAATTACGACCTACTGCTTCATCTCAGGATCTACGAGTATTTATTTAAAGCTGTCTGGCCAAGTATGACGTCACAGGAAAATTCCGGAATCTCTCTCCCATAAGAAATATCGGAGAAATGCGAATATTATCGAAACAATCATTTTGTCACCAGAGTCTCTCAATCTCCAAAATGATCGCCAATTTCGTCGCCAAGGTAGGGGGCATTGCTTAACTTTTTTCGATATCCAACGAAACCTCTGCAAACAGCTTTATTCGTTTTTTGGAGGAAAGTTGCAGGGGAATATCTCATTACAGGTTCGTAACAATATCAATCAAAAGGAAGCAAAATAAATTATACGATTAAAAGTGATTAGTCAAAATTTAAGCGAAAAAATTCACAAATTTAATGTTGTGCGTAGTTTCAAATTTTAAACTCAGTATTTGGATGTTATTTTCTACAATAGGTTTTAATTAATATTAAAGTAAGTTTCTCAGAGCTGCGAAAGTAAACAAAGAATTTAAACGATTTTTTAAGAATTAATGTGTCTCTCCATGACTACAATCTCTAAAGTGCATAATTTTCAACTAAATTTATCCCAAAGAAGTTCTATAAATAATCATTCTAATAAGTTACTAGGCCTTATTCCTAAAGATAAAACAAACTGATTAATGAATATTTTTCCTCTAAAAAATTTAGGTGTATTTAATTTATCTCTCATCACTATCTCTCAAAGCTTTTGATAAAACACACACACAAAAGTTAATGTTGGAAAAAAAAGATATTGACATATCTAAATTTTTAAAGTATTGTTATTAGAAGCATTATTTTATCTTTTCATTTCAATATTTATCTAAAAATTACATTTTGAAGTGAAAATCAGATTTTCAAATAATCAGCAATGATGACCAAATCAGACGTAATAATATTTTGAGCCGAACAGACTTATGGTAATAGAAACTAAGCAAATTGATTTTTCGTAATGCAAGTTACACAAATAATGAATGAAAGAAACAGATACAAATTGAGTATTTTAAAGAAAACCAATAAAGAATGAGAATTTTAAATAGGATAATTTAAATGCAAGAAGAAATTATCTTAAAACTAAATTAATATTATTTAATTACATTTGTGAAACATAAAAAAGCTATTTTATCAAAATATTATTCAGAGTTATTACTGACTGACTGTGCACACACTCTTTATAGTGACATCATATTGAGAGCGAAAAAAGAAAGAAATTAGAAATCTTGGTGTAAAATAATTAAAAACAATATACATTTTAACTACTTTACTTAAGTCATAGAAATACAAGATTAAGAGAGAGATGATATAAAAATGTAAAAATTAGGCCAGTCTGAAAAATGTAAAGCTAAAAGAAAATACCCATTTTATTCAAAAATATGTAAACAAATATACATGTTACACAATCAAATGAGAAAAGGCTGTGCTTCTTTAAAAAGGTAATGGCAATTCAAATTGCTTGCTCACTAAAATTGACGAAAATAACCGATTTCCTTTGAAAGGTTTAATAACATTCAGAGAAAATTCTAATTGGCTTATGTTGTGGATAAATGGTTCCCGATTCTAACACAGACTTCAGTTATTGAACATAAATAACTTCCATGAGAATTAATAAATTTTTAAAAATAATTATTGATTATCAAATTATTTAAATTTCAGAGAAAAATGGAGATTAAATTTCTTGGAACTTTTGATTCTTTTCGTTCGCCCTACAAACCTAAATTCGTTAATCATAAAAACTGATAGAGAATACTATCATTAAAAACCTCTTCACGACAATAACGAAAAAGAAGAAAAAGCTCTCCCACCCCAATTTCCTGCATCTAGATATAACGACATTAATTGCGAAAATTTAAAATTTTTCGCGATAATTTGTTTGTATAAAATATAATTATTTGGCAACAATGTGAATCAATCGAACATAAATACGTTGAATATAAATATATTAAAGTATTCATAATATCAAAGTAACAATTTGTACTAAAACACTTTGCTGGTTGATTTCAATAAGTCATTAAATGATTAAAACAGTCATATGTGCACACAAACGTACAATTACAGAATAAAATTAAAGGAATAAATAAAATACTTACAAACAAAACTGTAAAGAATAATAAAAAAATCTTGTTACCAATATTTCGGAATTAATATTACAATGTATACATCATTTTAATAGTAATATCAGCCTTATACAACAGCCGAGCATTCATGAGAGCTCTTAATGTTTAAAGTATGAGAATGAAGTAATTAAAATAAATCACAGGGTTATCTTTCATGATTCAAGAATCCACAGTAGATTTTAATAAATATTCTTTCATCACATTATTGCATACAAATTGCGTATCATTATAAATAAATTAATAATAAACAATAATTAAAAGGAATCTCTTCGTGCAACACTTTCCCAACCTCCGAAATATTAAAAATGATCAAGTTTAAGGAACATTTAAAAAAATTGATTGGTCGCACATTTTTATGCATATGTATGTATTCCATAATTACTATTTTAATGCAAGAATTTGTCAAAAAAGTTATTCGAAAAAATTATGGATTGAAATGTACACTGATTTTAATCGGTTCGAAACATGTCACATGTTATTCCACATATGAGTTTTTAAAAAATCAAATAAAAAAAATGCTCTCATCAAAAATGATAACAATGAAAGAAATGCACGAAAAAAATTGGTGACTCTACGACTGACCTATACAATTTTTTAAAAAACGCTTTTCGTGGGGAAAATACTGCGTGAAATGATCCCTTTAAATGTAAAGATCAAATTTGGTCTTTAAGTTGTAAACATTTGCATGAAGTAGTTTTCATAAACACACTTTACGAGAATAAATATCAGGACAACACTAGGTTTCACCAGAGAACAACTCTTGCAAAAGAATTCTTTACATTATTTTGCCGAAACTTTCTTCAAAGTCTCCTGACACACTCTCTCCAGCACATCCGAGGCGATCCCTTGATGGGCACGAATCGTCATTTCCCATTCTTCCGTCACCTTAACCTTCGCGAAATTGTTCGCTATGAACCCCACCGCCTCCTCTTTGAGGGCAGCGTCATTGTGCAAACTGGCCAGAACCAGGATCCTGCACACAGTGTCGTAACCGATAAAAGACTGCAAGATCTCCGAACACTCTCGCGCGAGAAAAAATACGTCGTACTTGTCGGCAGCCTCGTACAGATCACACACCTCTTCGTAGGGTAGTTTTTGTACCACCCCAGTGTACATATACCACACTAAAGACTTGAGGACGAGGTAATCTACGTCAGTTATCTCTATAGTACCATTTTGCTCTGTGGTGTTGTGCTCAAACATCCTTTTAAAGACCACAGATCTCGACTGCAGGATGAATTTGTGAGCCTTGATGGTTTGACCTTCGGACACGAGTTGCACATCTGTGAGTATTTCGTTCTCGTACGCGAATCTTATGTCCCACAGCAGCTGATTCACGTGTTTCTGCAGAGACAGTTTCTCTGGGACATCTGGCACCGCTACCTTGTTGGTGACGACGCAGCAGCCGAAAATCTTCAAACGTCCTTTGACAATTAAGACGTCATCGGGGAGAATGAAAATCTTGTCGAGGTTCTCGTGGGAAGCCAGCAGTCTCTTCACCATGAGACCAAGGTTTTCGTGGCTGTCGTCGCTGGAATAGCTGGTGGCTCCTTTGATCAATGTCAACTTACTCGGAGAATCGGAGAACATTTCTGAGAATACGTAGAATGGAGCACCCCCGGATGAGCACGTGAAATCGCATTCCTTGCAGCAGTACTGGTCACCGTTCGAGTTGAGTAGCTGGACATCGATGATCGCGTGAATGGTCTCTTCACCAGAATCTATCCGTTGAATTCCAATGTTGACGTTGGTGACGTGCGCACTCGGATACCTGTCGTTAAACTTGGCGACCAATTGGAATTCCGGTTTGCATTCCGACTCCAAAGTGATGTTGGAACTCCGGAGCCTTCTCGAGAATTTGGTGGCGTTCTCGATTACCCACTCGAAATCCTTCTCGTGGACGGGATTCTCGGTCTTCATGATCACTTCTTTCCTGTTCGGTTTTGCCGCTTCCATGACTGGAATGTTGATGCTCGAGAATAATTCTTTCGTTTTACTCTATTCTAAAAACTGAAGTAAGATGGAAGCTAACGGTCTCTCACAGAGAAATAACACTTTTTTTTCAGGGAGAGTCTCAAAAGAGAGCTCCAGTGATTGGAATAGATGTAGGAAAAAGAATGAGGCGTCAAATCATCTGAATATCATATTTTGTGATGAGATAAATCGTGTCAATTTGAACGATGCGAAAGCGCGAATGCCACTTTAACTCTTTTTCGCCCAGTCAGTCGATAAAGCGGTGACGCAAGAGGAAGTGACGTTCGTCGAGGTGACGGGTAAATGGGTGATGTGGAGAAGATCCGTTTTGCGTTTTCCACGTTAAAAAAATTGTGTAGATACGGTTTAGAGGAGCGAAATCCTGTTCGCGTTTGTAACTTAGAGATGACAACCAAAGCAAACATTATGAGTTTTTAAAAATAATATATATATATATATAAATTATTTATACTGTGTGTATTTGGTAATTTACATTTTGTTTTTTGTAAATACTTTTTTTAAGTTTAATTAAAATGTTTTTTAACAGATTTTTGGTTTTAAAGTTTGATAGATATTTGTTTATATTCTTACTGTCTTCTGTTTATTTGAATTTGATTATAATGGCACTGTGTTTACTTTCTTCTCTTTTCTATGGTTGATTCTGAATTTGTTGTTTTTTGTTACCATATTTTATTATAATGTTATTCATTGAAATTGTGATGGTTTGATCAGTAATAAGGTTGTAAATAAACATTATTCTATTCCAAAATAAGGAACAGTATTAATTACATCATTTCCATTATTTGCTTTTTCTTTTCATTTGGTTTTCTTTTTCAATTTTTCTGTTAATTAATTGATTGTTTCTTTTGTTTTAAATTAAAAAATTTTAAACTTTAGTATGTTTAATTAACTATAATAATTTTTATCTGAGTTATATTAATTTTATTTAGTTTTTTATTGATTTCTGTAAAAATGTAGTTTTTAGACATTAATATATAATTTTATCATTGATAAGTTGAATTTGTTTATAATTGATATTTTGTGAATTATAATCTCGATGTTTTGATCATTATATATATATATATATATATATATTCATTAAGACAACAGAGGACACCAAACACATTCAGTTACATCTTAGAGCACAGTAGTATCATCTTAATAGTAACGAATTCCCTCTAAGTGCAAAGAGAGCCAAATCAGCTTAATTCGTTTTGAAAAGGTAGATGTAAAATAGTACGGTTACAACAGCAAAATCAAATCAAATATTAAAGTTAAGAATAAATTACCTATATAAAATTGAAAGTATATAAAGTGTCATAATGTTTAAAAAGTCATTAAATTGCTGAAAATATAACATTAAAGTATATTCAAGAATACATATTATTCGTGAAACCATTAAGTCATTAATAATTAAAAATTTAAAAAAAATTAAATCAATAATTTAAAAAAAATACAACGAAATTCAAAATCTCGAAAACCTTACCAAAATCCCACTAGCATATCTCAAGGTGATAGAATTAAGAAAATAACTTATAAATGGAGATAAAGCTATTCTAAATACTGTCTCAAGTTTGGTACTGAATAGTGTGTTTAAATTTTGCATTAAGGATTAAACCATTATTTCTTTACCCCTGTCAATATGTATGTATGTATGTATATATATATATATATATGTGTGTGTGTGTGTGTGTGAGGAGGTTGCCGTCAGTATTTTGTTAAGAACCACCCTCATTTTAGGATTAAATATAGTTTATTAACAAATAAAAAATTAAAGAAAAAGGCGGACACGCATTTCTGCGTGCTTACACCTCGAGATCTAATCATCTAATTCAAGTTGAAAGTGGCGCTGCTGTAGTGCAGCGCGACAGTTCCCATATATATATATATATGTGTGTGTGTGGGGGGTGTGTGGTCATATCCAATTTGGATATCATCCTTGTAAGAATAGGAGAACTATTGTACATTATTATATTATATATAATTTACATCATTCATACTTAATTATATATCCATACAAGCCATTGTGTTAAAGATACTCAGTTATAATAAATAAAAATTTCCTTTGAGTGTTAAATATGATTTATCTTGGTTAGCATAAAAATATAATTTAGATAACGAAGCATTAACATTTATTCGTTTAATATTTATCCATTTATCGAACATGACTTGAAAACCTTATAGGCTGAACAGTATCTGCCCTTCTTTCTCGGAAAGGTAACAATGCTACCAAATTCTAATGGAATAGGCCATTAGCCTTACAGTAAACAACTCAAAATTCTAGTTCAATGCATTAGGCGGGGAAAATACTATTTCCATGGCCGTTCAGATAATGTTAGATTATTAATTAAGAAAGCACACACAGTTTCTTCTTTTTTTTCATTTCTAACAAGCTAATTTTATGTTAAAATACTAAAGAAAATTGCGAAATAAAAAAAAAGTACCTGGATCACGATTTTTCTAGGAATACCACATCAAATTATTACTTGAAAGCAATTTCTTTTATGTGAAATGTCGCGTTATGGGAATCAGTTTTACGTGGAAAAAAAACATATACACAAACAGCGGAAAATAGATAGATAGATTCTAAAAAATTAGTAAAACAATACTAGAGTACTTTTATAGTTAGCTGAAATATATTAATTTATAGCAATTTTTTTTTCATTTATAGTACACATTACTTATTAATATATATGTAAGAATTATAACATTTTATTTGTCAACACTACAAAGTGTCATTAACCGAAGGTATGTGTGTTTGTTTTTGACACAATGACCATATCCTCCAAATTTTCTTCAGAGATATCTTGAATTCTTTGTTGAACTTTCTTCAAAAATTCTTAGATTCCTTGTTTTATAAACTCTATCACAAGGAATTAAAATATCCCTAAATTTAACTAAAGCAAAAGGTTATCAAATTCAAACAAATTTCAAAATTCTGCAGATTAATCCAATACAAGTATGCTTAAGCGCATGTGCAAGCTCAAATGAAAAATTTTCCACGGCATATGTTGTGTATTTAAAATTGCGGCCGCAGTAGCTGAGTGGTCATGATCGGGAGCTCAAGGTTGGAGTTGGTTCCATCGCGTCGTAGGTACGAGTCCCTGTGCCATTAAAGACCCATCTTGTAGCGAAACTGATGCACGTTAAATAAGTCATCCCGTTGCCATGGTCACTTGACCGAAGCTCAAAATTACGAGATCCATCTCTAGGACCCCTCTTATTCTTTCTAACACATCAATCAATAACTCCCGAGACTAACCCAGAGATGGCGCTCGTAGTAAACCAGTAACCAGGTCTTTCTAGAGTACTAACCTTTGCTTGAAACGTGTCAAAATTTTAAGTCGATCGGACCAGAAACAGCTGAGTTATCGAGGTTGGAGTAAAGTCGTTTTCTAGTTTGTTTAAAAAATGGAAAAAACAGAGTTTCTCGTGTTCTGATAAAACATTGTTTTTTAATGGGTAAAAACACCGTGCAAGCGAAACAATGGATTGAAAAATGTTACCCGGACTCTTGTCCATCAAAAGCAACGATTTGTCGGTGGTTTGCCGAGTTTAAACGTGGTCGTACCGACACAAATGACGCGGAACGCTCGGGTAGACCTGTGGAAGCCGTTACACCGGAAAATGTGAGTGAAGTGACACAAATTATAATGAAAGATCGTAAAGTGAAGCTCCGTGAGATTGCTGAGATGACACAGATATCATATGGAAGTGTATTTACTATCCTTCATGAAAAATTGAGCATGAAAAAGGTTTTTTCCAAGTGGGTGCCGCGATTGCTTTCGATGGAACAAAAACAGCAACGAGTCGATGATTCAGAAAGCTGTTTATCGCTATTTACTCGCAACAAAAAAGATTTGGAAAAGCGTTGGAACGATTGTATCACCCTAAAAGGTGATTAACAAAAGGTGTTATGTTGATGAATAAAAAAAAAAATTTGCAAAAAAATGTTGTTTTCAATGTTAGTCTCGGGAGTTATTGATTGATGTGTTAAGTGTGGTATTAATAATCGATCCATCAAATTCACTTTCACTCATTAAATACATATCCTCATCAAATCTTTCCATATACTACAGTTTAGGTACTTTTCATATATAAAATTGATTTGGACCTCATTTCGTTAAATCTGAAATGGGTTTACCAGTATGTCAAAGATAAAGACGCTTAAAAATTATTAATCAAACGGTTGATTGAAGTTTACGCCGTTCTATAACAGTATATATAAGTTTTCGGCGAAGCTATTTAATTTAGCAAAGGGAAAATATTTCCCCCTTTTTTAGAAAGGCACTGTACGGTAAATAAAGCAGAAGAAAAGTAAAAGGGAAATGTCCTTTTCTCTAAGTTCAGAAAAAAAAAAGTTTAATTATAGGTATGTTTGAAGAATTTTATTCCTGAAATATGATTAGAATTTAAAAAAAGCACACACACTTTCAAATGTATTTAGAAGCAATAAATTACTCAATGTAAAGTTTTGCAAAGAACAGATTTATCTAACAAAGGTGGTAACTTTTTTTTAAACAAGTAATTATTAAAATATTCAATTAAATATTAGAATTAAATAGAACAATAATATGAAAACGGAAAAGAAATTTATCGATCAATTCACTCACTCATTCACTCACTGACTCATTCATTCCCACGTTCATTCGTTCACTCGCCCATTCTCATTATTTCATTAACTCATTCATTTACTCATTTATTTTTATCTTTTATTTTAATTATTGATAAAAAAAAATTTACTGCCTGTGTAGCATCTCCTCGACAAAGACAATCCGCATCTATGACCAAAAAAATGGTGGGGAATTGCGAGGTTTGCACATTTTAAGAAAATATTTGCTTTCCTTATTGTACGTAACACGGGACAAAAAGGGAAAACTTTCCACTGGAACAATTTTTTTGCCCATTCATGTAGCGGAATGAATTATTTGTTGTTTATTGCTTCAGGCTGCATTAATGCTTACAGTTCGAACGATTGAGTTCATAGAATGATATTAATCTCAATCATGAATTCGATTTGTCACTTTTTTGTTGGAACGGGAAACATGTTAGTTTATCCAAGATGGGAAATCAAATAATCGTGCTGCCATCTAGTGCAGCACAGAAGAAATTTACATATCGCCAAAAGTTCTACACGACATGTGTCAGTATAGATTTTAAAGCTGACAATAAGACAAATAAGCTAACTATTTTCAAGATGTTGAGAAATTTATTTTCAATCAGAATTCTTAAAAATGTTGGGAACATTTATTTAAATGATCGAATCATTTAATTAGTTAAACAGTTTTTAAAGTTATTTCTCGCTATTGAAATAATGTAGATAGGAAGGAACAACAATTAAAATAACTTAATTTATGTAGTTCATGTATTCATTTTTAAATTAGTTTCTAGCCACCACAGGACTATTGCTTAAAGCAACGACAAAATGTCGTAGCTGACAACATTTTAAAATAAAGTGTGAAATGCACGTGACTCTCCTTTTACGGCAGCAATAATTGCATTCTGTTTAAAGTACATTAATTTTATAATTTATCGTTTGATTTGATTAAATTTAGCTCGAAGTTCATTCAGTTTAATAGTTTATGTACTTTAATATTTATTGCATTTAACTTAAAATACATTCATTTTAATTTATAACTCGAATTAATTTTAATTACATTCAGCTTAAAATCCATTCAGTTTTCTAGCTTATAGTTTCCTTTCATTTTGATATCTGAAAAAAATATTACTGTCCACTTCAATATTTTATAGTTTGCTTTAATATTTGATTATTATTCACTTCAATTTAATACTTATTTTATTTTATTTTTAAAAATGACCATTTTGGCGACTAAATCTGTTATTTATAAGACTTTGCACACAATTTTATATTCGTTTTCATTAAGCATTGTTTCTTGCGTGTTATATAATAAGGAATTTCTTATATTTTGAGCGTAAGGTATTGTGCATTCACTACTAAAAATTTATTTACAATTACATTATATAGATGCGTAATTTATTCAGTGCATCTTACCCTATTTTAGTATTTCAGAATCTATTTTTTAAAATTCATTTTTATTACATCAATTCTTCAATCCTAAAAGGGATAGGAAAAAGGAACATGGAATCGAGCCCTGGACTACATATTGGTTAAGGATTCGAACCCAGTAGCAGAAAAATTAGATTTTTGTAAGCGTTAGTTCAGTCACATTTATATATTTTAACCATAGAAAAAGAAATATTAAGTATGAAACTTTAATCATCCGGAAAGTGAATAAAAATAATTGTTGGTTATCTTCATAACTGTCCCTGATTCATCTTTCAATCGACTGTGTATTTTTGTAATTAACTACTCAAGCTTTGTAATAGAAAGTGAAGGAAATACACAAAGTTAAGAAGGCTAAATGAATAATTTGATAATCCGAAGCCCATGGTGCAGCCACACAAAATACATTAAAACACTGGGCTATTTTTCTATTTCAAGCATATTTTTTGAGTATAGGTCGTGTATTTTTTTAAATAGCTTTAAATGAAATTATTATGGGGGTTGTCCGGGAAGTATGAGTATTCTATTTATTAAAAATCCAAAAAGCAATATTTTTTTGAAGCATTTATAAATTCATATACGTACATTAAACAGTATTTTTTTTGACGCAGTTGCCTTCCTTTACAATGCTCTTCGTGAGTTTTAGGAATGAGCTTTCTCAAAAATGTCTCGAGCCAACATTTCAGTCCGTTATTTGACAGCATGGTAGTCGAAGATCTTATTCTACCCAGAAACGATTTTAGAGAAGTGAAAAGATGAAAATCTGTTGGTACCAGATGATGTCCCAACCGAATAAGTCTAAGAGTTGCTTTAGGTCGTTGACTGAGTGGGGATGTGTATTGTCATTCAATAAACACACCATCTTTGTTCCCTCTCCCCTTCTTTTTTTTTATCCTGTATCATCCTCCTTATATTTTATATTTTTTACTTATATATAATATTCCTAGAGTTTCTCAGTACTAATATCTCGGTTAAATGTGTTTTATACCCCCAGTATATATATATATATAATAAATACACATATATATGTATGAATCAGTCAATAGTCAATTTTCAAATCTTCCTAAATATCCAAAACAATATAGACACAAATACTGTCATTATATCGTTAGATGCTATATTTATATATACTGATATGATACGATGTGTGTGTCGCATTTAAAAAGTTTCCACTCTGTTTATGCTGACGTGTCATTGCTATTTTTTACCTTTTGTTTTTGCATACTTATTTTTTGTTTAGTCAATATGTTTTTTTAGATTTTCGATTGGTTTTACAATAATTTTAGATATCTATTTAGGTATATTTTTGCTGTTTTGAGGATTAATTGAATTTGTTTACTATTTGTATCATACTTTCACTTTCTTCTTTTTTCTATGGCTGATTTTCTGCTGATTTTTGGTTTGTTACCATATTTTTTTATAATTTTATTCACCTCAGTGTGATAGTTTGATCAGTAATAATGTTATAAAAACAAATTATTCCATTGTAAAGTTATTCCCTTTTTTCCATTATTCTAAATTTTGTTTATCTTTCACTTGGCTTTGAATTTTTAAACAGAATTTTGTTTTTGTTTCAAATTTAATTTTAATTGTAGTATGTTTAATTAATTACAGTAATTTTTATACCAAATATATACTTTTATATTACTTTCTGTATAACCCTCCTATTAGAAGAGAAACTGCCTTTTAATCCCAAAAATAAAAAGTCAAACATTTCTTATTAGTTAAACCTATTTCTGTGTTTCATTATTCAACCTCTATAGAACTATAACTGAAGCGATTTTATACCAGTTTCCTTTTTTGTAAATAAGTAAGTGTAATGTTTTATTAACTGAAAAACTAACTGGTGTCGGGTTTCGAAGATAAGTCTTTATCAATGTTTTTTTTTTCACCAGGGATTTGAAAGTTTATTACACAACAGTCAGTTTTATGAAATAATCTCTTTAGAAAAGTTAAGGCATCATCTTACGTTTTGCAATACTTAAGATTTTTTTTAATGTTACATATTTCATCATTAAAAGTGAAATAAAATATTAAAAAGAAATTAAAACACCATCTTTAGTATTTGAGCTTTAAACTCTTAATAACTTAATAAATTGACTGCCAGTCACTAGAGATTGGATTGATAGTTAATGGCTTGACATTGAGAAGTAGATTGTACCCAAATGCTAACATACTTATTATAGGAAATAGGATTTAAAAATAGCAATAAAAGATAATTATGAGATACTCAAGTATTATTTAAGCCTTTCATTAAAGAATTTCTTAACTATGCGTGGGATCGGCACCACATATCATTTTTTTTCCAAAATGCCACATTACGCGCTGACACGTGGCATGCAAAAAGTGAACCAAAATATAAAAAAATAGACAATATATTATTGTTAAATAAATCTATATTATAAACAAGTGTACATTTTTCAATAGCAGTGTGTTTCCAAGTTATCATCGGTATAACTCGTATCACAAGATTTCATTTTCAATGAAAAATAAAATATTAATTTGAAACAAGAGGATTTATAACTAGTTTCTAATCATCACTCTATCTCAATACCAATAGAAATACCCTATATGTAGAGTAAAATACTTTGGAGAATGATCAATGAGAAGAAAAATTTTCCGCGCTAGCGCGTGATTGGCACATTGGTGACGGAACCACATCTTTTCAGACATTTCGATCTCTAATAACAATAAAGAGATGCAACGCCTCGCAGTTATCAGTTCCCAAGGTCATCGCTTCCCAGCCAAATAGTCATTAAGTGAATGATAATTACAGATAATTCAATTTATTTAAATTACTTCGATTACAGTAATGCTCTCTTTTTTTTATTAACCTTCGACACTTTTTTAATCTAGCTCAAAAGGATTATCAATGTTATGTCTTACCCACTTGATCCGAAGGAATTTAATCACAAACATTGGTGTTTCAAGTAGAGATATCAACATCCTCGCACTCTAGAAAAGTCTTCAATACAGTCCGTCACCTATCGAAACAAGTTCACACATATAAACTACGACTATTCTCTGTTAATCGCTATCTTCTAACTATTAACATCCACCTTCTCCCATATTCAATGACAGCTAAAGACCGGCCGTGTAGCCGGAGCTGATGCACGTAAAATCTATCGGGGCCCAAAGTCCTCCCGTTGGGGTGGTGTGGAAGTTAGGAGAGGAGGTGACAGCTGAGGTATCGTCATTATCACTTGAATGAGATTCAGAATTGCGAGGTCCGTCGCCAATAGCCCTCGTGTTGCTTCTAGTGCGACGTTAATAAAAACCTAAACTAAAACTCCTAAATTCAATTTGGCTTCACTTAAGTATACATTTATTCTCTTCAATTCATTAGGTTGCATTAGTTCATCTAATTTGTGTAGGTAACGTTTCATTAGACTTTGGGTCGAGGTTGAGGCAGTCCTCCAAAAACTGTTTCCACCTGGTCACTATGCCACGAAGCGGCAAAATCCACTTACACCTTCTCTCCTTTCCAGGAAGCGGCGCGTTGGAACTACTAAACTCTACATTTAAATTGCAAGTATAAAGCGTGCGCACCCGTGGTATTAATATTTATACCCACACGGCCTTAGGAAGAACACAACGGAAGAAGAGTTTTTACCTTTCCCATTCGGATGCTGTCCTGCCTAATGTCCTCCTCTTCTGGACCTGTCCGGATTCTCCTCTCTCCATCGAAATCCCGGACCCATCGAGTTCATACCGGATAAACAGTGAACATCTTTCTTCAATTGTGTGTGATTTGCCATTTTCTAGATACTCGACAGTTGGTCTTCATCTCTGTGCTCCATGATAACTGAATGATACAAGCTGCATCTCTTTAAGTTATCGATTAACCATTTATTTTGTAAACATTTGCACTAAATTCATTGTTGCGCTGTTTGGGCGAGTGATATTCTCCTACACAATACTCACTTACTTGACATTTAATTATTAAATTATTCTGTATCATTTGCAACCTATTGATCTGAGTCTATTGAAATGTGATATATGCTTGCGCGTCTAATTACCCTTTGAAAGTTTAATTTTATGTAATTCGATTTATAATAAGTCCAAAAGGTTAGTAAAAAATATCCAACATTACAGAGACTTAAATTTCCATAGCAATGATTAATACAGTTTAGAAATAATCATCTAAACAAAACCAAAAAAAAACCTTTTTTTCTATTATAGCTTATCAGAAACTATTAAAAAAAGTATTTCATATACAAAAAGTACCTACCAAAAAGTATATAGTATAAGTAAAACAATACAGATGGGGGGGGGGAATTGCAAGATTAGCTAACTTTTCAAGAAAGCCGATTTTCCCCATTTTTTTTGTCGAGGAGCAAATATTAATAAACTTATGAGAATCTGTAACTATTCTTTTCTTGCCGGAAAAATTATCTCAATTGCATGAGTTGCCTAAAAGCAAGTAAATAAGTATAGAAAATCTATGGTGAAGGTAGCTTAGTTAGAGAAAAAAAACATTATCGGAGTCGAGAAATTTTCTTTTATTAACCCACACGGAAAAGTGAAGGATCAAAAGCTGGATGGGGTATAAAAAAAGTGAAAGTTGATGCGGATTTAATGGCTTATTCACTAAGCTATGAATTTCACGCTCCTGAAAACTATACTTACTGTCAGGAATTTTTTCCCCTTGAGTTACATTCAGTAAAAAAAAGTTGCAAAACCCATAAAAATGGTGGTTAGTCTCATGTGAAATTGTGTGAGTGGAATCGATTACGCTAATAATGGTGATTAAATTAAATGGCGGAAAACACTTTTCCGTGACTTTAAAGAAAAAGCTTTCGATGGAACATATCCATTTCTACCACACATCTGCAGTGATTTTTATCGCACATTTTCTTGGATACATCGCGTAAGGAAAGTTGTTATAGACAACCTCCTCCCCAAGTGCAAATCGCAGATTAGAGTCTGAAACATTCTGTATCAACTGATTGCATTATAAGAGTCTCGTGTTTAGCCACTTAACAGTTCGAGAGACTGTTTATCCCAAATGTTTATTTTTTTGTTGCCGAAATTGCAAGAAAATATTATTTATGTACAAAATGTTCGAAAAAGATATTTATTGGGCCAAAATAAAGTACTTTGGGACGTCCGTCCTTCATTACCCAGTTCTTGTGCCATATCGTAATCTAATATTTTAGTCAAAAACTAATTAAATCCAATTGTAGTTATTATCACTCCAAAATTATTTATCACTGTAGAATAGCTAATGTTGCCCTCTCTAGAATTTCGATCACAATCTTTATTAATGATTTAAATAAGAAAACTTATCTTACCACAATTCACTCGTTCTTAATTCAACAATTTATGACGTTGGGCTATTCGCGATTTTCTCTTCATTAACCTCGAGGACTTTAATTGAGATTGATTGCATGAAATGACTATTTCTTCCCAACCAAAATGAAACGTGATTATATTAATTAGATGCAGGTCAAAATAAAGTGAAGAGATTCAGGTATAGTGATATATAAGTAAAATGAAATTCAGAGGATAGAGAGAGTGTGAGAAAAGTTCTAACAAGAGGCCGATAATATCAAGAATTAGTTACAGGTAACTGCTGTCGCAGAGGAATTGTCTGAGAAAAACAACCTCAACTGGAAAGGTTTGGTAGGAGCGTATAATTTCAGTGATATTTAAATTGGTGGTCTAACTATAGTGTCCAAAGAGAGCTATAACTCATTAAATATGTTATAGAAGTTGAGTTGGAACAGACGTGCGTGTCTTTGGATCTGTTATAGATTTTTAGAGTTAGTTACATTTAATTATACTATGGCACAAGTGTCTGATGGAAATAATCGATCGTTACAAACTCTCATCAACTGTAACTATGTAGCTTAATATTTTTTAGAAGAACACTCTCTTCAATACACAAGAGTCTCACTCCAAGAAACACTTATCAGTCAACAATTATTCATCCTCTATCTCTCCTCCTTTTCCATGAATTCTATTTCATTTATATAAAATTACATCTAAATCACTTCACTTCATTTCATCCTTATCTAATTTACCTTATCACGTTTAATTTTGGTTGGGGTGACAACAAAAAACAAACAGAATTTAATAACAGCAAACAGAAGTTTTGAACTAACTGGATCCAATTCCGGAGGACTTCTAGTAACAGGATCCAAGTCAGGTTCGCATCTCTTCACAGTCGTTTTCACTCCAGTGCAGCCGATTCCTTTATCTTCTTCTGTCTCTTTATTTCTTCCCATCCCTCTATTTAATTCACTACACTTCTAATGTTAATTTACAGAAATATTGGTTCTTTCACAAGGCAAGGATCTTAGATGATCAATGGGGTGGGCATCATTGGGATGATGCTGAGACGAAAAACGAGAAATGACGCGGCAACTGGAGAAAGCCAAACTCCTTAAGATTTATAGCAATGTTTCGAAAAATGGAAACAGCGATAGGACTAGTGCATTGCTTCAAATTCAACAAAATAGATAAAACTGCCCTTACCTTAGATTTCGATCAATAACCTAGTTATAATCACAGTTCGCGTATTTAATTACTAAAGGAATAATAACTATTTTTGAATATGGAAATTCAAAATTATTTTTTATAGGCACTGAGCTTAATACTTCACTCATTAATTATTTTTATCCTGATATAATTGGGAGAGAATATAACAGTAAAAAAAATGTGGCCGGCCTTTTCCATAACAACATGTTTATTCAACCTAAACTAGTAACGAAGAAAATAAGAATATCTCAGGTAGTATAACAATAATATCTCAGGTAGTATAACAATAATTCTCTCGTATTCTGCTATTTGCATTCAGCCGTCTCTGTGTGTCTTCATAAGTCTTTCCACCTCCATCTTATACATCCCCTTTAAAATGTCCAATTCGTTAGCTTCTGTGTGTCACGATTTGACGTCATAAAGATGGAGTTACGGGAACTTGAATTACCTATTTCCAACAAAAACATTACCGTAAAAGGCGGATTCTAGAAAAAAATTTAATTACAAACTAAGTTAGAATTTTTCTATATTTATATATTTGCTGTAAGAAATCATCATAAATTACACATTTCATTCAATGAAAAATCACACAGATATTTCTTTTAACTATTTTTGCTGGTTTTATTTAGAAACAATGCCTTTGATCCTTTATTCAGTTTGGCGCAATGGGTGCAACACAACGAATTTGCAGCGCCAATTGCACTTCATTTGTTCAGACTTCCTAAGAAGTCATAACAAGTAAAGGCTTAAAATTACGTTCTCCAAGTACAAAGGCCATTAATCAATGCCTCAATCTTTCTTCATTCAATCAAATACTTAAAATAAACTCGGCCGTTGGAAAGGAATGAAGATTTACGACCGCTTCCGTCCTCTCACATTTTTATCGATGCATCATACCCAATAAACAGATATATTTCCTTTGCTTCATTGTGCTCCTGAAGTATGGGGAATCGATGGCCATTATGGAATGGATATCCACTTGCATACACAATGGAATGCGTTTTGAAATTTATTCTGGAAATTCTGCGCCGTAAATCTCTTCCGAAATGGATAGGGGTGGAACAATCTTGCTTCTGTGGTTTTAAAAGCACTTTTTTACGAGGCATTGTACGGAGTAATTTCTACAATTTGAGATATTGTCGAAGGAAAGGGTTGGGCTTAAACAATGCGAATTTTATCGAAGTATTTTTGTATGACTTCCACCAAAAGAAATTTTGTGTTTTGACTAACCAGAGAGGTGCCTAGGTGTAGACTTTGATGCGTATATTGAAGCTAAGTACATTTAAGTACAGATCTATGATAAAATTTTCTTTTATTTTGTAACATAACCAATAATAATATCTATTGACTCGTAATTAAAACCTACGAAAGTGAGAACAAACTTATAAACTGATTGATTTGGTTTCAATAAAAGTCGAATTAGAAGCAACACAAGGGCTATTGGCAGATTGCCCAAGGGGCTTAGAACTACAAACTGGCTTCGAGACAATCACTCTCTCACTCAGCATTCATGGAAGAGGGCTGTAGGCAACGTACCTCGTAATTTTGAACCTCGATCAAGTGACGAGGACGACCCCTAAGCTGGCACCTCCCTCTCCTTCCACACCACACTAACGAGAGGACTTCGAGCCTCGACAGATTAAACGCGCATCATTCCCGGATACACAGGGGGTATTTAGTGGCACAAAGACTCGAACCCACAACTCGACGGAAACCCCCGGAGTGAGCCTGCGACCATGACCACTAGGCTACCACAGTCACACTTATAAACTGAAGCTTACAAATTGTTTCTTTTATTTGGACAAGCTATGGCAGCCTGTCGGTAGAGCCACTTCTTTATGGATGAGGATGGGGTAACCGAGTGCTTATGGTCACCAACTTGCAGATGTCATTGTTTCCGTCGAGTTTTAGGTTCGAGTCTTGATAACGCTAAAGACCCATCTTGGAGTGAGGCTGATGCATGTTAAATCTGCCGAGGCTTCAAGTCCTGCCATTGGCGTGGTGTAGAAGTTCAGAGAGGAGTGCCATCTCAAGTGTTGCCTTGTTACTCGGCTGTGTCTCAAAAGGGTGAGATCCGTCAACAATAGCTCTAGTGTTACTTCAAAGTGCAACGTTAATAAACAATCAAGCAATCATAATGGATGAAGTGTGTTTTGCCGATATTTTTTTGACTAGAATGTCATGAACCACTCAAGAATTCTTGATAAGATTTCTGGAGTTCCATGCATTTATATGTAGATAAAAATCAACTTATTATTTAATTTTTAGTGCCAATTTCTTAGGCATCGTATCTTTTTTCGTAAGGAATTTTTTTCTTCTCTCGTATGTTTTGTAATTATTTTGAATGATTTTTCAAACACACACACATTTTATACATAAAATTAATATTAGCTGCGGTTGTAATCAAGAAAGCAGTTAAATATTCATGCACAAGATAAACAAAAAGACCTCACTAGCCCTCTCTGAATAAATCCAAGGCGTATTTCTGTGTATAAGCCTATCCGTGTGTAACTCGAGCATATGTCTATTCCCCCAAAAAATCTATTCAATATTCAAATCCCTATGGAAGCCGAAATGAAAAGATCTGCGACGTTCGACCATGTCACCAGGAGGACGTAAATGTTGCCAAGCTGGAATAACGGGTGGAATATTTTGAAACAAAATAACTGTAAAATAAATCTCTTAGACGCCAACGCAGATAGACATATGTCTGGTAACCCTATTTAATTATATACATAGGTTGATATGATATAGAAAAAAATATGCAACAGTTATGGTACAGACACATGATCGTGTGCATGGCACATCAGAGAAGGTAAGTCTAATTGAGAAGTAACAAGATGGAAAACGAAAGAAGGTGTCAATAGGATTATGGTCCCTTTTTACACTTTCACAGATTTCACAACGTGAATTCATACTAGAAACGAGACAATTTATGAGTCAATGTGGCAGTCAGGTTCCCTTTTCCAGTAACACTTTTTCATCTCCTGCATGGTTCCGGAAAGGAAAGGAGAGCTATATTTGCTCTCCCGAAGCATCCCAAACATACTCCATAGAGTTAATGCCGGGAAATCTGGATGGTCCATCCATCCGGAGAATATCCTCACTTTCCAGATATTTGTTGTCCAGATGAGCCCTACTTAAACGGCAGTTGTAATCCGTAAAAATGAAGGGGCTGAAAAGGCAAGCATAGTTCTCCAAGATTTCATCATTATACCTCACACCAATCACAGATCTTCTATCATAGACACGGAGGTCTGTGTGCCCCTCCAACATTGTGCTTACACAAACCATCAAACCTCCGTTGCGTCGGATATTGGAGGACTCTTAGCAGGTGACTGGGTCCCTCCAGATTAATTGATTGATTGATTATTAACGTCGCACTGAGAAGCAACACGAGGGCTATTGGCGAAGGATCTCGTCATTTTGAAACTTGATCAAGTAATCCAGGGTGACACCAGAGCTGGTACCTCCCTCCCTCTAGCTATCGGGAGAACTTGGAGCTTCAACAAATTTAATGTGTATTATCCCTGCTACTATGAGCTCGAACCCACGACTCGACTAAAACAACGCCGATCGCAAGTTGTTGACCATGACCACTCGGTCTAGATTCACTGATCCTTCAGAGGGTTTTAGTTTATGACCCTGTGGTGGGAGAGGACATTTAATCTTGAGTAACGGGGATGATTTGAACTCTCTATTTGTCGTTCCTGTGTCCAGTCGTTTTTGCCGTGCTCTTATCTTCTAGTCCAAAATGGATTCTCTCTCGGACTATTTATTGAGGATTTTTAACTTCTGTGATCGTTGTTGCAGAAAGTCGCTGCACACTCCCCCTCGAATAATCTCATGATGATAAGAAAAAGAACAAACTGAATGATATTTGTAAAGAAGGTCACTTTCGTAGCCCTTACGGCAACTGATCTATTTCCCTTCCTGTTATATTGAGACTCCTTTGGAACAGTTTCCGTTTGACATAATCTGTTATCTGGAATTGAGATGGCAGGTCTATTTGATGCGGGCCCATAGTCGTTATATTAATATTTGTGATTTATGCATGGTTTTCTTAGTTAGACACACAGAGGCAAGACTTTTCCCCAGGAGTACATGTAATCCGTAATTCTAGGGTGTACTGCCATCTAGTGTTCAAATCAGGGGGGGGGGGGCCCTTTGACGGAAGCAATGTCTTTTCAACCGCATCGGAGAACTTTTTTTTAACACTCCGTGGTAAGGGAAGTCAGTTGAACTTGAGAGTCGGGGAAGTTCGGAACATTCAGTTTTTGAGGAAAACTTACCCAGTTGCATTTTGCAATGCTCTTGTCGACTGGACCAAAAGGGATTCCCCCTCGGCTTGGTTATTCAGTCATTTTAACTTCCGTCATCGTTGTTGAAGGTCTTCACTTTGTAACGGGCTTCTTTCAATATAAAACTGCACAAGCATCTCAAAGTCTAATTAAACAGTGAATAAGTTAACAGAATCCGCTACAAGAGACGTCAGAAAAAGACAACACAGTTTATTACCTGTCAGCACAAAGCATATAAAATCGTTCTCTCTCTCTCTCGAATTCCTCTTGGCTCAGTGATTCCTAATTTATATTCATATAATAAAATCTTAGTTCACCAAATCATTTGTTCCGATTCACACACTTCTTGTTTTTTACAGGTTCAAGTTTTTTTCTGTAACTTAGAGTCGTTTCAATTCAAACGATTAATTACAGTAACTCAATCTAATTTACAAATATCCATCAGCTTGCAGTTATATCCTCTATCTCAAATTACTCTATCATATTTCACTCTCTTCAATTCAGTTCAGTGGTAGCGTAGCCTAATGGTCATAGTTTCGGATTCGCGGCCGACGGTTTTCATCAAGTCGTAGGTTCGAGCCTTGAGGTCACTAAAGACCCGCCGAATAGCCGAGGCTGATGCACGTTTAACCTGTCGTGGCTCAAAGTACTTTCGTTGGGTGTTGCGGAAGTTCGGAGAGAGATTCCAACCCAAGTGTCGTCCTCACCACTTGAACGAGGTTCAAAATTATGAGGTCCTTCGCCAATAGCCCTCGTGTTGCTTCTAGAGCGACGTTAATAAAACCAAACAACCTCAATTCAATTCATTATACTTCTTATACATTTATCTTATTGATTTAATCTCATTCAATTTTAGTTCGAAAAAAATGGTAATTTTATGTAATTCCAATCATCGAAATCTCCGAGGTTAACGAAGAGAAAACCTTGCATCACAACTTTAGTCACAGATGTCTCTAGTGAAGTAAGGGTTGGAAGGTTCGTGGCATTTCAATGACTTCAAATCCGAGTCTTAGTGAGTGATGATGGAGTTTTATGATCTAAGAGCGTCAAGTGGTTAATCTGGTTAAGTGGTTAATCTGCGTCAAGAAATTCTAACTGTGATCTAGAAGTTTGAAAAAAAAAATGGGATCAATCAAAAAATCAAATCTAACCTTTGTTGACAAGAAGATTTGGTTTGGTTTTAATAACGTCTCTCTAGAAACAACACAATACTTATTGGCGATGGACCTGAACATTTTTAATCTCGGTCAAGTGACGAGGACGGCACCTGAGTCGACGAAAATCGCCTGCCGCGAGTCCCCGACCATAAACACTTAGCTACTGCTGCCACATTGTCAAGAAGAAGGGTCTAAAATAGAGAAGGATCGCTAAAGTATCCAGGAGACATGATCACCTGTGTTTACCTGAGATAGTTAACTCTACGGGAGAGATAAAGTTCACGAAGGTACCTCTGAATCTTTATGTCTGTGTTTATGATATCCGAAACGATTCTCACAACCTCAGTAGCCTAACAGTAATGATCGCTGACTGGTGGCCAGCTTTGTTTCCGTTGTAGGCTAGAGTTCCGATGCACCAAAAGATCTGTCGTGTCGCGGGACTGCCCTCGTTAAAACTGTGAAGGTCCTAAGTCCCTGTCGTGGTGTGGAGTTTTGGTTAGCGAGGTGCCATTCAGGTGTCGTCCTTTCACTTGACCGAGGTACAAAATGACGAGGTGTAGTCCTCGTGTTGTTTTCTTCCCAATAGCTCTCTTGTTCCTCCTCTTGAGTTCTTAAGTAAATAAATAATTCATAAACTAACCAAATTATTTCTCAAGAAGCATTGAAAATGTTTTAGTTGATTTGAATTATTACCACCCAGAAGTCACGTCAGAGCTGGGTGGTTCAAAGCTGCCCTTTTAAATCAATGAAAGAAAAAGTCTCATCATTTCATCAAATGAAGCCCTTTCATTAACATACCTTCCGGTGGAATTATTTATAAAATTCGAAACGCATTTAAATGACGTCTGAGACACATTTCCACAAAGCGTACAATCAGAATCATCCGCTGTCGTTTCAAATACCGACAGATAAAAACTTTACGAACAAAAAAAAAAGATATTTCTTATTACTTCGAGTCCAATTCACAGAAAAATTCATCGCAATCTTTCAAAACTTTAAAAAGCGAAATGCAGGAAATGAAAACCAAATCTCGCATTCTAACGAGTTCTGTGTTTCAATTTAGAGGCAAGGGACTCCGAACTGATTATTCAAACGTTTGAAATAATAACAGCGGACGGATAAAAATTCACTTCGTTTCAGTTCATTCACTGTTTGAACCCGCACCTAATTTCACTGTCATTTAGCGTCACCAGCCAGGTAGAAATCGATCGCTTTTTAAAAAGAATGGCAGACGCCGTGAAGTTTGTTGAGGAAAATATACTCGGTAGTTTCCTTCGTGTTCGATACCCAGGACACTTTTAGGGTGTATAAGTTGTCGATAAAGCGTCAGATAATTTGCATTATTTTGCGTAAGTAATTTTATGTTCAGATCACCGTGTATGGAGGATGAATTAAAAATTTAACGTAATATTGATTTATTCTTACAATTTTTATTCCTGCTATTGGCTGTGAATCTCAAATATGATCCTTATTTTATAATTCAGCATGTACTCGTAACTGTATCCGAATCTAACGACACTATGTGTCATTCTGTGCATAATAAAACCTTTGAAAGTTCATGTCACGCAAAAATATCTTGACAGATAATCTATATTTTCTCTTCCCAGAACTAATGAATACAGCAAACAAATAGTATTGTTTCTTGATATTTTGTAATATACTAATGTCATTTTACCTTACAATTCTACTGAAACTACGTACACATTTTGTGCACTTAACGCATTAAGTTAATACAAATGTTTTTTGTGTATAATAAACGCTTTAATATGTAGCATGATATAAATGAAAGCTTTTAAATATATACATGAAATTAATCACTGGAAGAAAAAATTTTAATAAAAATAAAATTTCCAAATTAAAATAAGAAATGCTCTTTATATTTATTTATCTGTCTCTCTGTCTCTGTCTCTCTGTCTCTGTCTCTGTCTCTCTCTCTCTCTCTATATATATATATATATATATATATATATATAATTTGATAATTTATATGTAATTTAACACCAAAATTTTATCGAAATAGGTTAGGAAATAAACTCAATAATTCAAAAATAAAACTATGCGTAAGAAATCATTACTATATTTATGCGTTAAGAGATATGCATCAAATATTGTAAGCAAAAAAAAAATTAAGGAAAATATGTATGCAAATATAACTATAAAAAAGAAAAATATAATATCCATAGAAATTTCCATAAAATGGTAAATTAAATGAAAAATGAAATTGACGGAAACAAAATTATCACAAAGAGATAGATAAATTTGAAAACTGTAAAGAAACTAAAATTTTAAGAAGAACAAAAGAATGGAGTACAATATATTTGAAGTTGTAATAGGCTTTAGACTGTTAGCTAGGCTTTCCCAATATTATTGGCCAAACTGTCCCCTTCAACTAAATATTTTGCAAAAGAACCCGGTTATATAACCAAACACACATTTAAACAGAGATCAAAACATAAAAAAACTTATTATAGAATCATTTAAGAAGACGACGACCAAGCAAACTCATAGAAATTCAAAATATCAAAACATAATATAACTAAAAGAACTGAAGATATTATTATTAACGCAAAATATATAGCAATATAAAATAACTAAACTTACATAGTCGTGACAAAAAGTGGAGACATTTAGTGAATACACATGGTTGGGATTGTATATATATATATATATATATATATATATATATATATATATATATATATTATCTCCCTAGAATTA
This sequence comes from Nephila pilipes, assembly GCA_019974015.1. Lineage (NCBI taxonomy): Eukaryota > Metazoa > Arthropoda > Arachnida > Araneae > Nephilidae > Nephila > Nephila pilipes. Next base: position 162,069 of record BMAW01046047.1, read on the forward strand.
ATACTCTGTTTATTCATTTTAATGTCCTCAGTATATATAGTGGGCGAGGTCACGTAATGCCTCATTTAAGAAAAATTCATTCTTGTAAAACGCAAATCTTTATTTTTGAGTTAAGGTAGAGGAATATGCATCTACCTGAGCGTAGGAATCCTAATGCAGCGATGGGGTTCAGATCGGCGAAATCTCGAAGCTCGCGATAACAAAGAATGAAGAAAAGTAAGTTAAAGATGAAGTACGAAGGGTCGTAAAGGTTGGCGTTCATGACCTTTTAAGGGACAAATGGAATCCCCTTGAAACTTAAGAAAGGTTCCCCCAAAATTGTTATAATTTGTGTTTCTTTGTCTGAATTTTCTAAGAGTTTCCTAAGTTATCCGATGGAGACTACGCCAATCATGAGTTCGAGACTATGAGACAATAATGATGACTCTGATTACTTGACACATTTTTTTTAATTTTGATGACTGTTCCAATGTGGCTGCGATAGAATTTAAATGCCAAAAGGAAAATTAAGGAATTTATCCAATAGTCACATTTACTTTATAGAAGTGATACGATGGATTTGTTAAATACGGTTTAACAATATTTTTTCTCAGGGAACAAAGGCGGAATTAAATATTAATGTCATGCAGCAATATTTAATATTGCTATGATTGTATCATCGAAGGTGATGTCTCTATAAATAACGTCGTATAAAGTTTTGAATTGGAAGGACTTGCAGCGGCTCTCTGCAACAGCAATGCCAGAAGTTAAGACACCTTGATAACTAGCCTGAGTGGGACATCCCTTTTGGACTAGTTGGTAAAGGCGTAGCAAAAAGCGACTGGTTAACTTTTCTTCGGACCCAGTGGTGAAGAGTTCGAAACGCCGCCGCCATATCATGGTCAACTCTCCCTCCCTCCCTGGGGTCGAAAACCCTCAAGCGCCGAATTGGTGACCCATGGCAACACAGCCTATTATGACTGGTAGCATATGCAACCAAAAAAAAAAAGTTGCCGCTGTGTGTCTAAGACAATCACACATAAATCCCAACTAGTAATATACTGCTATGGGTCACGTTCTAACGAGATATCTGCCACTCGACTGGAGACAATTGATGAGGCCCAAAGGAATCTGTTCAAAGCAAAAAACTCAATACAACAGGTAGAGGAAGTAACAATTGCAGAAATTGATGGAAAACAACTTTCTCGATCAATATCGTTCATAATGTTTTTTTTTCGTATAATCACGTATAATCCCGATGACACTGGAGGTGGAGTATGTGGCGGTTGTCATCAACAGCAACGCCAGAAGTTAAAATGACTAAATAAATAGCTCGGCCAGGGACGTCTCGGCAGACCTGGTTGTTAAGGGCACAGCAAAAACCAGCAGGGAGCAGGGAAACATTTTCTTAAGACCCAGTGGTAGAGAATTCGAAACACCGCCGGCCATACACATAGGGGGCAACTCTCTCTCCTTCCACAGGGTCAAAAACATTAGCCACCGAATACCTAAGAGAAAAAAAATTTCGAACTTTTTTTTAACATCGAGAAAATTGTATATATATGTGTGTGTGTGTAAATATATATATATGTGTGTGTGTGTAAATATATATATATGTGTGTGTGTGTAAATATATATATATATATGTGTGTGTATATATATATATATATATTTATATGATTTCCACTTTTAATAATAGTTCTATTTTCTTTTAATAGAAGTACATAATTATTTTTACCTTATCCTTATTTAAAATACTTACACCGTTATCGATTATTTTGCATTAAAATTAATCGATCATAGTTGTACTAATGATAAAAACACTACGTCTCGCTTGGAAGACAAGAAAGAAAAAATGGGAATGAAGAATGGAAGATTAACGAGGACAAAGTAATAATTATCTTCTTTTAACAGAGAACATGAGAAAATGATGGATGTTAATATTTAAGCGTCAATACTTTTCATATTAGAGTGATTTTGGGCACCCTTCTGTGAAAAGAAAAAAAAAAGATAACTGTTTCTTCTCTCTCCAGTATGCAATACTGAGTCGCATAACAAACGCTTCCTGAAAATCGTAACTATCAATCTGCTTCATTTGCTAATTAATCAGCCTCGTCCAAATGATCCAGATTAATTGTTCTTCATCTTGATGTTCTATGTAAGGAAACATATGGTTTATTGATTGAACAAGTGAGTTATGGTGGACTGTTTGAATAATCAGCTCTTTCAACCAGAAACAGATGGGAGCAGATAATGAGATGCATCTCGTTAAAAATATTACTGTTCGACGAGAGAGAGAGATGTATTTTCTGGGAAAGGAATCATGTGCGATCACACATTTTTGAACTTTTTCCTGAAGAAAATCTCGCATGGTTTTTCATATTGCTCGAAAGAAATAACACTTCGTTTGATATTTGTGTAAAATCTCGTCGACTCTGAAAGTTGATACCATTCGATAGCAACTCGCGCCAATCATCTCGCTGCCAAAAGTTCCTAATTGCAAATCACAATAACAACGAATGGGTTCTCTTTGGTGTGAATTCCTTATAATATAAATTCGTCTTGTGACGTTGGGCTATTCGCGTTTTTCTATTCAATAACCATGGAATTTTTTTGTAATTTCAATCGCATAAAACCCCAACTTCTTTCCAACTAAATGAAACGTGATTAGGCAAATTAGATGAAGATGTTTTTTATTACGCCATTTTTATTACGCCCGGTGTTTTTTATTACGCCATAAGAAAAACAAAGGTTATTTTATCCACTGGCTTATTCCCTTTAATGTAAGGAAACGGGTAATCAGTATTCTATTAGAAATTTTGACAATGAATTCCTTTTTTGCCTCTATCTTGAACGTTACAACGACACCGTTTGTCCGTTTTCATGTGTATTGACATAGCGGTTCCATCAGCACATTTTTTTGCACCAAGTTTCCATACCTTTTAAAATACTTTGCTTTATTATTATGCAGATCATAAATTTGTATTAAATTTTTCAAACTGCAAGATGAAGAAACCTTTCCATTGTTGGCAGATTATTGCATCGTTTGGTGACATTTTCTATTTGGCGAAAATGGCCAATAAAATTTTACATATGTACCTCTGCTTAAGTATGTGACCATCCCAAATTAATTAAAAACTCCGCCATTTGTATCATGAAGGAAAAATATTCTTAATAACGTATATAGTTTTTAATTATAAGGGAAAAAACATAGTATTTGCTCTAAATATCAGATAGTGGTTTGTTTGAGCCAAATTATTCTTAACCTAAACAAAGAAAGCTGATTGGTTTGGCTAATAAGCATTTTAATAATTAATTGGTTGAATGGGTTTTACGGGTTATGAAGCACAATAACTATTATCCATTTTACAATACTATTTTAATTCAATAGATGTCAAAGAATTTCATCTCCTACAAGAAATCTCTAAAAGTTTATTTATTGCCTAATGCATAATCCAAAAGTTCTCTCTAAGGCATAGGTCTTCAACCTGGGTTCCCTGGAACTTTGATAGGGGTTTCGCAAGAGATTACTAGTTATTTGTTTAATCAAAGCTCCAAAATGTTAGTAAATTTTAGTTTTTATAAAAGATCGAGTTTTTAAAGGAAGTTTACTTGTAACAATAAATATAAATAAATATTTTATAGTTAAAATAAAATCTTAAATATCGTAAAATTCACATGCTTCAAATACATTAATCGAGAAGCATTAGGTCACATATTAGTCTCCATTCTTTGCCTCAGGTCGCCTATTTATTTCGCCACTTATTTCTCTATTTTCAAATATAAAATAAAATTGATGCCACCCTTTTTAAATTGAAATTTTGGGCTGATTGCATTTTGAAAGATAATTATAAATGCTTTCCTAATTTGCATAATATTTTCGTCGACGGCAACGCTAATTCTGATAAAAGTGTAAAAAATAGTTTAGTCCAACATTTATTGGAATAGCAAAAAATATTTTTTGAATATTTCCCGGATCGAAAAGAAAAATTATCTTGGATCCAAAATCCAAGCTCGGAGAAAGAACAACAAATTGATACATTGACCGACACTCAATTGAAATTAAATTTTAGTCAAATTGATATTATGCATTTTTGGATTGACATCAGAAAAGGATATCCTGAAATTGCTAAAAGAGCTATGAAACATCTAATGCCATATGTTTCAACCTATGTATGCGAAAAGTCATTATCTTTGTACGTTGCGACAAAACATAACACAGAAACAGATTGGATGCTAAAGGTGAATTATTGGTTGTAGATTTCAACAATTATTCTAGACGAAAAATACTTTATAATAAAAGAAAATCACTTTCAAATTATTAAAAAAAATTCTTTTTATAAATTTGTTATGATATAAATATTGTTGCTTTAGTTTATTATTCATAGAATATATTTTAGAACACCAAAAATAATTTGTACCCTACCATTCATGATCTTATTATGACGTTTCTATTGCGATAAAATAGAGATGCAACAATAATTTTGTAAATTTGAGTAAGATAAAGCTTTGATATCCTATTTTTTCTTTTTTGATTCAAGGGGTTCCTTCAAGAAAATGGTAGGCTCAAAGCGTTTCCCATGATTTAAAAGTTTGGATACCTCTGCTCTAAGGGATATGTGGCCGCTGTGGCTGAGTGGCCATGATAGCTGACTCGCAGCCTGTGGTTTCCGTCGAGTCGTGTGTTCGAACCTTGATGATGCTTCAGATCCGCTTTGTATCTGGGACGGATGCACGTTAAATCTTTCGAGGCTCAAAGTCCTCCCGTTGGCGTGTTGTGGATGTTAAGAGAGGGAAGAACAGCTCAGGGGTCGTCCTCGTCTTTTGACCGAGGTTCAAAATTATGATGTCCGTCATCAATAGATATCGTGTTGCTTCTGGTGCAACGTTAATAAAACCAACCAAACCAAATCCTAGGGATATAGAGCCACGGTTGCCTAGTGGTCATGGTGGGTTCAAGCCCCTATGCCACAAATAATTCTTCGTATAGCGGGTCTCATGCACGTTAAATCTGGTTGAGATCTCCAGTCTTTCCGTTGATATGATGGGGAGATTCGGAGATGTGCTTGCTCTGATGTCATTCCTATATCGAAGTTCAAATTGACGAGGTCCGTCGCCAATAGCCCTCGCGTTGCTTCTCAGTGTGACGTCAGAAAACAATCACTCTAAGTGATAAAATCCTATGGGAGTGTCTTGAGCATGCTCCAGTGGTGATTTCGATGAGAAATGTATTTTTCGGAGGCGAAAAGAGCACATTCAATTTAGTTTAGATAATTACACGTGCTACTCGTAGTATTATCATGTAACAAATTTATTAAGCTTCCCGTGGTATTGAGCATTTTCTGATTGCTTATTTCTGTCTAACACAAAAGTCTACTGTGCCACATCCGCATTATCATTTTATCCCGTGATCAGATGACGAGGTCGACACTTGAATTGGTACCCATGCAAGCGAATGACTTTGTTTTAGTGCGACATTCGTTATTCATGTTTTGATGCATTTGTCTAAACTTCCGGGAAACAACAATTTTTTTCGATACATTTTACACTGATTTCATTAATCTTATAATTTAAATAATTCTAAATTGATATATCCTTACAGCTCGGGGATAATAGCCGCTATTGTTACAAAATCCATGAAAGAAAACAATCGATCAATCTTACAGCTTATTCAATTTTAATGTCTAAAAATTCAGTTTTTTATGTCAAATTTAAAAATTTAAAAGGATTCGAAAATGAATTATTTGACTTAGGTATTGAAAATTACTTCCTATAATTCTGACCACAAAAACTTAATATTCTAATAATAGCATTTTTAAAAATCGAGCGTTGATAAAAGAAAAATTAATATGCATCAAACTATTCTTTTCACAGTCCCACACGTAAAGTAATAAAAGTAAAAAATAATTTTTTATGAAGTTTTGCATTTTAAGAAGGACTTAAAGTTATGGAAACACTTTTTAACGTGAAGTAATATATTATTTAAAAATCTCGACGTGCTTAACTAAGGTATCTCAGCATTTACTGATTCAGTACTACAGATACCACAAAACATGATATCACAAGAAGTAACAACGTCTCCAGGTTGTATAAGTTACAAACTATTTTGAATTTATTTATTTATCTTTCAGTCCATCCTTAAATAAAATCTTGATTTAAAATGTTTTTTTTACTTACATTTATTTAATTAGCCACCTAAGGGGTTACTGTTTTAGGTGGATAACTTTTCGCTTACCAGATCATTTTTCAATTTTTTGTGATTTGCTTCAATTTTAATTACATTTTGCTTAAATATATTCAATTTAATAATTTATCGCTTGCTTTAATTTTAATTGCATGCAGCTGATATGATATTCAATTAAACATAATTTATCGTTTGCTTTAATTTTAATATCGGAAAAGTATCTTATATTTAATTGAGTAGTTTAATAATAATTATAAAAAAAAGTTCGTATTAAGTGGCTAAATCTGTTATTTACAAAACTTTTAAATTTTTATTTTCAATCTAGAAATTTTAGACTAAAAGCAATTACGTGAGCTATATGTGTGTGCAAAATTTCAAATGTTAGTTCGACGTTGTTAAATACCCCCCTCCCCTCCGAAGTCCGTCACTGATTGAGCATAACATCGTATTATATTGGAGTCAAAATGTGTATGAAACATTTCAGTTCGATCGGATGATACAAGGGTCGTTCAATAAGTCCTCAGAAATTTTAAGAGATAGTGTTTTCAGCATTGAAAATGGTTTGTCTTTAGTAAGTACCATGAATCACTAGACAGTTGTCTAAGACTCATTTATTTCGTAATCATGATACCTTTCTCGCCTCAAAAATTCTTCGTCATAACTTTTTCGGTCAATGAGATCATCCTCGCCTTCTTTGGAAAATTCACCGGATGCATCCAACGTTTTGATTTTTCCATAATTTTCGGTGTATGATCATTGATCTAGATCTCATAGACGGCGACAATTCAACGTAAAATTATGTTGAAAACTCGACGCGGCAGCTATCAAATTTTGATTTGGCATCTTATGACTACCCAATAAAAATTAACTAATGAATTCCTGTCACATTTGTTTCGACTCCTTTTAATAGGTGGCAGCACCTAATGGAAAAACAATTTGCTTTAATGATGCCATCTGTCTTCAAATACAAGTATTTTTTGAACCATCTCATAGGACGTGGATTAAATTTCGAGCACAAATTTTGAACTGGAAAGATATATTTCATCAAATATGAACATAGCAAGTTAGATAAAGGCTTACAATAAGAACGTTTCTTGGGACCTTCTTTACCAGATTTATAATCGAATGATAACCGACTCACCATCTTTTCCAAACCCTCTCTCAAGCCCTTCTGCACAATCTTCGAAGCAGTTAAGAACTGGGCGCTTGTTTTCCCCAAGCTCCATCCATGTGGAAATCGTACAGCGATTAATATGAAACAATCCCATTGCAAAAGGAGCTTCTCTCTCAATAAGTGCCAAAGGACTTCACCTCCGAACGATCAGGGGAAAAAGAACCAGACCTCATTAGGACCCAGCTGCGAACACACCCTAATGGACCCGCTTCCCCCAATCGTTATATCGGAAGGATAAATATCCACGCTCTGCCCGCCTGGAGGAAAATTGATCTACAATTAACAAATATCTCGAGGGGCGAGAGAGGTCGTCTCGAGATATTTTAATTTCCATTCGATGAAATGTTTAAAACGAGAATTGTTTCGTATTCTTCTTCTTTTTCGTCACAAGGATTTATGGCATCGGGTACGAACAGAGGGCAAGGAATCGGTGTTGAGCTTCGAGGGATTGGAGATGTTCAAAATGCATTCGAAATTTTACTCCTGTTGATACTTTAGCGTGAAAGATTCTTGTTGTAGTAAATTAGAAATGTAATTCATATGAATATTTCTGTCGGGTTGTATTATACTGAAAGAGATAAGGGGAAATTAAACCTGGAGGAGTGCTCATCAAATAATAAACTCCATTGAGATTTCACTGTTATTGACTTGTTACAGGCTGTTTAAAATTCTCTTTGCACGTATTATTATTTTTTTTTATATCTTTATAGGAAATTAAATTTAAAGAGTCGAATTGAATGATCGATTGTTTATTAACGTCACACCTAGAAGCTCCACGAGGGCTATTGATGACGGAACTCGTCAGTTTCAGCTTCGGTCAAGTGACGAGGACGACACCTAAGTTAGCACTTCGCTCTCCAAACTTCCATACCATGCCAAGGGAAAGATTTGGATTAAAGGAGGAAGACTAAACAGATTTAATGTGCATCAACTCCGCTGTATGGTGGGTGTACACGGCTACATTCAGCTCTTCCTAAAATAAACGAGAACCTTATGGGGCAATATTTTTGCTCTGACTACGAGGAAGAAGTTGCTTTTAAAGTCTGGTGTTGACATCAACCACCAGAGTTCTCCGATGGTTGTACTCTACTTGACACGCGTTGATGCAAGCACGCCGAAAAGTGTGTAGACAATATTGAGAAATGTAGAATGCATTTCACAGAGGATGCATGCAGCTTTGAAGTAAAATTGTGAAAATCGATAACAAGTAAAATATTATTGCCGTAAAGGTATTACTTTTCAATCAAATGATGTGTATATATTATTACAAGCTTTTGCTTATCTTGCTATGTTCATATGTATGAAAAGAAATGTGTCTTTGCGGTGGTTCTCTTCAACAACGTCTGTGGTTAGAGCGCCTTAATAACTAGCATGATGGAGACGTCTTTTTTAGTATAGTTAGTAAAGGTGCAGCAAAAAAGTGATCGGTCAACTTTCTTCTTCGGACCCAATGAACAAGGTTTTGAAACGCCGCAAGGAATTAAGGTTCACCAATCAACTATCTCCCCCTCCACAGGGTACAAATCCAACCGCTGCTGAACTGGTGATTCAGGAATTGAATACTAGTTGGCAGCACAAGCTAGAGATACTGTTTGCATATGCCCCGGATGCAAAAAAGTTGCCTCTGTGTCTCTAATTGAGACAACCGTACATGAATCACAACTGGGGATATATCGACTACGTCGCACATGTCGAAGAGACGCACTTCTCAACTCGAGACAGCCGATGCAGTGTAATGGAAACTGTCCCAAGCAAACTCAGTGCAACAAGGAAGGGATGTATATCAATTGCAGTAATGGCTGAAAAAACGATGTTGTTTACAAATGTCTCTCTTCGTATCATCCCGATAATACTGGAGGAGGAGTATGCAGTGGTTCTCTTCAACAACAAAGGCCAGAAGTCAAAACGCCTTGAGAACTAGCCCGACCGAGACGTTGCTTTTAGTCTGGTTGGTAAAGGCCCAGCAAAAAAGCAACTGATCAAGGGTTCGAAACGCCGCCGACACTCCTTGATCAACAACTTTCCCCTCCACTAGTGAAAAATACTCAACGCCGAATCTTTCCAGTTCAAAATTTCTGTTCGAATTTCAACTCGCTTCCTATGACCTGATCGAGTTGAAATTGTGCATTCATCTGCAATTCTGATGGTAATACAATACTACGGTATGCATCAGCAATAATGAACTTACGGGGAGGGGAGCCCGCAACTGTAGATCCGGACCTTGCACTTAACAACATCCTATAGCTCACGTAATTACTTTTTAGTCTTAAATTTTAACAATAAAAAGAATTGAATAAATATAAGTAAAAAAATGTTTTAATCACATTTTTATTTAAAGACGACCTAAAAGGTATAAAAATAATTTTTTAAATGTATAATTATATGTAATTTAATAAGAACTTAACATTTCTTTTGATCTCATACAGAAGTAGCTATGGTAATTAATTTATCGGCCTTTTCCATGGTAACTCTTAGTTAAGACCTGAAGCTTCAACAAATTGTATATTATTTTACATTCAAAATATTTTAATATTTCTTAGTCCCTCTTTAAATAAAAGTTTGATTTAAAGAAGTTTTTTACTTATGTTATTATTATTATTACGAAAAAAAGGACGAAATTCAAATTGAAATATTATAATGAGCCGTGTTCCATGATTAAAATCAGTGTGCTTGAAGTATCTATATAGTTAATGGAATTCTAAATCACTCAGAATAAAATATTAGTGAGATGTAGAATTATCAATCATTCCTTTTTTCAATTTATCATCATATAAACTCACAACTCCTTCTTATAATCCAAATACAACTAAAGAGATCAAAGGGAACATTTTCCACCATTTCCATTTGCATTTCCTCGAGTTTTTCAAAACAGTTATTTTATTCCGAGGTTCAAAAGACACGCTTCGTCCAGAGCGAGTGTGCGGTGCATCCTTCTATTTGCATAAAAGTATGGAGGGAAAACAAGCAAACACACGCCTGCACACAGCTGCACAACTCAAATTTACCATCCAATCTTAAATTTCCAACTTAATTAACAAGAAGTGTTATTTTTTCCCGTTCGAAAATGAGGTGCACACAATACTCGAAGACATCCGCATTAAAATTCAAAACTTTTCCCCCAGCGAAACCTTTCTCTTTTTGCCTTGGCGAGCAACTTTTCAGGATATCGCCTCTCATTAATTGCATTTGTTATCGAAGCTCCGGCGCGATGCTAATTTTCATAAAATTCCACCCGTTTGTCATTCTGCTTCATTATTCATCGCCAAAATCATTGGCCGTGGCGATAAAACGAGAAGTAAGGGAAGGGGGGGGGTTAGAATTAAAATATCGAACTGCGTATCGTGTATCATTCTCTCTGATTATATCTGACATGGAACATTTCAGAAGACTTAATTGGAAAGTCGAGAAGAAATGATCTTTTTGGTGCCGTTGCATAACGAATCCATTTGTTTTAAGTGGTTATTTATAAGCTTTATCTTGAAAAATCTCAATTTTGTCGGAAGCCAGGGCAGAGTTATGTTTTCTTTTCTTTCTGCTGTTTTTTCCCTTTCTTCTCTTGCTCGCATGATAAATAATTTCGGACTGTTTGGATGGTTCCATGCTAATGGGCCATTAATTATCAAAGAAATAACTCATTTAGTAGTTCTTCTGCAAGATCACGTTTTAATTTGGAAACAGTGGAAATATCTCCCCTTCATCGTTGGAAATAAATGAACTATCCTCTAATTATGCATTGTTAAAAATGAAGTGCGCCTTCCTTCCGCTTGGAAAGCCCCCCGAGATAATGAATGTTTCATTTGTTCTCTTTATTAAGAATTCATGTTTCAAATGGAAAGCGTAACATTGTTTATAAACCGGGCATCGGTCAGTAGGATGATGGGGGAGAAATAGTTATTGAGTGCTAAATATGTACTGACGAAAGAATGAATTTGGACTGAAATGATTATTGAATTGATTTACATTTCCTGAATATTTTAAATGTTATCATACTAAATTCTTTTTTTTTTTTATTATTTCACGGTTAATATTTTTAAGATATAATTTGATTGACTATTAGCATCGAAGAAATCTCGATGGATCTTGTCATCTTAAACCTTTGTCAAGTGACGAGAACGATGATCTGAGTTAAGCCCCGCACTCTCCAAACTTCCTCATCGCCCCAACGAAAGATATTGTGCCTTATCAGATTTAAAATGCATCAGCTCCGTTACCCGATGGTTCTTTGTAGCATCAGGACTTGATCCAACGAGATAGTTGCCTTAGTAGCCTAATGGTAAAGGTCGTGTATTTGTGGGCGCTGGTTTTCGATTACTCGTGGGTTCGCGCCCTGGTGCCGCTGAAGACCCGCCGCGTAGCCGTGGTTGATGCACGTTAAATTTAGTCCAGGCTGAATGCCCTCCCATGGGCGTGATATGGAAGATTGGAGAGGGAGGTGCTGCTCCTCTTCACATGATCGGGGTCCGTCACGAATAGCCCTCGTGTTGTTTCTAAGTGCGACATTAATAAACAATCACAATCACTTCACTCACCCAAGGAGAAAACATTACATTTCGACAGATTCAAACGGAATCAACGTAGCAACACGACTGGTATTTGGTGGCTTCAGGATTCGACGGAAGCAACCCTTAAATTTCTTCCCGTGAGTTTCGAAGCACCTGGTATTCGTTCAAGCACTTAAAATTTTATTTTCGACCGCGATAGTCATGTTGATCCTAGTATCGAACTTGTGTCCGGCGTTGTTTCCGTACAGCCGTGGACTGGAGTGCTATTTTCAATGCAGACTCATCTTGAGGAAGTGCTATGTTTGATCCCCGACAGATGTTAAATCTATCGAAGGTCAAAGTGCTAACGTTGGCGTGAAGTGGATGCGGAGAGTATGGAGGCCAACTCAAATCACGTCCTCGTCATCTAACGGTGATTCAGAATAACTACGAGGCTGTTATTAGTAGATAGAAACGGACAGTCGTAAGCTTTCGTTAGAACGCTCTCTGTTCTCATCTCAAAAGCTGTATTTATAATTTTGGTATTTCAAAGTATTTTCTGAACATAAGTGTTCTTCTTTTTATTCGCAAGATTTGGCATCAGGTAGATTTCCTTTTATTTAAGAACAGGTACTGCTAATTTATTATGTTTATCTCTTACATTCCAAAACGCATAAAAAGAAATGGCAACACTGCACGTGAACTATTCAAGGATGCGCGATCACAACATATTTATAGAAAAGGAGCTTCTGTGAGAGTTTCTGAAGAAACTGGATATTCAAAAATTATTCTCTGGTTCATTCTTGCGCGCATTTTTATTTGATTCTAAATGGAAGAGATGAATTCCTTGTATTATTAAATTATTATTACATTTAAATAAAGTGTTACTTTAATTTTAAAAATTCAACATCTCTGTTGCCATTTCAAGAAAGAAGAAATTTAACGGTCTGGGATTTTTTCCCTTCACGCATTTGATCCGTTGTTATTCGATGAGTCAGTCACAAAACTAAACAGTTACTAATTAATTCGAACACTACGAGAGCTTATTTTAATTTCATTCGAATCTTTGATTAACCAAAACACAATATGCTATTTTTTCACGTCTATGGATTTTGTTTCCTACTCACGTATGGACCAAGAAATTAATGTTGGAAATATTTACCTATCTTTCAATTACTAACCAGGTCCAAGTCAGTAATAATACTTGTGAAAAGAGTAGGACTTTCTGTTCCAATACAAATCTTTACTTTTCTCATTGTCTTCAGATCCAGTATCTCTTTACTGTTATCAACCTAGGCACAAATCAAACTTCATCGAGAGCTTCCAATCTCTCTCAACCCCTTAATTCTCCTATTAAACTTTTCTCTGTTTTTAAATGGTATCACATCAATCTATTCAGTACATTTGAGTAATTCTACACTCATTTACATACTTCATGTTTCATTTATAGGAACAGGTTTTCTAATCAAATATCATCGTTGATTTAGTTTAGTTTAGTTTTTATAAATGTTGCACTAGAAGCAACACGAGGGCTATTGGCGGCGGACCTCATAATTTTGAACCGCGGTCAAGTGACGAGGACGACACCTGAGCTGGCACCCCTATCCTAACGCCCACACCACTCCAACGGGAGGACTTTGGGCCCCAAATAGATTTAACGTGCATCAGCCCCGGCTACACGGCGGGTCTTGGGCGGCCAAGGATCGAACCCGCGACTGAACGAAAACCGCTGGCCACGAATCCGAAACCATGACCACTAGGCTTCCGCGGCCTACAATATCATCTTTGAAAGGAAGTACTCAAGAGAATCCTTTTGTACAACAATATCATCTACATCCTACACAAATAGTTAAACATATGATATCTGTCTTGAATTATTTTGGTAGAGATTTAGCAGGGACTTTTACAGAATAGTTTTTTTTCTTGTCACATACTTCTTAGCCTATGTTTTATATTCCCTTGGATTTAGAATTAGGCATTGTAAAAGGTATTAAAGGAATTTTAAATATGATCATAAGAAAAGTTTGTGAAATGAGAGCATTTTTTTTTAAATAGACAATACTGAAATATTAATTAAATTCGAATGAAAATTTAAATAAGGCACAAACATTTAATAACATGTTAAGACAAAAAGAAAAGTTAATTTACTTTTTTAGCTGCTTAGACTTTAATTATATTTAAAGCAGCACATTATATATAGATATAAAATAATCGATAATCTAAATTATTTCACACCAATATAGCAGCATTCTTCTTTTCAAACTCATCCAAACTAGAGTGGGGTTGAGTTGTTTCCTTTCAGTACTCTGTGAAGTTGAGTCAGTACTTTACAGTATTTAGTGGTGTTGAGAAGTTCCTTTACAGTTCTGTATTATATTCCATACGTAACGCATACTTAAATCAATAAATATGTCATATTTCTCGGTTTATTAATCCGAATTTCTTTATTTCTTCTTTTCATTCACGAAGTCTTTTAAGAATTGCTTTTCAGATTTTCTTTATCAATTATAGATATCTCTTTTCATTCTACATTTCAACCTTAATTTTTCATTCGTAATTTAGAAGTTTTTTTTAATGCTAAGATGTTTCGCGTTTCATTTTTGCTCTTTAGGTATACTTATATGTAACTAAAAATTAGTATTTTGCAATGTTAATTCATTCAACTATCCCAGCAGTATGATGACAAGGTGTGATAGAATAATCCCACTGTAGCTCATGCATGTCGTAAGAAGGCAACTAAAATGGGTACCCAGTGTGTCTGGGGGAATAGCCGGGCGCCTGCCCTTGCGGATCATATCAGAGGACTGGTCCTTAAGGTTGGGGGACCTCAGAGGTTTGCCTTCTTTTGGTAGGTACGGATATCATGACTCCGATGCACCGTAATAATCGTTTTCTTTCCTATAGGGTTTACTGTCTGTGGTACACGCGGAAAATGCAGCCCCGGGATACCCTAGCAACCCTCTATTTTAGACCCTCTTTCTAGTCAACCAATTTTTATCTTTTTTTTTTCAGTTTTCTTTCACGTCCTGATCACAGTTTTACCTTGTTTGGCGCAGCAGGGCCACATCTGACTTTCGCGCCATTAAAAATTCTATAACTCCCTATTTTATATTCATTGATCATTACCAAATTTCTTTTTTCTATTCTATGCATTTTAAAATATTATGATTTGTATTAAATAATGGATAAAAATTCCATCTTGTTAAAATAAAGGTCATTACAAATTCCCTTTCTTCAAAGGCTGGGCGAAAAAAAAATCACAAGCATAAAAAGCAAACATATAATTACACTCTCTCCATTCATCGTCAACAAAAACAAAACGCTGCTAAACCTCGGATTTCCTTTTGTCACACAGGCCTCGCGCTGTCAGCGAGTGTCCTTGCTTTTGACAGATTTTTCCACCTTTTGTTGTGGGTCGAACAATCCCGCCCATTACGGCCACAATGAACTATCCTTGGGCAACAGGAATAAATGTCAACTCGAACAGGGAAACAAAATAAAGTGGATATATCGGAGAATGGAGCGTGATTACAGCAAATGGAACCCCTAAGTGCAGCAGCGAATATTGGCGATTCCACTCTTTTTTTTTTCCTCCACGTACCTTCGGTTGCACTTTGCTTCCTCGAGTGAGTCTCTAATTTGGCGAAAATCTCGGTGCAACGAGCGATGCAATAAAAGCGTCCATTTATCATCAGATCGCCCATTACGAGGAGATACTTGTCAAAGCCGCTCACTGTCTGCAGAAAAATAACTCCTGTTGTGTCATACGGAGAGAGATATATCTCCTTTTCAGATCCGATCACTCCACACTAACGCCCGAGCCTTTATTAGGAAACGACTCTAATGGAATTTTATTTTTAGCTCGATTCTTGTACTTTTATGGCCTTGGAGAAATGTACCGTCGGCTGCGTCTAACCAATTGCCGATTTACGGATTGGAAGAGCGATTCTAAATCTTGAACCACGTTCGATCGGGTCTCATTCCTTGTGCAGGGTTGGTTCTATTTATAACAAAGAGTACAACATAAATGATGAAATATTTTTCTCGTAATAAAACCCGATTCTATAAAACCGAGGCAGAAAATTAAATTGAAGTGTTCGAAAAAGATGCTTTTAGCTGCATGACACAATATGAGGAAACAAAATACTCTTGGCGCAGTGAGAGGGTCAACTTCAAATCCAGTGAGCAAATTGAGTAAATTTTTTTTTGCGATGGTAGAGTTTAATGGAACGAGAGCCACACATAACTGTAATGACGCAAGAGCCAAACAAAAGGTTTAACTTTGATCTAGATATTTGAAAAATGAAAAAAAAGATAAGCTTTTAAGAAACTATAAGAAAAGAGAGAGGGTCGAAAACAGAGAAGGATCGCAAGTAAATTCCCGGAGAGGGGATTCACTCGTGTTTACCAATGACAATAAATCCCATGGGAAAGAAAAGATCACCAGGATGCCTCGGGGTCGCAATACCCGTACTTACCTAAAGAAGGTAAGCCTCCTGAGAGCGAATTTATTTTTGTTCAAATCTTCTCTAGA
The DNA here is from genome assembly GCA_019974015.1 of Nephila pilipes. Taxonomy (NCBI): domain Eukaryota; kingdom Metazoa; phylum Arthropoda; class Arachnida; order Araneae; family Nephilidae; genus Nephila; species Nephila pilipes. The sequence continues at coordinate 178,421 of BMAW01046047.1, forward strand.
ATGAACACTAAGTTATGTATGATGCGTACCTTGTTAATTTGTTTGCAAAAATAAATATTAAATAATTTATATACAGCGATTTAGATTTCATTGTGTACATCTACTAATGGTTTATTAATTCAGGGCAGACGACGCTTAGGAAGGGTGGGGATTCTTCTAGGAAGGAGAAAGCGTAACCGTTAAAAAAACTGATTAAGTTTTTATAATGATATGTAAAATATTATTTTCACATAAAAGCTTTTCCGCTTATATATATATATATATATATATATATATAAACTTCGTTATAATCACAACTATTGTCCTAATTACAGTTTCTTAATCATAAATATTTGCATTTGACTCGTTTAATTAAGATCATGTTCGTCGAATACACTTATGTTAAGGGAAGTGAAGATTGAAGCTTATATCGAAAAATCCAAAATTGGCTATGTTGCACCAGACAATGTACAACGATGATCTAGATATCAGGGAAAACAGTTGACAGCTATAGTATCCTGGGATAGTGTCACCCATGCTTTCCGAAGACAGTCAGTGCCATGGGAAAGAAAAAGGTCATTAGTGTACCTCGGTTTCACGATGTCCATTTTTACATAAAGAAAGAAAGCTCCTGAGGGGCAAGTAACCTGAAAGTACGCTAAAATCCGGACTTGTGTTTTAATTCTAATTCAGTTTGCAAACAGGAATAATAAAAAGTGCCTCACCGTCCTCACTTGATGTGATGAAATATGAGTGATGTACCTAACTCAATTTCTGCTAGTATGTGTAACCTACTTCTGTTCAACCTCACTTGATGCTGTGCAAAGGGATGCTGATGTGTAACCTACATGTTATTCAACCCCATTTGAACTGTTAAGAAAGACGAGGAATCGGCTCGTCTTTGTGATCCAAAATGACACTGTCCTTGACCAGAAGCCCTCTTGTACACTCGTCTATAATGACAGTAATTCAAACAACAAATCGATTTTGTACTTTAACTAATTTTAGCATAATTTTGATATTTCATAAATGGTATAGAAACTCTTTTTTAGAAGTACAAGGAGTTCTTTAGCATTATGTAGTCGAGTAATAACTCAGCTGTACAAAAGGTATTCTTTATTCCATTAAATGCTGTGTAATTTTCAATACAACTTTTCTAAAAGTTTAAGCTGTTTGGATTTTTTTTCAAAAAAAAAAAAAAAAAAAAAATGATAAGTACAATACAATTAGGGACATTGTATCGTAGATGTTAAGATTGATATGCAAGAGAGCTTTTCGGAAAGACAGTTCCGGAATGTATAAGTTCCAACTTTCGACTGATGACAGTGACCTGTCTGTGTGGTATCGAATCTTCAGCGACAAAAGATCTTACCACAATAGAAAACTTGGTTAAGTGACAAGCAATGAATAGTTCTGAAGACGAAAGGGCACTGGTAAGTTTTCTGAAAGAAAAATAGTTGGGTTAATGAAGTGTTCTAAGACTTCCATTCGCACATTCCATAATTAGAAAAGATTATTCAAATAAATAAAACGATCTGGAAGGAAAAAGGATTTTCACAGCACGGTCAGAACAACTATCGACTAAAGTAGTCTTTTGTCTCATGAAATTTAGTTTTAGCAAAAAACTACATGTGTCACAATTTAAGAAAAAGTATTAAATCAAATACTAATGAAAAGTTTATGAAAATGAAAAACCCACACCGAAGTTATTGAAACATCATCGAAAAGAAAGACCAAAATGGACTAAAACTGTCATGTCATGCAACGAAGAGGGAAACAAATTATATTTTCTGATGAAAAGAAACTTAACTTTGATGGACCCGATAACAATTGAGGAAGGAACTGAAAGAAAGTTTCAGTCAACAAACGAAAGGAAGATCACTAACGCCTTGAGGAGCCTTTAGTCACGATGGATATTGTGCAATTTACAGCAAATATCCGTATATATGGACTGCACAATATCAAGCTGTGCTACGTGATCATCCGATACCTTTTGGGCCCATAGTGGGTGATGGTAATCGGTTATTTCAGCAGCACAATGCTTATAGTCATACGTCTAAATCCACCCAGGAATGGTTTAAAAAAGTTAAAGAAAAGGTTATAATATTTTGCCAGGACAATTCGAAGTCAAAACTTGAGTCCAGAAAAAAACTTTTGGGGATATTGTGTCGCAAAATGTATGCTAATAATAAATAGTTTTCATCACTGGAAGTAGCCTTAATAAAAGATTGGTACAATCTCGCTGAAATTGAACTTGACCACAGGGTCATTTTAAGGAAAAATAGAGTTGTAAAGTTATCACGAAAAATGAAGGACCAATGTCAAATTAATTTTCATACTTTTTTTGTGACTTGTGGTCTCATAATTTGTTAAAAACAGTGATTTTTCATTCATTTGTAACATTTCAGTTAATTTAAGCATTTATTCCATTTTTCAAAATTATTCAAACCTAACAATTATAAATATTTTTAATATATATTTAATTTGTATAAATTGTACTTGGAATCTTTATTTATTTCGTAATTTTCATATTTGAATGGTCTTTTTTAACGGAATATATTAACATTAAGTTGGCCAATTAGAAATAGTTGGTACTTGGGAGTCATAAGCACTTTGTTATTAACACGAAGTTTCAAGTCAATGAACTGCACACAGCTGTGACGTTGATTTCTTTAAAGTAGCTCCTAAGCCGTCATCAAGTGATTATTTCTGAAATGGTATTTCTGTTAGCAGCAGAAGCACACACCACGTAACGTTATTTCTTTTACTAAATAATAATTATTAACGATGAAAAATTAGTCAGAATATATAATTTAGTACCCAAACCCGCCATTTGGGACGAATAATTACGGCAAATTATGCGACTTAAGAAAAAAAAAGAAACAATCAGTTTTTCCACGCTTTCTAACGAGCTGCGAAGAAAAAATGAATAATTTTTGTCCCAAAAGAAATGTTGGCAAAGAACTGTGCTGATTTTTGGCAAATTAAAGCGAAATGCTTATCGCAGATGTTTGACAAGAGTAATTAATCAAGTGTGTGAAAATGTTTTATTCATTACAATTTACATTATCATTTCTATTAACGAACATACGTTAAAAAGAAAAGGTCTAACACTGTTTAAATACCGAAATTTGGCGTCGTTACTTATATATATATATGCATCATTTGAATACTAGGTTTATTCATATTGTAAAAGTTCAAAACCCTTTCAATTTTCGACTTTTTTTTCGTGATTTTCATTGAATTTTTACTAGAAGAACTTCCGTAATTAGAACATCTATGAAACCGTCAAAAATATGGTTCGATTTCTGGAAATGTTCTACGCTACTGCGTTAAAAAATAAATACATATACATTAATCAAAACTTATTATTCCATTAAAACAGAATTAAAAGATCCTTCTTATACAACAAAGGTGCTATTGTTTAAGTTAATCACAGAATGTCGTAGCGGATCACCTTTCAAAATTTTTACATGTTTTTGCCTATATGTTTGATGTTTGCTTTCACCAGTAATGAACTTAATTTTCAAAAATATGTTTTAATAAATTCCTCCTAATTTTTTTATTGGAATGAAATAAATTTACATAAAAATTAAGTATTTTATTTATCTATTGTGTGGTTGATATATTACTTAACATCATTTGTATTCTGAAATCAAGAAGTGATTGAAAATGAATAAAATTATTCAGAATTTTAAGACAGTTGTGAGATAGCCATTTTTTTTCCTTACTTTAAGATTTTCAAACTACTCCTTTTTATTTGGCATTTTCTTGGGATGTTTTGGAGGTCAAATGATTTTAAGATTGATTTCCCTTTATTATCCAAAAATTTGGCTTTTGCAATAGATTACGTAATATATTGAATTAAAACAAACTCGATTTAATATTTTGCAAAGAAAAGAGCCCCATTGGTGGATAAACCTATTTCTTCTCAATGCATTAAATTGAACAATTTTATATTTCTTAATTTTAATAATATAATCTTGTAAATGATACAGTTTTAATGCATTGAAATTTTCCTATGATAAACGACATTAACAAAAATTTTATCTTATTCTCAACTAATTTAAGTATATCTAGAGTTCAAAATGTTACACAAGACGAATTCGATATGAAATAGTTCTTTTCATTTCACTTATTAACTTATAAATTTTCAGATTTAGATATATAACAAAAGAAGGCTTCAGCTGAGGGTAAACAGACACATAATTGAACAAAATTGGAAAAGAATATTCAAGCTGCAACTGAATTAGTTCGCGAGATACAGAATTACTCTAAACCTACATATGTACATAAGATGATTGACGAGCGTCATCGCTTATGCTCAGTTTATAGGAGAAAGTAATGAGAGAAGAGACATTTAAATGCCCCCCCCCTGGTGAAATGTCGTATTAGAAAAGCAATGATAGGGGGGGGGAAGCTGTGAAAACACACAGAGAGAGAGAGAGAAAAAGAGAGGCAGTGATTCTTTAGTAACAATGCTGTGTGGTAATGAGGTTTTTTATTTTTTACAATTTTTATTCAAACTTCTTTCCTTACATTTTGAAGGTTTTAATTCCTTTTTTTTTTTTTTTGAAATTTCATTATGGGGGTTTTATAGGAAGAGACCATTTAGTGGTTTTGTAAGCAAAATTTAAATTTTGAGTGTGGATCTGTAAATTGAATTTGGGTCCTAATAATTTCGTTTTCGTGATTTAAAATAGTGGTGAATAAATTTCGTGAGAGTTTGGTGATATATATTTCCACGGATTCAATTTTTAGATCATTGTGAATTACTGTGTTCCTGATGTATCAGGGAGAATTGGTCATGATCCTGAGAATCTTATTTTGCGTAATTTGAACTTTTTTCCATGTGAGTTGGGGCGGCAGACCCCCAAACAGGGGCGGCGTAAGTTATAATTGGTCAAAAAACCTGTTTATAAAGCAGCACTTTGTTTTTTAATGAGAGAGGAGATTGTCTGCCAATTAAGGAAATGCATAAATAGATTTTATTCCAAAATTTGTCTGATAAATATTCAATGTGCTTCCTGTAGGTTAACCTAGAATCTAACTCAAGTCCCAGATAACACACCATCGAAACCCAGTTTATCTCATCTTCGAAAAGTTCTAAATTCAGAACTTTGTCGATTTTCCTAAATTTTCTGAAAATAATGTCTTGTGTTTTGTTCACATTAGTTGCAATCTTCCAGTTCGTAAGCCAAAGTTCGAGAGTGTATAGATAGTTTTGGAGAGCTTTAAAAGTGTATTTGAGATTGGCACCCAGTATGAGCACAGCGGAGTCATCTGCAAAGAGACTGACTGTGGTGTGGAAAGTCTGATGTGAAGATATTGTACAAAAATGGGCTTAAAACACAACCCTGCGGACAGCTCGCAGAACCTTTATTTGATAGACTATCTTTAATTTTGACATGAAATGGCCTGTTCTGTAAAAAACTGTGAATAATTCTAATGAGGTATGCAGGAAATTTGAAATTTATCAATTTGTATATCATGCGACATCCTATCGAATGCTCGCTTAGCATCTATGAAAATACCAATAGTGTAAAATTTGTGAGCGAAACCTTCATTAATGATGTTGGTGACTCTAATTAATTGATGAATTCCATGAAAGGAATGACTGTCACGGAGTTCCCAATGCTCCGGGGGAACACAATTAATCTCATTACTGTAATTTTTAATCCTCTTTAAGATAATTCTCTCGAAACTCTTAGCAGCAGCACGTAATAAACTAATGGGTCGATAATTTCCGGTAAATTTGTGATTTTGCCATGGTTTGTGAATCATAACAATATTTGCTTCTTTCCAAACATTAGGGAAATAATTTAACATGAGGCATTTATTTATAATTTCGGTAAGGTTTGTAATTGTTTTATCAGAAAGATATTTTAGAACAATATTTGGAATCGAACCTGGGCCAGGGGCTTTTTTTATTGACTAATTATCTAATGATTTGCTTGATTTCATTTGGGGTGGCCAAGGGGATGGCTAGAAAGAGTGCGATTATTATCAAGGAAATCAGAAACAATTCTTTCCACTTTCTCGATTTTGTCGACCGAATAAGAGTGAACATTTTCTTGGAAGGGAGCTTGCAAAGTTTCTTTAAAAGCTTCAGCTTTTTTAAAATCTGAATAAGCCATTCCACTCGGGCCACTAAGGAGTGAAATATTGTAGGCTTTTCTAGTGATAATTCTGTTCAAATTAAGCAAAGAATGATCTTCTGGATTAAGATCTTCAAGCAAGATTTTCCAGCTTCTATTTTTATGGAATTTGCCTGATTAGAGTATTTACTTCCCTTTTATAGAGAGGGTATCGAGTTTGATGCCAAAGCTTCCTAAATCTCTTTTTAATTCTTATGAGGTTTCTAATATTTTGAGGGAGCCTAAGGAGGGGAGTATTAATAACTCTAGTTACAGATGATTCTAAACCTAAATTTTGTCTTTCGTTTTTATCTTATGAGCGTGTTCAGATTTTGTGAAAATCAATGCGCTCGCTAGAACTAGCGAAACCTACAAAACAGACTAAAATCTCGTCAAAAGTGAACGAGTCGAAAACAGAACAAGATTCATTAGCTAAATGATCAGAAAAAACTCAGCCAGTCTTCTTAATAATTATATTGTGGCTACGGTAGCCAAGTGGTCATGGTCGCCCGGACTCGAGGCCGACGTTTTCATTGAGTCCAACGAAACCAACCAAACCAATAATAGTATTGATTGATTAGTTCTATTAACGTTGAGTTTAGAAGCAACACCTTGGCGATGCACTTCGTCATTCGGAACCTCGGTCAAGTGACGAGGACGAGTCCTGAACTGGCACCAGCCCCTACACACTTTCTCGTCACTCCAACGGAAGGGCTTTGAGCCTGGACAGATTGAAAATGCATCAGCTCTGATTTCATGGTAGGTCTTTAGTGATATCTAGGCTCGAACTCACGACTCGATGAAAATCGCCGGCTGCGATTCCGCGACTATGATCACTAGGTTACCGCGGCCACTTTAATAATTGTAAGCATGTTCAGTAACTACAGAATGTGCATACATTTCAGGTAAATTTTACATATTGTGAAAAAAAAGTCTTAAATTCATTATTAAACTATAAATTACTGGAATTAATATGATAAGATACAAAATTAAGAGATTAAGATCAATATTATAGTAATTAGGATTTATGTATGTTCCGCGATCTTTTTTACGGAATAGGAATTCTAATAATTGAATAATTTCTCGACTACACAAATAAGAATAACTCAGTCTAATTGAGGGAGAGCAGAGGCTTAATTTACATCAATTTCAGTTTTGATCCTTGTCTACATCTTAGGCGTTATTTCGTCTAGACATCTTTTTTCCATTCTCTTGACACATTAAACCCTAGCAGCTCCACTAGTCGTAACGACTAAACAATGTAATAAGAGGATGAAACCCAAATGCCCTACCTTTCATTTAGAAAGGACTCCACTGACTAATTAGGGAAGTTAAATTAATAATTAGGATAGTTAATAGTAAATTATTCATTTAGTGCAAAAGTCCCCTAATGGTAAGTATCTGCTTTACAGAGGTAATCAGCGTAGAGATATAGACATTCATTTTTAAAGAGTGTTTTCCTCCGTTTCCAGAGAGAACCATTTCTGATCTTTCACTATGTGACGCGGTGGAGATGGTCTGCGTGACTATTGGACAGTGGAGGTGAATTATGAGTGATGAAATGAATTCTTTTTAATTTCGCAAAAGTATATTACGACAGCAAAAACAAATTTTAGATGATGAATGCAAATATGAAATTGAAAGAAGGTATCTTAAATATTTATTATTGCATTAATATATTTAAGAAGATATCTTAAATATTTATCGCTAATTCTCATATTTTTTCTAGCAGTGTTAATAAATCTTGCATGAAGACATTTATGAAAGTAAATTCTCTTATCAAATGGTAAAGAAAGGTGCTCGCGGGAATTAGTGGATTCTAAAAAAAATTACGTCGTCAGTTCTATGGTATGATGTGAACTCTGTTTTCATGTATTGAAATAATTTATATACAGATGTAACTGTGATTGTTTATTAACGTCGCACAGAGAAGTTATTTGCGATGGACCTTGTGTTTTGAGCCCCGGTCAAGTAACGAGGACGAGAGCGGACACCTCCGCATCCAAACTTCCACACCATGCATAGGCTATTCGCTTGTAGCAGAGGCTATTTGTGAACCTTTCCTCAACTAGTATCAAGGGCTGATTTTTGAGTTTATATATTTTTTTTTATTTCAGCTCTTTTCTTAACTAAATGAAACGCGATATCGCAAATAAAATATAATGAGTGAATAGGTGTAAGGAATTTCATATAAAAGCGACGGTAAACTGAATGTGAGGATAAAAAGATTGCTGCAGTAGAAAGACATCTTATGCGTGAAAGCTTTGAATAGAGCGCAAGAGTTACTTGCGAGTTTGCTTGTGATCTATAGGGACTAAGACCCGACGCAATCCAGTCAAAGTTTTCTCCATTATGGATTAATTCAAATCGGATCCGAGAATACGGGTAAGCAAAAATTTTGATATTTATCGAATTCAATAGTATCCACATTAAGGGACAGTGAACCAATGGAAAGAGTAAATTCAGAGAAATAATACATAATGATTTTAGAAGTAATTTGATTACATTTGCGAACTGTTTTAGCGTGGCTATTTAAATATCCTTATATGAGCTTGTAGAATTATGTTCAACTTAATTCCACAAGCAAAGATTTACGATTACACTAATATTTAAGATGACAGAGAGTCGGGTCATAGAGTTGAGACAGAACACACTATGCGATGGTTCTCATTCGTAAAAGAATAAATAGCCATGACGTTTTCTTCGTCGAGTTATGGCTCGATTCTTGGTGCCGCTGAAGACCCGCCATGCAGCAGGTCTGATGCATATTAAATCCGTTAAGTTTCCAAGTTCTTTCGAATATATCTATATTTTCAACATTGGTCACAAATTACGAGGACGACCCCTGAGCTGGTACCTCAACCTTCAAACTTTCCCACCATCACGATAAGATGTCTCGTAACCCTAATCAATGTAACGTGCATCAGCTACGCTGCATAGGGGACTTCTATGGCATTAGCCTCGATCCCACAACTCGACAGAAACAACTCCTGACGTAAGCTTGTGACCATCACGACTATGCTACTCGGCCTCTGAATCTTAGACAACGACAAATAATCATAAAAATTTATACCCCTAATTTCAAAATTAAAACTAATTTTTGTCTGGAATCGGACGAAACTTGTCGCATGACTGAATCAACAGATAATCGCAAGAGATGAACACCATCCACAGAAGACAGTGAACGTACAATTTAGCGTGCCTTTACCGAATTGATTCGATTATATTTGGAAAAATGTCACAAAAATCCAGTTTTCCTTTCGGGACATCCAAATAAAATCGAATGTAACAACAACTGTAAACAAGGGGTGGAGGAAAGGGCAGGAGAGAAAAAAGAATAAAATTAGGGGTTCGGGACACGAGGAAGAGCATCGATTTCCAATGTTTGCGAAGCGACAACAAATATTTAGGATTTCAATTTCTTTTGCCTTTGACGTTGTTATCGCGCACGGGGGAAAAAGTGAATTTCCGGGTGGCAACATTTTACCCTCGGGACATCGTCAAACATTGTTTCCGTTGGAATGGCAACAGGGGAGAAGAGAGCTACCGAAATGAAATTATGCGAATGTCTTAAATTATTTTCATTGACAGAAGTTGCAAGAAAGATTATACATTGCAGTTGCAAAATGATGTTTTATCTGCTTCATAATGTGGAAAATATGGCAAACTTACATTAAGTTTGTTAAAAATTATCAATTTAAAGTAGTTAGCATTTTAAATTGTTGTTAAAAGATTGTCGATTGTGATATTGAAACGATTGCTTAAATTTAATGAACACTCATGTATAGTATTTCAGCTGACTCGGCGAAATTGTTTTGGTTATACATCTGAAACATTTTTTTTTTTCACATACGTTAAATATTACGTATTAATTAGAAATAACGAACTAGCGGTTAGTGTTTTGTCGAATCGTAGATCCAAGCCCTCATGCCACAATCCACACACTGTGTAGCAAGCAGATGCACATTAAATCCGTCGAGGTTCAAAGTCCTCCCATAGTGTGGTGTAGAGGTTCGGAGGTAGATTCCAATTCAGATGTCGCCCTTTTCACTCGACCGAGATTCAAATTTACGAGGTCCGTCTCCCAAAGCCCTCGTGTTGCTCCTTAGTACGACGTTATTAGACAATCACATCACATCACTGAAAATAACGAACAGAAAAAAGAAAATGGATATTCTTTGTTTTTTAAAAAAGATGCAATTTGTACTAAAAGATCTCATGAGAAACTAAGAGATTTATAAGGCCATGATTGAGAAATTTGCATTCGTAATAGTCACGGGATTAATTTTCGAATTGTAAGATGTCTCTTCACGGATAAGTCCTCAGGGGTTCGCCTTCCTTAGGTAGATACGGGAATCACGATCCCTAAGCTCCCTAATGACCTTTTTCATCCCCATGTGATTTATTGCTTATGGTAAACACGGGTGAAGCGCACCGGGATACCCTAGCGATTCTTCTCCATTTTCAACTCTTCTTCATTTGTATCTTTTTCAAATGCCTAGATCTGAAAGAAATCATTTGAAAAATATCAAACATAACTATTTTAATTTATTCATCAATTAGAAATTCAAATTTTAATTTTTGCGAAATAATATATTGCATGTGCCATGCGTTTACATTTTTGTTGCTTCGATTAAAAATGTCAACGTACTCTCTATTAGTGACGTAAGATCTTCAGATTGGCACTTGTAACTGATTGGTTGTTAATGCCATCCGCATAAACAACACGAGGGGTATCAACAACGGACCTTGTTATTTTGAACCTCGGTAGAGGAACTTGAACGAAACTTGTGCTAACACCTCTCTCGTCTAACTTCAACACCTTGTCCTTGACAGCTTTGACGAGCATCGGATCCTCTATAAGGCCTGGTCTTTAGTGGTATCAGGTCTCGAAACCACGATTCAACGTAAAAAAATTTCAGCCGTGAGTTCAATACCGTGACCACCGAACACCGCTCAAAATAATTTGAAGAAATTGTGATACATCATATACCTGTATGAAACTACCACATAAAATCAATCAATTATTAAAAATATGAAGTGAAAGAAGTAAAGAATGGTAATTACACCTAGCTGAGACTTCTTCCACATTGAAAAAAAAATGAACATCTTTATTTTCAAGAATAAGCGTACACTATAGTGTTAACGGGAATGCTATTTGATGTGTGTGTGTACCAACTTTAGAAATTGAGCTAACCTTTCTTAAGTTATCTTCGGCCAATTAAATAAAAAAAAAATCCTTCAAATTCATTCTAACGAATATCCATGTGGCCGCAATAGACTTGTGGTCGTTGTCTCAAATTCGCGGCCGGTGGTTTTTGCGGTGTCATAGGTTCGAGTCCTGATGCTTCTCAAGATCCACCGTGTAGCAGGGGCTGATGCATTTTAAATCTGTCGAATCCTCCCTTTGGGGTGGTGTGGAAATTAAGTGAGGATGGGGCTAGACCAGTCATCCTCGTCACTTGACTGAGGTTCAAAATGACAAGCTCCATCGCCAATAGCCTTCGTGTTGCTTCTAATTTGACGTTAATAAAACCAATCAATCACATTATCACTAAATATCATACCTTATATTCATGAGACCAAACACTGCCATGCTCTGCTCGATAATCACTCATTTTTATTTCAAAGTATTTCGAGTAATATTCTCAATAGGTGAATGATTCAGTTTATCTCCATTTAAAATTAATGGATTACAACACGAAAGAATTAAACGGAATTCAATTCAAATTTTGAAATAAATTTTATGGTTGATTGTTTATTAACGTCCCACTCAGAAGCAGCGCGAAAGCAGTTGGGGGCAGACTTTATAATTTTGAACCTCAATTAAGTGATGGGGATGACACCTGAGCTGGAATTTCTCTCTCAAACTTCCGCATTACACCAACGGAAAAACTTTTGCCTCTTCAGATTTGGCTTGAATCAGCTCCTACACACAGAGGTTCTTGTTAGAGAATCTGACGCTGTTTGGGGGGGGCTGATGCACGTTCTATCTGTCGAAGTCTCAAGTCTTCTCTTTGACATGGTGTGGAAGTTTGGAGAGGGAGGTTCTATCTCAAGTGTCGTCCCTTTTCCGAGGTTCAAAATTACGAAGTCCCTCGCTAATAGCCTCTTAGTGCGACTTTAATAAACAATCACTCACTCACGTTTCGAGGTTCGAGCCCTGATACCACTAAAAACCAACCGATTAGGGGGGGGGTTGTACCGTTAAATCTGCCAAGGTTCCAAGTCCCCCTTTGGTGTGGTGTGGAAGTTTAGAGAGGGAGGTGCCAGCTGAGGTATTGTCCTCGCCAATTGACCGATGTTCAAATTTACGTGGTCCGTCAATCAATAACCTTCGTGCTGCTTCTCAATATAACGTAAATAAACAATAACTCCCACTCACTCATTAGTCGAGTTCGAGCCTGATGCCACTCAAGACTCAACGATTAGCGGGACTGGTGCAAGTTAAATCTGCCCAGGCTACAAATCCTCCCCATGGCATGGTGTAGAAGTATGGATGAGGAGGTACCAATTAAAGTGTCACCACTTGGTCTAGATTCAAATTAACGAGATCCGTGGCCAATAGCTCGCGTGTTGCTTCAAAGTGTGAGGTTAATAAACGATCAAACAACTCAACTCATTAGGTCTGTCCATGAATAAATTTTAAAATATCGCAGATTGTACTTCCTACGTCAAATTAAAGTAGCTTTTCGTTGAAATATATATTTTAATAGCAATTTTATATAGTTGAACAACCAATTTTATCAGCCATTTTTGGGTTTCTTGAGAAGCTGAATAAATATCTCTTTCATAACACATATCAAATCACCTTTCAGTTTTTGAATTCAATCATCTGAAAAAAAGAATCCTTTTTGATTGGTTGGCGTTGAATTCAACCCGATATTCACATCACTTCATGATTTTCGCGACACGGCAATTTCAAGTCGTTTGGACCTCCTCCCGACCCATCAAAAACGATCCCTTCTTCCACTTTACAAAATCAGAGTTTATTTTTCAAAAACCTTCCATCACTCCCTCCCCTTTTCTATACAAAATCAGGGCTTTATTTTTCAAAATATTCCAATTCCATTCACTCTTTCCCTATATCTTAAAATGAGAAATCATAAAAACCCGAAACCATAATCATAACACTCCGCGAGAGGGTTGGGGAAAAAAAGGTTCTTCTCTCGCGCCCTTCTGTAACAAACTCAATAGCTTTCAATAGCAGAACCATAACTTCTCAACACAACCTTCTCCGGTTTTCGTTATCGGATTCGAAATAATGTAAGGTTGGGGGAAAAGGGAGAGCGGAAGAATTCTCCGTTCATTTCTCTCGAGGGCCAAGAGTCCACTCCTGGGGGGCAGTGGGCCCATCCATTTTGATTAGGCCAGGACACGTACAACTCAAAGACATATCGAAGGAAACGCGCCATTTTTTTCTTCTTCTTTCACGCAGTAATGCCATTTATTCTATCTATTCCCCATGCCGAGTCTGTGGTCATTCATATTTCAGGCCGCTGTGAAATTTGTAAGCAATTCTTTTGCAGGGGAGGCCTTATAAATAAGGCAACCCTGCCTCGTTTTTATTTTTGGAACACGCGTTTGTGGAAGACTTTGTTACTTAGCCTCAGGGACAGAGATCGAATGTGGCCCTGAATTATGATTTCGACTCGAGCATGAAGGCAAGAGATTGTCTATTTATAACTATGTTTTCCAGATATCGAAATCCATTTATAACTGTACATACCAAATGCTTAGAAAAAAGTAGTACGTTTATTAGAAATAAATAAATAAAATCGAGTTTTTTTTAATATTAAAGGAATAAAAAAAATAAATTTCTTCATTAATAATATAAATTAAAAAAAAATAGATACTTTAATGGAAAGAAGTTTGCAGATAAAAAAATTAGATTATTGATGCGTATTAATAAAAGATAGGTACAAGAGTTAAAGGGTTTAATCGATTGATTATCTATTAACGCACCGCACTTGAAAGCAAAACGAGAGCTATTGGCGACGGACCTCTTCCTCTTGTCAACCAATTTTTGTCTTTTTTAAATTTTTTCACATATAGACCACAGTTAAATCTTGTTTGGCCTAGCATAGGCACATCTGGCTCTTGCGCCACTAACTTTCACATTCACTCACGGAACTCCTGATTTCAAACCTCGGTCAAGTGATAAGAACGACACCTCAGGTAACCCCTCCTCTCCAAAATTCACTCCACACCATGGGAGAACTTGCGACTTGAACAGATTTCATGCCTCGCTACACGGATGATCTTTAAAGGCACAGGGTTCAAACCCAAGATTCGATGGAAACAACGCCGGCCGCGATTTTTGTACCATGATCACTAGGCTACCGTCGCAACGACTCAGTCCTTACGTTGGTAGCTGTATATTTATATCCATGAAATTACAAAAGTCTCAATATGATGTCCATTGTTCAATTTTTAATACCTCACTTAGATGTAACTTTGTCGTGGGTTCAAGCCTAAATTCTGCTAAAGACCCACAGTGTAGCCAGGGCTGATACACGTTAAATTTGGTCGAGTCATTAAGTCCCCCCCCCAATTAGCTGATATAACAGTTAGGAGAAGGAGGTGCCTGTACAAAGTGTCGCTAGCGTCATTTAACCGAGGTTCGTTGCCAATAGTCCTCCTATTGCTTCTAGTATGGCGTTACTAAAACCAATTAATCATTGGCCATGAATAATTGGTTGGTTTTATGAAATATAGAGCAACAAATACCATTGTCCTTACAATTTTCACCATTGTTAATGATAATACATTATTTATGCAAGACAAATAATCGTGATTGAACAGTATTTAGAGCCATGTGAATGATTGCAGTTAAAGTGACAATGTTGACTCGCTTATTGCTCCCGCCAAAGCCCCATGGCCTTTCTTGGAATAAAATCTTTTTGATCTTCTGTGCTAGATGCTTTCGATCCCGTGGTGGAGGAAGATTGTTGTCATTGGAGTGCCGGTGGCTGTTTCGAACAATTGACCACCAGGTCCTTAAGAAGAAAGTTCACTGACCTGTTTTAGTGGTGCCTTTATCACCTATGTCAAGAGAGACATTCCAATCGGGCTAGTACTTAAGGCGTTTTAAATTCTGTTGAAGAAAGCCGTTGCACACTCCCCTTCCAAAAATTTGATGAAACGAAGAAAAACATTCTAAATGATAATTCGATAGTTGTTGAAAAAGTCGCTTTTCTAGCCATTACTACAACTAATATACATCCCCTCCCTGTTGTACTGAGTTTTGCTTGGGACGGTTTCCATTACATATCATCGGCTGTCTCGAGTTGAGAAGTGCGTCTCTTCGACATGTGCGACGCAATCGATATATCCCTAGTTAAGATTTATGTGCGCTTGTCTTTATTAAACACACATAGGCATTTTTTTGCTTAGGGGTCATATGCAACCAATGGTTCCAAGCAGTGCTGGCCTCTAGTGTTCAAGTCCTGGATCACCACTCCAATATTGAGTGTTTTCGATACCGTGGAGGGGTAGAGTTGTTGGGCCGTTTTTGCTGCGCCTTTATCAACTAGGCTAAAAGAGATGTCCTTATTGGGCTAATAATTAAGGCGTTCTAGATTTTGTTGAAGAGAGCCACCACAGATATAATGACTACTTTTTAGGATGTGATGTCATTATTATGTCACGCAATTGAGATGCCCTCAGTTGTCTTCTACTGGTTGGTGGAATTGGATATGGAGGGAAGTGTGGTAATTAAATGTAGGGGTAATTAGATGCGCAAGCATATACCACTCTTCACTTGACTCGGGTCAGTAGGTTCCAAATGATTCGGGTCAATTTAGATGTTTAAAATATCAATACGTATTTTGTCATCAAGTTAGTATTACGAAATGAGAATACCACTCGTTTAAAATAAAACAAAAATGAAGTTAGTTCAAATATATGCAGAATAATAGGTGATCAATAACTGAGATGATTACAACCCACATCAATGAAGGTATGATGCTAGAAGTGGTTATAGCGATGAAAAACAAATGGCGAGGAGCGTTGTGGACATTATTACAAGTAAGAATCTAATACACAGGAAACGGTAAATCAACTAGAGCAATATGTATCCAATAAAATTTCGGAGGGTCCTGATCGTCGATAACCCGGACAGGTTCTAAAGAAGAGGAAGAAGACAGTAGGTAGATCATCAGGATTGGTAAGGCAAAAACTATTTATCTTCTTCTGGTGTTAGTTTTAACGCAATAATGATTTCAAGTGAGTGAGCCGCTGTCGAAACTATGGAACTCCGTTCGTCCATTCAATATAATGCCTCCCAACACAAGCACACCAGAACTACCCCAACGGTCTTTCCGCCTGAAGTTAGAGGGATGAAATCGTGTCCCTTCCTCCCTCCATATCAACTGGAGCTGAGAATCGTTGCTCAGACTGAAACTTCTCTCATCAGTGACTCCATTGATGAGATGTCCAGTCTTTGTGTTCTTGACACCCCTGTAAATGGGGCTGAGCTGCCGATGAGCTGCTGTTCATAGGATGCAACGTTCATGACGACGGTCGAGTAGGCTATCTTAATGCAGACATCTGATCACAGTAAACTGTGAAATCTGTCTTCCGGTTGTCGTACACATCTGCTGAGCAATGTTTGGTTCCGGTCTTTCTTTGCTTGCAGAACGATATACTCCTGCCATCATTTGCCGTTGTTTTCCTCTGCCGTCCTACGCCAACCTTTCTTACAGCTGTATCTGTCATTTGGAAGACATTCCAAGCTCTTGAAAGTACACTTTTGTCAATTCCAATCTCTTGTGCAACACTCGTCAAACTACGCCCCTCTTCCAGTTGGCCGATCATTTTACCACATGTAAAGGCCTCCTGATGGTTTCTTGTAGCCATTATGAACGTACGATTTCACTTTCACTTGCAAGAAATATCTGGAAATGCGTCCTTTTCCTTTTTTTAAAAATTGCCTTGGCACTGAGCGCGCGCATTCAACACTTGTGTGTCGTGACGTCTCCTCTGATGTCATTGTGCTGATATTTCCATAAGCATTACCTTTCGACCGATCTGTACTCAAAAAGCCCTTCTTAACATTTGAATGGCCGTGCGTCGAAAAATGTATTTGTCGCTGCAAACTTTTGCACCATAAATGCGTAACGCAAAGTTTTGTATTGTAATGTATATACGTGAAGGCTATAGTTAAGTTTTAATTGTTTCCAAGAGGTAACCGAGACATTTGGATCAGATTTATTCTGGATATTAAGGAAACCATACATCTTGGAAGAAAATATTTGAATTAACGTAAATGTTTCTACAAATGCATATTTAATGACCTTGTGGGGCTTCAAAATTAGAAAAACATCCGAAAAGAGCTTATTAGTGTATATTTTTACTATCAAAAAGGGCATTTGATACGAATATAAACAAAAATTAAGACTTTTCGCTGAGCAGTGAAACTCACAAGAAATTTAATATATTAATATTTTGTAAATTGAATATAATACAGAATATGTGTAATCTTATTTAGGGAATAGACTATTATTTTGATAATAGACTTTGCGTAAGACGCTATGGTAGTTCGAGTTCTGAACACTGCAATTTTCTTTAAAAGTCATTGTAATTTTCACTTTATTGTAATATAAAAAAACTACTATAAATAAAAATACCCTAATTTATTAAAAAAATCTCAAGAATAATCTATTCGATATATAGGTATTCAAAAAATACATACAAAAATTTCCTTATCACTGATGTATAACATTTTAAGATATTGTGTTTTGCAATAATGGAAAATGTCGTTCTTTTAGAGCCTTATAACTCGGCTTCTGAATAAGTTGGAAAGAAAATTTAAACAGATATTTAAAAATAAAAGATTAAATTTTAATATAAGACCAAAAAAAAAATCGATACCTTGATCAAAAATCGTGCTTTGAAGGCGTACTGTCACCTTAATTGATCCTTACAACATAATGCTGTAAATGGCAACAATTAACGTTGTTTTGTTTCGTTTGAGGAAGTCGTAGCCAAAAGTAGCCCATTGGATCTTGAAGTTTTAGTTATATTTCTAATTTGATTATTTTAGTAATAACTTTTATTTAATATTTTTAAGATTTCTCTACACAATCGCCGTCCAGAGTTATACATTTCTCTCAGCGTTTCTTGGTCATTAGAAGGCCCTCATTGCTTAACTCAGCACATTGAACTCTGTCTTTCCCAAACTGTGTTTTATTTCAATTTATGTCTTCCTAAAACAAAACAAATCAATGTTAACGTCTTTCATTTATAACCAACAATGTGTTCATAGGGATCAATCAATATATCGAATCCATATATCTCGGTATTCTTAATAAAAATTTAATTTTATGATATCCCTCGTATAAATATGCCTATGGATGGTATGTTGAAGTTGAAATAAATGAAGTCGTTATTTTTAATTGATCACGTTAATGAATTGAGGAATGTTAATTAATTTAAATATTGTTCAAGCCAATAGAGCACGCGCGTCTTATGCGACAATGGTCAATTGTAAGAGACAGATTGTTATTCAATAACCGAAATGTACTTTAAGAAAGGGATTTTTCACAGATTTTATACATTCAGTAGTTAATTTGGGTTCGAAAATTTAACAAAATTCCGAGGAGAAAAAGGCTCCATGCAATTCAGAAACCAAAGTTAAACAAGTTTTAAAAGTTGAAAAGGAATGACGTAAAAAATTTAATGATAATAAATTGAATTTATAACACACATACACTATATATATAAGCTATAATCATAGAGATTAAATTAATATTTTTGTTGCTTAAATTAAATATTATTCTCTTAAAAAGTTTTCCACACTTTTCCTCTGTCATTATACTTTCAGAAACTTTTACAAAGAAAGGCAGCAATACTGAGAAATACAGAGCTATATTACTACATATTTTTCTGTGTTTTCGTGTGGCAACATGTCTCGCGTGTTGAAATGGGGCGCAACACTTAAAACACTCTCTTCCTCCCTGTGGTCACGTCACCTTTTAATACGCTCATTTAACAGCAGTGTAACAAGAAGTGTACGGAACCTTCACCCTGTATTTATCTCGGCAAAGAAACCCCTAAAAATACCTCGAATGAAAAGGGAAGAAATCTAATTTTTTTTTTTTAATTTTTTCTCTTTTGCACTTTATAGATTTGAGAGAAAAACATAGTTGGGAAGTCCAGGGCATAACAAAATGAAAATTCTTAAGGTGTCTTCACTTTTTGAAAGGTTGCTTTAATGAGAATTTGAGTGGTTGTACCCACAAAAGAATTTGATAAAAAAAATTATATATGTAAATCAGATAAAGTAGATAAAACTTAAAAAAAAATCAAGAAATTAAACTATTAAAAAATTGCAAAAACTTAAAAAAAATGTTTGAAAAGACAAAAATGGAGAATATACTGAAAGTTGTAACAGGCTTTAGACTATTACGCTGAGTTATTCTCGAGTTATAAGCCTAACAATAACTACTCATCAACAATACGTATTATTAAGGATAGTTATAAAACCAAAAATATAAATTGAAAAAAATTTTGGAAATCAAAATTCAGACAATTTTATTAAACAGAAAAACATACAAAAAGTTAAGAAAAAAAGCTTTAAGAACCAAAAGCTTAAAATATACAAATTTCGAAAAATTCAAGAGAAAAATTAAGATTTTTCAAGTATAATACTCCACGAGTATTAATATTTTTTCTATGGAATACAAATAATGGAAACAAATTTAGAAATTTACATAACAGAAACAAATTACACACATACACACTTTCTCTCTCTCTCTCTCTCATACACACACACACACACGCACACGCACACACACACACACACATTTATGATATATGAGCCGCTCAGAAGCCAATGCGGTTAAGTCCATTTTTTGATTTTTTCTGATTTTTGGAAATTTTGATGAAATAAATAATAATCTTCTTAGTTATTAAAGGATTTACTCGTTGGTTACTTTTTTCTAGGTTAGACTGCCCTTTTTTTAATAGCTTCTGAATATATTGTATAATAATTTCAGAAGCCATTGTGAATAAGTCCACCTTTTATCAATATTTTTTTACATAAACTTTGAAATAAAAATTAAATTATTCTTCTTCTTTCGATATTTGTTGGTAACACTGAAAAACAAGAAATTCATAGTAACTGTAACCGTCACTTCTAATTAGAATTGTTTGAGTTTTATGCATGTGCGTCAAAACACAAAAGTATTACGTTGAAGTGTTTGCGAAAATTATTGTGTTATCAAAAACATTAAAGAAATTTTCTTTAATAACTGTAAAAACTCTGACTTTTTAAAATAATAAAAAAGATTTATTGTAAGGGTATAAAAACTAAAAATGTCAATGGAAATAGAACAAAGTGAAAGTGAAAGTGATACGATATTTCATCCTAATTTAAGGAGAGTTAACCGTATTGATTCTGATACACCGTCAGATAACGAAGATATAGAAAATAATCAAAATAACGGAAAAGTTGGTAGAAAACGCAGCAGGAATCCTTGGAAATGGTCTAGAAATGTTGAGAAACAAAAAAGGATACAAGGTAAACAATATCAAAATAGAAATAAAAGAATAATTCCTGCAAAGAAATTTGATAATAAACCTTGTAATTGTTTACGACTTTCTAATCGCAAGATAACCTTTTATCAAAGAAAACAGGCGATGAAAAATTTTTACAAGCTTAATGATCATCATAAGCAAAATATTTTTTTAAGTGGGTTAATTAGAGTTCATGCTATCAAAAGACAACGACCCAGGAATAACACCAAAGGACCAAGATCTCAGTCTTTTGAATATTTTATTAGACTTAACGGCCAAGATGTTGGTGTTTGCAAAAAATATTTTATAGAAACATATCAAATAAGAAACGGGCGACTATATAATTGCTGTTCAAAGGAAGATCTGAAGGACCACCGGGGGCAACATATTCCAGGTAACAAAATAGATGATTCCCATGTAAGAAAACATATAAATTCCTTTCCTGCTATTTCAAGCCATTATACAAGAAGTCATAATTCCAGACGCAGATGCTTAAATTCAGACCTTTCTATTGCAAAAATGTATAACCTATATGTCTAACAATGTAATGAAGAGCAAATTGTACCAGTAAAGGAAAAGTTTTATTACCATATATTTTCGACAAAATTTAACTTACATTTTAAGCAACCTTCAAAAGATACTTGTGCAAAATGTGATTATTTGGTAATAAAAAAACAATCTACAATAGATGAAGAAAAAAATGCAGCTGAAGTTGAACATGACGAACACTTGCGAAATGCAGAAATTGCCCGTAATAGTATGGCTAATGATCGATTAAGAGCTTCAGACGAAATATACGTGTTTAGTTTTGATATAGAAAAAGCATTACCATTTCCGAAACTATCCACATCAGTGGCTTATTACAAGAAAAACTTATATGTATACAATCTTGGTTGCCATGATTTAAAGACTAACGAGGGCTACATGTATGTTTGGCCTATAACCCAAGCATCGCGGGGTTCACAAGAAGTGTCATCGTGTTTAACTAAACACATTAAATTGTACGCAAAGGATTTTCAAAAAATTATAATAATGTATTCAGATTCATGTTCAGGACAGAATCGAAATATAAAAACTGTGTTATGTTTACTGAAATTGGTTCAGAGTGAAGAAATAAAAGCTGAATCAATTGAGCTTAAATTTTTATTAAGTGGGCACAGTTATTTGCCCAATGATGCTGATTTTGCAGTTATAGAAGCTTATGCAAAAAAAAAAAAAAAAATTCCGTATATTTATAACCCTAGTGACTGGTATCATATAATACAAAATAGTAAAAGAAAGAACCCTTTCAGAGTTGTCGAAATGAATCCACAAGAATTTCTTTCCACAAAACCATTGGAAGAAGCTGTTACCAACAGAAAAAAATCAACAAGTGGACTAACAGTCAATTGGATTAATATGAGATGGATAAAATTAGAAAGGTCAAACCCAAGCATCATTAAGTTCAAATATAATTTTGACGAGGATGATACCTTTCATGTAATTGATATAAAAAAAAACAAAAATAGGTAGGCCAGTAAATTTAAAAAATATAACTCAACCTATATTATATCCTAATGGCAGAACAATTTCAAGAGAAACAAAAAAAGACATCATGTGTTTTTAAAGTATATACCTCCAATTAAACACGACTTTTACAGGACATTAAGGACAACACGTGGAGATCAAGATTTACATTTAAATAACTCGGAAGAAGATGATGTTTGTTATAATGAATAAACATAAAACTTAAGACAATAAATGTTTTACATAAATTTCTTATCTTTTTCAGCTGCCAAAAGGTATAAGTCCTAAAATTTTTAAGATGCGTCATTATTTCAATAAATACTTACGTTTTTATTTACACATCTTGTACATATCTTGTTTTTTTGCAGAGTTTACACCTCGAAAAAAGACTTTATACACTTTTCTAATTAAATTAATAAACCAAGAATTTTAAAAATTAATGTATTAAAACACATTAATTTTCTCAATTTTTGTGTTTTGGACTTAACCGCATTGGCTTCTGAGCGGCTCATATATATATATCATAAATACTATATTTATATAGAAAGATAGGCTTAGATGGAAAATCAGGATTCTCTTCAAACATTATTAGTGGCCGGAATTAGGATCTTTATTTTTTTAGCTATCACTACTTATGGGTATCGTAAATTTTTAATTATATCTAAGTAATAACAACGATATCTGGATAAAATTTTATTCAATAAACTAATTCATCCTTATCGTCATAAAATATATTTATTCATGTTAATTTAATTGGATTCAGGAGGAAGTAGATTGATGTTACCTGCAGTTATACTATCTTAAGGTTTTAATTATTATGACGGGTATGATAAAGATTTAATGATTCCAAAAAATAAATAAAGATAAAAACTTAGATTTTATTTATTATTCTTAAGACTTCTCTACATAGTCATCTTCCAGAGATATACATTTCTCTCGATCTTTCTTGACCTTTCGAAGGTCGTTACAGGAGAACTCAGCAGATTAAACTCTCTATATTGATGGTTAATTAAATCTTCCTGAAATAAAAAAAAATCAACAAGAATAGCTACCATTTATAATATTATGCACATAAAATTCAATTAAAATACAAAATAAATTTTATTCACGTATAACTCATTTAACTCTTAATAATAATTAAAACTTTACTACATCCCACGTAATTATTGCTGATTGAATGATTCATTTTTTTTATCTTCGCATTGAGAAAGCTACACCAGGGCTATTCGTTACGGACCTCGTAGTTTTGAACCAATCAGGTGTCGTTTTCTTAACTGGTCAAGTAACGAGAACGACACCTGAGCTGGTACCTCCTCCTTCTAATTTCTACAGCCCTCCTTTGGGAGGACTTTGAGCTCCGACAGACTGAATGTGTTCAGCCCCGGCTATAAGGCTCGAACCCACGACTTGACGAAAACCACCGGCCGTGAATCCGCGTCCATGACCACAAAACAACAGCGGTTACGAAATTGTGACTGAAAGGAATAGGTTTATTAAATTAGAAAAGAAAGTTTTCAAATTTTTGAATCTTATGAAAGCAAAATTGTGTCTTGCAAATTGCATATTGTGTGGAAGGAGCCTTCATTCTAACTTCGCTGCAACCGAGTGGTCATAGAGTCACGCGTTCCTTATTAGCAATGTCTCAGTCAAGCCACGTTATCAATTCCTGATTCCTCTAGCACCCGTCATGTAGCGAGTACAATGCATGTTAAATCTGTCTTTGATCAAAGTATTCACATTGGCGCGGTGTGGAAGTGACGAGAGCGGATTATAAACTCGAGTGTTGTCCTCGTCACTTGACTGTGGCTGCTCAAAATTACGAGTTCTGTCACCAATATCTAAAGCTAT
Source organism: Nephila pilipes (assembly GCA_019974015.1). Taxonomy (NCBI): domain Eukaryota; kingdom Metazoa; phylum Arthropoda; class Arachnida; order Araneae; family Nephilidae; genus Nephila; species Nephila pilipes. The sequence continues at coordinate 202,411 of BMAW01046047.1, forward strand.
AATTCTAAATCTTTTCGTGCCTTCATTTAGAAAATATCCATCGGTTTTCCCTACATATAATTAAGTGCTTGCCGTCGACCATTGTTAATTGGTGCAGTTAAGACCGAACTCGTGCCGATAATTTCGGCAGCCAGAAAACTTAAATTACATTGACGATAGAAACGAATGGGTTCCCTTTATTATGGATCCATCGTCACCTAAATTCATCTGTATAGGAATCTAAGCGCGTGGTGCATTTTATTATCTCATTTAGCCCTTAGTTTGTCATCTTATTGAGTATGCACACTATTCTTCGTATTCACAAAGCAATAACTGTGGTTATTTTTGAATTGCTTACATGAAAATAACATCCAATGATAACTGATAGAGCTCTTGGTTACATAAAACTACCCGGAGTGAGTGAGGAAGGAGTTTAATGGCGTAAAAACCATACATGGCTGTGTTGCACCAAACAAGGCATAATGGATTGAGACGTTTGAAAATAGTGATGAGGCAGAATTTGTGACGAGAAGATGGGTTGAAAACAGAGAAAGATCTCTGAGGTTACTTGAAGAACGTAAGCTTCTTGAGGAGAAAATACCATGCGGAGTTAAGCGAAAAAAGCCATGTCACTTCGTATTTTTAATTAAGTTTTTATTAACGTCGCACTAGAAGCAACACGAGGGCTATTGGAGGCGGACCTCATACTTCTGAACCTCGGTCAAGTGACGAAGACGACATCTGAGCTGTCCCCCTTCTCCTAACTTCCACACCACGCGAAAAGGTGGACTTTGGGCCCCAACAGATTTAACGTTCATCAGCCCCGGCTACGCGGCGGGTCTTTGGTACGCATGTTATGCCGTATAATATTGGGAAATAGAAAAGACCGTGTTTGATTATACACTTTCCTCTATTGTTGGAAGTCGCCACCTTAGCCTAGTCGTCATGGTCGTGGAATCGCGTCAAGAAGTGGTTTTGATTCCTGATGCTCCAAAGACAAACTTCTTGAGCGATGTTAATATGCGATAATTATATCATCCTCTATTGGTGGAGTATATCACCTCAATTGGCAACATTTTTCTGGTTTTTACACACATAATCATATTAAAACACCTTTCTAAAATATTTAAACTCTTAGTTGCTGTCATGAGTGAGAAGGATAATGCAGTGGCTTCCTCCGAATACGGAAAACGACCATTCTTCCGTTCCACTTCCTGTTACCAACTTTCTCTCTGGGGCAAAAAAACAATACATTAACTTTCAGAAGACAATACCAACTTCCATTTTCTCAAGGATTCTAAAATACGACGTGCTTACCCAATCATGATTGATGTTTTAATTAGAGGTTCCGCCAACCAATAAAGTATTCGCAACATTGACCATTGTTGAGAGAAAAACAAATTTCGACAACCACTTCGTGAGTCGAGTTGAGTGGTGGCGTGAGTCGGAGCAGCAAAGGAATCGAATAACCGTCTGAAAGATTCCGTGATGCGATAAGGACCGAAACTGCGTTCGAGGATTGTCACGGAATCAAAGCCACAATAAAGCATCTGGGAAATAGGCTACTGGAGCCATGTTTATGGTCCGACCGCCTTCCCAATTAATGTCAGATAGCATCTATTGAAAATTTCACTTTTTTTAAAGGACGCAATTTGGCTCAACCGATTCAACAAGGAAAAGAAAGCTGTTGCTAACACTGTCATTTAGAAAGTGAACCGACCTGATTTGCTTAAATTTGTTGTTGAAAGCAAAGCTTTGTCTGACCAGGAATGTTTTGTTCATTACTAACCCGTCGGAAAAAACTGAAAATATACGAATAAATTACAAGCAATAATGGAAAATTTATGCGAGCATTTATAAATCTTTAAAATTATATGAGTTTTTCTGAAGTAGATTGATGCCCGGACGTTCATGCGCTTGAAGAAATGAGGTTAATAATAGTTTAGATGAATTATAATCAAATTGTTAATTTTTTTTTTTTGTAAAAATTATATTTTGTTTTTGATGGTCTAAATACGACAGAATCACATTTTATACAGAAGCGTATAAATAACCCTTAAATTGCCGTGATTTTCAGTAATTTTTGAAATCTCTATCACAGATTTTATTTAAAATTAAATAGATTTGCCAAGATTTTTTGATGGTTATAATTGTTTAATTTTATGTTTAAGAAATAATTATGAAATTTCAATGATTCTACCTCAACGTATTTAAATATTAAATAAAATAAGTTTTATTCGTTTTGTTTTATATAGCCTACATATTACTATTGAATCTATATAATTTATAGTTTTAAATATAAAGCATTCTTTTTTCAGACGCGATTAATATTCTGGAAAATTTTTCTCTATGAATACCATTTAAACTATTAATTGACTAATATAATTGACTCTTCTTCTCAACTTGCCACGGTTTCTAGGCTTTGCAACGATTCTTGCTGTTATGAGCTAAGAATAAGAATGAATAATTATCTATCAAATTAGTTCTGTAATTGTAAAGGAAATTAAATGCGCTTTTTCTAAGTGATAATGCAAAAAAAAAAAAAAAAAAAAAAAAAAAAATCGGTGCCCAAAAGTTAAGTATAATTCGCTATTATGTGAATAATGAAAGAAAGTTAAATCGAAATGTGTGTGGGGAGCCGGAAAACGTGACATAAGAGTAAAAAACGGTTATAAAATAAGAAAACAGTCCGAAAGAACGATTATAATCTCTTTTATTATCCGCAGAAACGGTTTGAAAGATAAGGGGGGGGGAGTTCATACTTTAAAGGAAAAACAAACAAACAAATGAAACGAAACGGTGATGCTGCGTTAGGCATATGCTACGATATCTGAGTTAGTATCTCCGTCTCCAAACTTCCAACCCGCGACAATGGGAGGACTTGAAAACTTGATAAGTTTAACGTGCATCAGCTCCTGCTACACGGTGAGTCTTTAGTAGCATTAAGGCTCAAACCCACAACTCGACCAAAATTGTCGGCCGCGACCACTTTTTTATCTTTCGAAGTGCCTTTAAATAGTCATTTGCTTCCGTGTAAGAGTAGAGTGGTCAATAAATAACTTGAATCAATTCAGTTTCGAAAAGGGGATTGTCGAGAAAGGACAAATATTATTCAAAATTGCATCAGTGTTTTTTTCTCCTTCTATTAAATGGAGGGGCTTAAAAACGACTTTTTTTTGTGTTCTTCGAATTTATTTGTATGGTTAACTATTTGAAATATAAACAACTACTCCGAATTAAGTAATAGAAAGATAATTATAAAATACACCTTTTGAAATATTATCCTCGAATATATTTAACTGCATGATTCTAAGGCTTAACATTTCTTAAATATTTCAATGTTATCAAGAGGTATTTATTGAACCCATCCTTTTTCCCAATATTTATATAACATTCTCTCCCCTTTCTTTCTCCTTCTACTTTTCTAAAATAAACATGTGTAAAATTCTATAACCTTTATTAAAATTCCGCGAGGCTTCGATTCTAATTTTCTCGCCAAGTCGTGCTGCTGTGAAAAACAACGAGAAAAAAAAAATGTAGATCTTGTTCCGAGAATTTAAATCACGCCATTTCTTCGCCTGAAAAGACTTTTTTCTTGCAGAGGTTGTTTGGAGAGGAAGCAAACTCTCTAGGATGAAATATCGCGCAGCAGTCAATGTGGCATGAAAGCATCCCCCAACGACCATAAATAAACCGCGGATTCGTGGAGAGGGTTGCAAAAAGTCTCGTTCCAGCGCCAAAAATGGTATTCAATGTAATAGATTACGCTCGGTTAATCTCGCTTTAAGCCGGCTTTTGGCTATCCACGAAGGCAAGAAAGAGTGGAGCAAGTTTTTCCACCTCCCCCCTTCCTTTCTGTATTTATTTATTTATTCAAGAAATGCATGATTAAAAGTTAGCCTTTATAATTGCATGCGAATTAAAAATATACACATTTAGTTTTGTGTCGTAGATTTAATGAGTTTGAAGCCAACTTGTAGCCATGGTAACTAAGTGGTTGTGGTCGGCGTTGTTTCCGTCGGTAGGTGTGTTCGAGCCCTTATGCCACTAAAGACTTGCTGTGTAGGGGGGTTGATGCACGTTAAATCTGTCGAAGTCCCAAGTCCTCCCGTTTGTTTGGTGGGAAATTTTGGAGATAAATATGTCGTCCTCATCATTTCATCGAGATTCAAAAGGATGAGGTCTATCGCCAGTAGCTCGTGTGTTGCTTCTCAAAGCGATGTTCATAAAATCAGTCAATTTAAATGGAGACGAAAATAGAACTGCATAGCGCTAAATATTAATATGAAGATAATGATGGGAAAGAGAGCTTTAGGGAAAAGTTTGATATTCCCCAAATTAAATGAAATCGAGAAGTTTCGACTAGTGAAAGCCGAATCTTCTCTGAAAACAATACAATTCAGTCATTTGTTCACATATTGATAGTTTTTTGGAATTCCTTTCTGCGTGACTCAATGGATTACGTCTCGCAATTTTAAGCTATAATTCTGTGATGAGGTCGACCCGTCACCCGACACCCTATCCTATACAACCACGTCACACTAACGGGAGGTCTTCGATTCTCGACACAGTGCATTGATTTCTGTACACAACGATCTTCATTTAGAAGTTATGATGAATTTTGTTTTCCAATTCAACTCGGGATCGAGGTTGAACCAAGGTTGTGAGATTTGTTGATTGGGGGGCTCTATCGGAGTATGGATCCTATTTGGCAAAACTGCGCCGAACTATCGTTAATTTACTAGTAATCAAATGTAACATGTAGATAATGGTTACAAATGTATAACTGAGATCGAGATGTAAGGCGAAGGAAAGTGAGTTTTAGTAGACTCTATATAAAAGGATGGTCAAAAATTGGGAAAGAATACTGGGTCATCCCGGGGGTAAGTCACCCTGTTTACCAAATACAACAAATTTTATGAGAGAAGGAAAAGATCCCTTGGGTGCGTCGATGTAAATATCATACTTAAATAAAGTAAGACCCCGAGTGGTTGCAAATCTAAAGGATGCATTGAATGCGGCTGAAAATTCGTCGCCAACAGACTGTTCGTCTGGTTTCGAATGTTTTCAGTCCCACAAACTCCTTTGAGAATAAAATGATTGCACACATGGCCAATCCCAGCTGTAACATTCTTTCCTTTATGCGTATGTATTATTGGTTGAATGCTTTTATTAATATCTCACTTAGAAGCAACACGAAATTCGAGTCATGAAACTGCTGAAGATTCGACGTGTAGAAGGACTGATGAATGTTAAATCTGGTCAAGGTCCCAGGTTCTCCCGTTGGAGTGGTGTGGAAGCTTAGGGAGGGAGGTGTAAGCTCAGGTGTCGCTCTCGCCACTTGACTGAGGTTCAAAATGACGCGGTCCGTCACCAATTGCCCTCGTGTTGCTTCTCAATGCGACATCAATGAAACAATCACTAGAGCAGCATTAGGATTGTTGGCGATGGATCTCATAATTCTAAATATCGAGGAAGTGACGAGAACGACGCTTGAGATGAACCTCCTCTCCAAACATCGATACCACTCCAACGAGAGGACGTGGAGTCTCGACAAATTAAACGTGTGTCAGGTCCTCTTCACGGTGGGTATTCAATGGTGTGATTGTGTTTGTTACGCCACACTGAGTAGCAACACGGGGTCTGTCATGACATGGATTATTTTCTGGTTTCAGAATTCGAACCCGTGACTCGACAAAACTATGTCGGCAGTGAGCTCACGACCGTATCTACAAGGCTACCACGAAAACTGCATGTGTATTATGAACTTATATGCAGGAAATAATATTTTACAGGTGAATACTTCACTGCAGTGAAAAATATTAGCATAATAATAATAAAAAAGTATTTAGCGATACGCTATCATAATGTGCAACAAATAATATAAAAACTATATCTCATACCTTCGTAATATTAATATATATGAATGCTTTTGATATTTAAGAAAGGCGTAGTAAAATTTTGCTCTTTTTCCAAAACATATCAGCCGAGACAATCTAACGAACTTTTATCCCGAAGAGATTGTAATTACGTGGAATTGTATTCTTGGTGACATCCAGATACAATCGATTCTACGTTAATGTGTTACACAATACGTTGACGAGGGGATATCATACACTTAATTGCAAAGAAATAATACACATATTTGGACAAAAAATGTATTCTGCATATCCTTGGGTGTATACTGTTGTGAACTGTAGCTTTTCATGTGTTTTTTGCTTAAGAAAACCATATATTATAATTCGATATAAAAACCAACGTTTTTAAAAATAACGTTTTTATATGGTAGCAAAGTTTATTAAAGAAAATTATTGAAATATTAGTTAAAACTGTTAGTTATTTTTAACTTTAAAATTTACTTAAAAAGATACATTTGTGAGCATATTAAGAAATTCATAATACTCATAAAATCAAAACATGCATTTGAAAGTTTGTAAGTCATTCTATTAAAAAAAATGGGAACCAGAATTCAGGAAAGGTTTATCCTTGGCGACAAGAATTATTTGGCAGTATTTTGCCAAATGTGGCTACCCTGTTCCGTTTCATGGATTTAACGCTCAGCCAAAAAAAAAAAAAAAGAACAATCGCCAAGTTTGGTGCCAATTTTTGAAATCACGCCAAGTGTTTGGGCTAAACTGCATTATTAAAGAAAATATGAGTTAAAACTTGTCGCAAATGTCTAAATATTGCATTGTTAGGCGAGTACGAACGATTCCCAAAATTTCAAAGCTCTAGCTTGATGGGAAGTTGGTTAAATTAACGATCGAAAATTTGATGACACACACACACACACACACACACACCAAGTGAAATTCAGAAAAACGTTTTAAAAACAACTCATAGTATGAAAAAATAGAATTCAATTTGCTGAGTTCTACAAGGAGGGCTTTCGAAAAGTCAAGAAACCCTGGGAGAAATGTAAATCTCTGGAACGTGACCATGGAGAGACGACTTAAGAATAATATATAAAAAAATGTGTTTGTATCTCAATTATTTTCAGTAATAATTACAACTTCCCGATACTCAGAGATAATAATCACAATTTTATGACACTTTGGTTTATTTCAATCTACGGCTTTCTGAAACCAAACAAATCAACACGAATAGCTGTCATTTACAACCATATGTACATAAAAATATATTAATACGCAGAATACATTTTATCCGAATATCTAGGTTATTTTTTTTAGTAATTTTTAAAACTTCTCATACCCCTTCGTATAATAGAAGGTAACACATCGATCAATAACTCCCGAGTCTAAAATTGAAAACAACATTTTTTTTGCAAAATTTTTTTTT
>BMAW01046049.1:0-11275 GCA_019974015.1 Nephila pilipes
TAAATGATTGACGGTAAGGTAAAAAACGCAGAAACACAATATCATCCAAGCAGGAGAATTTGAATAAAAAAACGTTTAAGAACGTTAAACGCAAAAGCACGAAAACACAGCAAAATTAATAAACGACTGAACTGCATAACTAGTACACCGGAATAACGGACAAAGAAAATTCTAGGAACTCTGAGAAGTCGGCACTAGACAATGGAAAAGGCCAAACGATTTATCCATGATTGGTTAAGATTAAAAAAAAATATATATTTAGTTTCGCTTTAGAAACGGAGACTTAAATAGGTACTGTATGTGATTGGCTAAAAGAAAAAAACATCTGAAACAGCTGCCTGACTGTGAGATTGCGCAGGTGTAATGAATCTTGTAAAAAAGTAATCCAGACAGAAGGGGGAAAAAAAAGATGGAAGACTGTAATTCCGATTAATGTGGAAAATTCAAAAAGGTAGCCCCGGTGAAAGCATAAGTAGTGAAAAAAAAGAGGATCCGAGGATTGTATAACGAAAAAAAAAAAACATCAGGTGATCCGGCATCCGTATTCGTGTGGCAAATTCGAAAAGCATAAATAGTGGGAAAAAATAGGATCCGAGGATTGTATAACGAAAAAAAAAACATCAGGTGATCCGGCATCCGTATTCGTGTGGTAAATTCAAAAAGGTAGCCCCGGCGAAAGCATAAATAGTGGAAAAAAAATGATCAGTGAAAGGTATAAATATATACAAAAAAAAAAGCTCCTTACTGAAAATCAAAACTCATGTATCATATGCCTTATTCGAAAGGGTTACCACGGCTAAAGCCACCGCAGAGGAGAGAAAGCATGGTAGCCACAATTGGCAAAATATCGCCAAATAATTCCTGTCGCCAACGGGTGGTTACGCTGAACTGCATTTCAACCTAAAAGGTTATATTTATTTCTATATTTATCATTTGCTAGTCATTATTAAATAAATTTATATCATGCATTAAAAGAACGTCAAAGTATTTTTTGTCCGTTATGGATATAATGGTACCTAAGGTCCTAGTGATGATTTGCAAAATAGGTGGATTTGTAAAATTAAAAGTAGTGTATGTAATTGCGCAAAATTAACGCATGTTGAAATATTTTTTGCTAGGACTATCGATTAAATTGTTACTTATACTAGAAGTTCTTAAACTAATGAATGTTCACTATGAGAATAACATTTACTTTTAGGAAGTAGGATGATTGAAAGCAGATAAGCTTTTGAAAGTATTTTATGATTTGTGAAATGAAATCAAGTCATTCAAAGCATCAAAAACGAAATTTGTTCCAGAACTTTCTGATTAAAACTGATTTACAGATTTGACATTTTAGTGCCCTTTGCCACTCATTCAAATGGGATAAAAATGTCTTTTTAAGGTGAAAATAAATTGCTAAGCACAATATTTCAAACTATTACTGAGTTTCATAAAACAGCAACTGTAGCAATTTCAATTTAAAAACAATTTAATGAGCTTCTTAATGTGTTTGCGCTATCGGGCTTAGAGAATAACGAAAAATATTGTCTTGCCTTTTCGCAATGGTACTGAAATTTTAAAATAAAAAAAAATGATTTAAAATTTCTTAGAAAATATCACCAAACTTTTGGAATATCTGTGACTCAATTTTAAATCGACAGAAACATTATATATGTTACCTTTCAAATGACTTGCACAGAGTTGCTATATGATATTCAACTTAAAGAAAATTTTATCAGGTACCTTTACTGAACATTTTTAGGAAGTATCTTTCCAGTGAAAAAACATCTCTCGTTTAACAGTCATACCTTGTTTTCTTACTCCAATGAAAAAATTCGTGAATTAAAGAATTTTGAATTATTTGACTATTAATATATTCTACTTACCTTACTTCTTAATTATTACTACTTATTACTTATACTACTTACTACTTACTACTTATTACTTATACTACTTACTACTTACTACTTATTACTTAATTATTACTTATTAGGGTATTTTATGCAAGTTAATGCAGTTAGAATGATGTATTTTACGAAAAAAAACCCTCATTCATTCGGTATGTCTATGGAAGCTTAACGGTGGGTTTATTATTTTAATGAAATTACTTCAACATTCATGATTTGTTTTTGCTTTTGTTTCCATTTGAAGTAGAATAAATTATAGAATAAAATGTTTTAAAAAAAACATAATTATTGTACAGTTCAGACACAATAAATCGGTAATAAAGGTATTTTAAAGTTTATTCAAAGTTAATTGTTATGCATATTTTAAAAAAAATATTATAGTTATAAGTTGTTATTTAATAATGAAGGTAGTTATTTATTGCTCCATCTATATAAATATTAAAAGTTTAATCCATATTTTAAAAATAGTTATAAGCAATAATTTAATAATGTAGATTATCATTTTTGATCTATCTATATAAATCGTAAAATAAGAGCTTTTACAGCTGTATTTTTGTTGTTGATTGAATATAACTAATAGTTTTTAAGATTCACATCATTATAGTGTTTCGAAATTCCTTTGAGCATATTAATACTATTTTCCCATTCAGCGGCTTTCAGATTAGCATTAAATAATGCTCTAGTCAGACAGAGTAAATATCTGTACGAAAAGACAGCAAAGTGTAGGGCAAAAAGAAAAGACCTACTCGCTTCTTTTCTTACTTACGTGTAATGCACACGACAACATTTCAAAAATAAGTTACATAGAGACTAATGTATTTTGTAAATTTTATATTACACACAAATTAAAAATATTAGTTTTATTAGATTAACTCTTAGCTATTTAGTTTGACAATGTAATATCTGAAATAAGAAAATGAAGAAACGTTTAGTTTCTTTTAGTGTTACGTTTAGTGTTTTAAAGTTTCTTTAGTGTTACTTTCTTTAGTGTTAGAGTTAGTTCTTTAGTGTTAGAGTTTAGCTTTAGTGTTAGTTTAGTTTTTTAGTTTAGCTTTAGTGTTAGAGTTCTAGTTTAGTGTTTCTTTAGAGTTAGAGTTTCTTTTAGTGTTACGTTTAGTGTTTTTAGTGTTAGTTTTTAAACGTTTAGTGTTAAAAAACATTCTATTTCGAGCGATGCATTCTGACTTCAGTGGATATCAGTTTATTTGAGTCTGATGTCTGCGATATAATACGTCATCAGAAATAAATGCATATTGCTAAATTATGGTAGAATAATATCATGTTTTATTGGCACAATAATTTTCTTTGATGTTTATTTCGTTATCTAATTCATAATGGGGTCATTTGTAATAAAAATATTAAATTTCTAATTAAATAATTAAATAATCAAAAGAGATGATCGAACCATCGAACAATTAAAAAATTTTCAAACAAAAAAGCGAGTTCATTTCAATTTTATTTTATTTATATTCTAAAAATGTTTTTTACTTTGATTTTATTCTAATATTTAGCTGATAATACTTCATGCGAAAATTTCAGAAAAAATTGATAAGCTATACTTTATATTACAACTTGGAATGCTTAGCTGCATTACATCATATATATTTTGGAATGTTTGTAATAAAACACAGTTGGTTGCACAAGGTCAAATGTTTTCCACGTTCGTTTCTTTTCTTATTTAGAACTTAATTCTTATTTCTTTAACTATAATTTAACATTAAAATAAAAAAACAAACTCTTTGTAATTAGTATGTAACTCTTAGAATTAAAATCTGGCAGATCTTTTGAGCTATATATTTTTATTTTGGTGCAATATTGTAGTTTAATATAACTCATGAAATGAGAGTTAATTTGAAAATTTATGCTCCAAATATAAAGTTAAATATCATCCCTCGGCATCAGGATTACAAAGGAAAAAAAATCCGTATTGCATTATTATAAGTTTTGTATATTCGAAAACAATTACTCCAAGAGCTTAGTGAAATGTTTCTCACATAATTAATATGTATTTAAAATAATTACACTACTATTTTAATAAACATTATGTTACATTTTATATGAAATAAAATTAAAATAATATTCAAAAGTGTTAATAAAGTAATCTGTTAAACACAAAAACTATTTTTATTGCCGAATGTAAGCTAATCAAACAAATTTTTTTCTCATTATGCTTATCTTTGTATTAACCAATCAAAAAAGATATAACGAATCTAAAAAAACAAATATAAAATCATACATTTTATATGTTATATATAGCCTTCAACTCCCCCATTGTAAAATTAATTCGCTTAGAAAAATCTTTCAAAACGTAAGTATTAACTATCACTGAAACTTCCCAGCATCAATGCGTAACTTAAAAATTATTAGTGTTCTAGACAATTGTTAACATAATTTCTGATAGAAATTTACTGTTGACCATATTGAGACATTGAAAGTGATATTTCTTCCTGACACCCTACAAATTCGTTGCCTCTAAGTATAACCCGTGTTATGAATCCTTCAACATCAATGAACTGCACAAGTTTGAAGCAAATTTGTAATAGTGTTACGATGCCCAACATTTATTTACATTTTAAATTACGAAGTGTTTGGATATTCTTATTCGGACAACAAAATACTTTTAAGTCTTTGTGTACTATATTCTTGCAGTTGTAAAACAAATAACATCTACTGAATGGGTTTTTGCACAGAATACACAAATTTTAAAAATAATTCCGTTTTTAAAACGCAAAGTAAAGAAATAGGTATAAATGACTCAGAAATTGGTTGCTTTATGAGAAAGAATAATTTATTTCACTAGCTTTAGAAAATTTCTTCGTTTTGGTTACATTTAATCATTCGATTTTATATTTAAAAACGATGTGTTTTCCTGATAAGTGGAATTGAAAATGTTTTTAAGGTTATTCATACTATATATATTAAGGAACGGTTTATTATTTTTTTTTTGTGAGGACGTTAAACGCTTATTGTTTTGTAAAAATCGTTACTCTAGGTTTTGGTTCTGAGAAAATGGAAGGAGAAATGAGAATTTAAAGTAAACAGAAAAAAAAAATCTAGGGTTTCAGGGAAAAATGACTGGAAATTTAATAAAAAATAAAGAATGATATTATTGATTGGATTTATGTATTTCATGATGCATTGCCATTAGCACTGTGTTACAAGAACTGTGAAATAATTTTTGCATCACTATTACAGAAGCAAATAATCATTTTTTAGGTATATTAAAAAAAACTCAAAGAAATAATAAAATATGATTAACAGAGTAATTTCTCAATAATTTATCTCAAAAATGAAAAGAAAACATTGGCAGATTACCACTAGGAATTAAAGAACGAAATTGATTAGGAATCAGATTGTATTAGTTTTTAAAGAATACATTTGTAACGATCTGATATTATTAGATGTGTATCTGGCTCTATCGTGCTTTTCCCTTCAACTAAATCTGCGGGACTGTAATCTGATGTTGTTTGAATAGAAAATCTTTCTCAATCAATGAAACGTGACTTATGTAAATTAGAATAGAATTATTGAGAAAAATTGAGGCGATGTATTTATAAATAGTGAATAATTTAATACTGTGATTGGTGGTTGAGAGAGGGACTGGAAGTTATCAATGAAGGCTATAGAACACTACATACTCAGAGTAAAGAGACATAGTGTGGATCAGAAATGAGTCAGTGAGTCGAACTCTCATTTAACTTTCTACTATGGACATAGGACTGATTGATTAAAATCAGCTAAATACCTATATTTAATATTGATTTGGATTCCGACGTGGGTAGGAATTAAATCCACAGGTCTGATTAGATATTTAACTTGTGTTTTCATCACTTTTAGATCATAATAAACTCCAGCTGAGTTATTCCTTAGTTCGAATTCATTAGTAATGTTGTTGATCAATGAATCTTTAAATATTCAGTAACAAAAAAAATGGAAGGAAAGGGAAAGATTACTCGGATCCTTACAAGTGTATTAGACAATAAAATTTACACATATATATACACACACAATATATTAATTAGTTTATCAGATATATTATATTAATTAGTTTATTCAGATTTATATATATTAATTAGTTTATTCAGATTTAGAATTAATACTTTCAAAATAAATGAAAAATGGAGAGCAGTAGCCTCTTCGCATTTTTAACCAAATATTGTTAGGGATAATTTTTCTATCTTTATATATCCAAACAGCAGGCTTGGATCAACTGGATCCTAGTCCAGTAGATTTCTAGTAACTGGATCCGAGTCAAATATAGACGTTTAGTATATCGCCTAACAGTTACTCGCACTGGTATAGTGTGCCAATTAATCTCGCCAATTCTTCTTTTTTCTAATCTCTTTGTCTCATTCATTCTACCTCTTACATAGTATTATTAATTTACGGGAATCACATTTATTTTCAAAACAAGGTTCTCATATCAATCATCATATTAAAGTAACCTCAGAAGTCAGTTAGAGGGAAATGTACATGATAACCTGTTACAAATTTTGAATGCAATTTTTAAAAATACTTTTAGATTAAATTTTTTTTTTAATTTACAATTTCGATAAAAAAATTAAACTTATTTTTAAGCAATTAAAGTATTTAAGATAGCAAAATAGTTTATCTGCACACAAATGATTAATTCAAAAGCTTTCAGATTACAATTTAAAATAGTATTTAATAATTTTACTTAATATTTTACAGCAGGTGTTAACTGTATTTAAAGAACTATATGTTTTGAAAAAACTGTTATCAGTTTTATATACAAAGAATTAAATATTTCATACGTTTTCCAATCTTTTGATTTTGTTAAAAATACTGTAAAAGTTTTCTTAATTAAAAGTAAAGAGAAATTGAACAAAAATTATATAAACAATTAAATACTTTGTTTGGATTATAATGATCTATATAACTTTTTTTTATCGGAGTTTCATACATTTTTTTAAAAGTTTACACCAATTTAATGTAGCAATTAAAGTATTCTGTATACTAAGATGACATGAGATATAAAAATAAAAAAAATTTAGGAAACAAAACTTCTTGTTCAAAGACTTATCAGAAATAGCTACTTATTATTAGTATTTTGCGAAAATTTATATTGTTTCATTACTTCATTCATAATGAATTAATGAAATTCTTCATGAAATTCCCACATTAATTCTATGCAGTTTATTCCAATAGTTAGGAACGGAAAATAGGGTATTTCTTAGTACCTTTCAAAAGCCTTTTCAGTATAAATTCAATAGGACAGACGAATAATAAGATTAAGACATTATATTTGAATTGAGGTCGCATATGGGAAATCTTTCAGTTCCAATATACAAAGTTTTCAAAATAATGTAGGGTATAATAAAATGCTATAATAAATTCATTTTTAAACATACAATTACAAAAAAAAAGATAAAAAGGTATACGACATTTTCATTTCAATGCGTATAAATATTGTACGACTTAGTCTAGTCAGGTGGACAGTGTCTAGACGATAGTTTAGTTCCACATTCTTGTTACAAACACGTGGCTTCTTTGTGCTTTTGCGTTGCAAAAACTGACAATTTTTTCAAATAGATGAATCCATTTACGAATGCTTTTGGCAGTATGACTACTTTTTTTTTCTTCCAAAATATCTCGAAATGCACGTTGGACTAAAATTATAGATAATACATTCATATATTGCCGGCAACCATGGTAACCAAATGGTCATGGTCGGGAGCAAGCAGTCCGTGTTGTTTCCGTTGTATCATTGGTTCGAGCTCTGATATCAAGAAAGACCCACCGTGTAGCGGAGCTGATGCATGGTAGATCTGTCGAGGCTCTAAATTCCCCTTCGCGAGGTGTGGAACTTTGGAGAGGTTTCCATTTCAGATGTCATCAATGTTTCTTGACCGATACTCAAAATTGCTTCTCCGATAGCCTACTTTTTGCTTCTGAGTGAGACGTTTATAAAAATCTCTGAATCAATTCGCATACTGCTGAATGCCAAAAGCCTTTTCTTGCTGAGAAAAACCTCTTCTGATAAGAGTATAGTTAAAACTGAGTTCAAAAAAGTATTTTAAAATATCGTACATACTTTTGAATGATCTCCTGTATAATTGTTGACTTTGAGTCCGTTTCAGTTTCAAACGTAGTACTAGTTGCTACATACCCAGCCACCCTCGCCACATACACACATGCACTTCATATTGCTTAGTTATACAAAGCATATGATGTTCACCTCAAATATACATCTATCTCTACTTTTGTTATTGTTCGCAAGTTGAAAACTGTAAATAAGTTTATTGAGTAGGAGAACGATTAATTTCTTAACATGATCTCTTGATAGTCGCATAACTCTGATTAATTTTCTTAGTCAATTTCGAATGTAATCTAAATTATACTTTTTTGTATTAAGACACATAGTACTGCTCAATAACCTGTCTTAATGATTACATTTATTTTATTCATTTGTTTCAAAATAATATGTTTTCACGGAGAACTGTATTTTTATTCTATTATTGTTATATATTATTTCACTATGCATCATAATAGTATTTAATTTTAAAACATTTTTATTGTACAGTAAGAATTATATACATGTTCTTTTTCATTATTTTTCTAATTCATTTAGAGTTCTCAGAAAACTGCAAAATATATTATTCCTACGTTTCTCAGAAAAGATATTGTAGTGCAAATTTCAATTTCTCTCCCTTTTCAAAGAACGATTTAATTCTAAACTCGCGAGTCAAATTCAATTAAAAATCCTTTTTCAGTTTTTTTTTTAAAACCTGGCGCAAAAAATTTCTTTATTTACAGTATGGTTTGCTTATTGCAGTATGGCTTAAGCTATAGTATTTTTTAGTTTTATTTAACTCAGCTATTTTAAACTTTTTGCGAATAAGTGGAAAATATGAAAGTAAAACAAAACAAAAAAAAAATTCTCACTGATCTCCTCCTTATCTCCAAGTACTTATTTTTTGAAATTTAATTAAAATTAATCTATCCCATATTTTTATTTATTGCATATTTAAAATTGCTCTTTTATTATTTTTCTAGAACTTCACATTTGTGTCCTCATAGGTTTATCTTCGGAAGTAAACAAAACATATGCAAACAAACCCGTTTTCAGTCTTATCATTGTTATTGAAGATACTTCTGATTGTAGGCTTAATTAAAGCACATTTACTTTTTCATAACTGATACAGAAATTGAGGAAATATATATAAAGGGAAACACGTTATTTCTTTCAATAGAAATTTGGATTCTTATAAAAATATTGATAAAATGTAAATAATATGTATATATGTACAAAAATCTTGTTACACTAAATACTTCAATTATTAATTGTGAATTTTTGCTTTGCAAAATAAAACGATACAAATATTTTTATTTGTTTTTTTTTCCTTCTACCAACGCAATACAAATTTTTACATTTTTTTTTTTTGGCTCAATGTTCAATTAAATATATTTCACTCAAGTCCAATTCCTTAGAAAAATATACAGATTTGTAGTTGAAAAAATTATGACATTTTATGTAATGATTTTAATGTGGGGTTAACTGTATACTTCATCACTTCTAAATCTTATAATTTCTTAAAATTATACGCTTATTTTACATACACTTTGATAAAACAGTGCATTCTCTGAATTTCTAATCAAATTTTGAGTTGTTGAAGAAACATGGTAAATTCTCCAGTACAATTACGCTAAACAGCAGGAAAATATCATTAACATTCTCAACTGCCATATTTTTTGCATCTGATAAGTCCACGTGTTTAATCATTTAATTGTGTTTCATCGGTCCACGGACAAATTGGTTTTATTGGATTACTAAGCTAAGTTACATATTTGGAGCTACTTTTAGTTAAATATAACGAAATTCTTTTATATATAAATATATGAAATATGAGTTCTTTTTTTACACAAAATCGTATCCCTTATAATTTACAAGGTTTTGTGAACCTGATACGTTCATATGTTTGATCTGTTAACTATGTTAAACTGCTTCATGGACGGATTGGTCATATTGTCTCATTAAGTCCAAGTAATGAATACATGTATTTTAAGAAATGAGACATATACATATGTATATTACTTAAATATAAATGTTTTCTTAATTGCTATTCCTTAATATATTATATTAAAGTTGTGAAAAGCCTTGAAGAACAGAGTAATTGTATCGAAAAATGAGAAAAGAGCAGAATCATTCTGATTTTGTATTGTTTGCCACAAATTCTTTAGCACGAATAACTCGCTAGTATTTGGAATTCAAATGAGCAATTTATTCGACATAGTTATTATTATATAGATCCTTATGTACCTAAAGTCGTAAAATGTACTATTAATATTGGTTTATTCTGTTTCAGGAAGTCGTGGATTAAAGTAACCCGTTTAATCCGTAAAATTTTAATTATTATCTTAGGGAATCGTTTAATCTTAATTTTTACTAAAATAATCAAGATAAAAACAAGATTTCCCAATATTCTCATCACCCAACGTTATGAATTTATGCAAGCGTTTCTTGACCTTTCAATTGCCGTCATTGGAAAGCTCAGAATGTTTGAATTCTATCTTCTCCATATAATGCAGGTTACTTCAATCTACGAATTAACGAATGAATAAAGAAATAAATATTACTAGCTACAATTTACATGTAGATTAATGTGAATGTACATAAGAATCAATAAACATGCAGAGCATTATCTGGATATCTCGGTTGTTTTTAAGTAATAATTAAAATTTTACGATAACTCCCCCATATATATATATATATATATAATATACATATACATATAAACAAGACACAAATAGTACAAATTACAATACATAATATTCTAAGAATATCCAACACTACAACAAAACTATTAGCAGAAAAAATATTTAAAGAAATCTTTAAAAAATAAATTAATATTCATGCAAATCATGAAAATTTTTTACTTAAATAAATAAACAATCTAAAGCTTAAAACCTAAAGACCCAAAAATTCAGAACAAACTATAAAGAAACTAAACAATTGCAAATAAAGCTGAGTGATAGGAAAGTCATATTTTGAATAACGGAAATAATGTAATTAATACTGTTCCATACTTTGAAGTGAAGTAATGTGTATTTTTACAATTAATTAATGACATTTCTACGAATTATACTATAAAAAAAATCTTGTAAAAAACCAAAAATCAGTAAATTCAGAAAATCAACCGCAGGAAAAAGAAGATTAATATAGTAAATATTTTCAATTATACCACAAAAAAAAAAACCAAATAATAGCCAATCATCTAAAATATTATAAAATCAATTAAATATCTAAACTAAAAAAGTAATATTAATTAAACTACAAAAATTAACCAAAAAAGAAAGCATTCTGAAACAAAATGTAGCATAAAATATTTACCGACAATATTCACCGATGACACGCCATCAGAATA
>BMAW01046050.1:0-28168 GCA_019974015.1 Nephila pilipes
ATAGTAGCTCAAATGTTAATTTGTTATTGTTCTTAAGCATAACGAACACAGTTTAAAGACTTGTTTATCTATTTATTTAATTGATTGGTTATTTTCTGAATTTTGATCATCAGATTCCATGGGACGTCACAAGGTCCTGAACTCCCAAAGCCTCCCGAATTGGATACGTTTCACTTTTTTGTTATTTTACACGAGCTGCAAAGGGTTCATGCAGTCGGACCTCGTTATCTGGTTGTAAGAGTATTAATATAAATTGAGAGATAATATGAATTCCAACATCGATATGAATTTTCTGTGTTATGTTTTCACACATTTGACGATATTTCAAATTATTACGGATATCGAATTAAGCGATAAACTTTTTTTTGTAACTCTTAATATTTTGTGTGAGTTGGATGAACGTGCAGCTAATCTCTCTGGCCAATGGATCTTGAAAATAATCTTTTTTTTTTAAAAAAAAATGTAAACAGCAACATTTCACTTTTCGAGAAATGATAATTCATATTCAAGCCAAACTTTCAAACTCAAAGTATTAAAATTAATGAAATGTTTAACCCACTTTTAGCCCCAAACTTTCAAACCATGTATTTGCTAAAGGCAGCCCTTTTCTATCTTCGCTTAGTCGGATTATTATTTTTCCTGTATTGTGAAGAAAGTCACTGTTTGCACTATATGATTAGGGGACTCGAGGGCTCTAGTTTTGTAAAAGGTTGCTCATATTTTCCTTCGTTTTTTGGTGTGCATTTCTGTTAATCTTTCTCAAATGCTTCTAATTTCTCTCGTTCACTGTATAAATTTGCAATAATGAAATGGAACTCCATGGCATGTTTTTACCATGATATACATAAAGAAAATGAAAAGTGCAATTTAAAGAAACACGAGTTCTTTATTGTATAATCTAACTAGAAACTCGAGTTGTATTAAATGATATCTAGTGTTTTCTACGTTTTGATACTGCTATTAACATCAGAATTGAGTGATTTATTGATTGGAATTATTAACACCGCAATCAGATGCAGCACGAGGGCTATTGCCGACGGACCTTGTAATTTAGAACCTCTGTCAAGTGACGAAGATCATACCTGAGCTGACGAACTTCTACACCTCCCTGTCCAAACTTCCCCACCACGTCAACGGGAGGACTTTGAACCTTGACAGATTTATCGTGCATCATTTTCGGATGCATGGTAAGTATTGCTATCAAGGCTCGAACCAATGACTCGACGAAAACCGACAGCCACGAATCCTTGACCATGACCACTAAGGTATCATATACCTTATATTAAAGATGTGCAGTGTAATTCTCCAGTTGTAAATGTTACACCTTATTCTTAAATTCTACTAGCACCAATGTATACGACTTATCGTATAAATAAGTGATAGCGAATTTTAGGTCACATCCAGATAAATTGTAACACGTATTTCATTATTCCTTCTGTTCTTATTACTAAGCCATCTTGAAATTGTAATGGAATGAATAGTGAGTTGGTAATCAAGATTTATTCTGTGAATAGTCAATAATCATCTTTGTACTGCACATCATTGGTGGTATTTACTTCAAACCGCATCTGACTTAACGTTTAAATAAAATGAAGATTTTAATTTTTCCTAACTCTATCGGATTGAAAGCCTTAAATGAATTATACGAGGAGTAACAATTAAATAACCGGACAAGTCTAAAGAATTAGCTTTGTTGAAAACATTACACAAATACCTTTTAGTCTTCTTCAACATACTCCCCTTCTTTTTCAATGCATCTCTGCATATGAAGTTTCCACTGTTCACAGCAGTGCTGCAGGTCATTAAGCGTCACCCTTTTTAAATAAGTCTGTCATTTTTGCCTTCACCTCTTCCACAGACTGACAATGTGTTCTCTTCAATGCACTTTTGCCTTTTGGATAAAGGTTGAAGTCTCATAGTGTGTAATTTGGCGAGTACTGTGGATGCTCGAGCACGGTAATGCGTTTGTCTGCCAAGAACTGTTTCACAGAAAGCGCATTGTGCGCAGGTGAGTTGTGTTGGTGCTTGATTTTTTGGTACCAGCATTGCGCCAACTTTCGTCATATGCAAATCATCTGTCAAAATCTTTCTTGTTCTCTCTAAGTCTATGTTCCTAATATCTGACATCATCCAAACACTCAAACGTCGGACTTTATGCACAATTTCATCAATTTCTTAATGTTTTCAACATTTCACAGGTTGATGTCACTGGTTCCACCAGAACGTTCAGCGTCTTCAACACCCTCCCGACCTTCCGAAAATCGTTCGTGCTATTCAAAAATTTGACTACGTGACGTGCAATTATCTCCAAACAGCTCCTTTAACAATTTAAAACATTGAGTTGGAGTTTTTTTTAATTTTTTATTTATGCTCTGCTCGATTTTTAAGCTTATCATGATTGCTGCACTTCGACACAACAACGTCTTACTAAAACAAGGTAGAAAAAACAAACTGAACCAGATAGAGGGTTGGAATAACGTTCCATATGTACCGGAAGCATCAACGTCAACTACATTCCATCCCACTCCTCCCCACTAAGCCTAATGGCTAGTACATGCGCTGTCCTGTTATTTAATTGTCACATCTTGTACTGGAGTCCTTAATTCAATCCATAAGCCATCTGTAATGATTATCTTACAGTTAGTAGGACCATAGCAGCCTAGTGGAACGCTGTGAGAGAAAGCAATTTGTGTGTGTGTGTGTACACAACATTTAAAGCCAAGAAATTAAACTGCCATCTAATAGTAATAAAGCAATTGGATCTAGTACTACTGTTTTTGATTCAGATCCACCTTTGAAATTATAAAGGCAAGTAGAATTGTCAGTTAATATTTAATTGGAAACGCAAGAAAGTTTCAGCTCAGCATTCGTAATAACAACATTGATTTTAGTCAATCTTAGATAAAAATAATTTAAAAGATTTGACAGATTGATTCTTTGAGTAAGTAATTACTGATTGAATATTATTCCAATTCCATATTGGTCTCTTGAAGAATAGAAAAGAAAAAACAGTTATACATACCACTATATTTCTCAACTATTTAGAAGGGATAGCAAAGATATTTTAAATATATGTATAATTGTTTCAGCTGTCTCGACTTTAATTTTCAAGCTCCACAAAGCATACGTATATTGTACTGCGAATAATAATATTATTATTAAATATTATTAAATATAATTTTTCTTCAAAGTAACATAAATATTTAAGTAACGGCCAAAACTTCTAAAATTGAGTGTTTCATATTTGAATGCGTTGTAGTACTTATGTGTGATATATTATAACTGCAACATGTGAATTTACATAAATGGTATATTTATTCGAAGGAGTGATTATTTTACTATTCTTTTTAAGGCGCAATGGAAGTAGTTTCATTCTCTAAATTCCTTCAGTACATTTAAGTAACATAATATGCAATTGTTTAATATTATATGACAGCATGTGTGATTCTCTTTTAAGAGCTAAGTTATTTGTATTAAATCCCAAATATCACTTAAAATTAAGTTATCTGTTTCGAAGGCCGTACAAGATAACGTCATTTAATTCCAATAATGTACTTTTAACTCATTATACGAGTAGTATGAGTGAGTAAAGTTTTAGTTTAGTAAGTAAATGTATGCTTAAATTCTTTTCAAAATTAATAATGACTGTTTTTAATGGATTTATTTTAACTCACATTGTGATTTTGTCTAGTTCAAAACCTTAAAAGTTTTTTTTCTCATGTTTTATAGCACTCAATTGAACTGAAATTTTCCATATAAAATTATTTTGGAAGACAATACGATAATTTGATTATAACTTATAAAAATTAATTGATTAAAACTAATTATTTACAGAGTTATATTTTACGCCAAGTTTCTTGACAAGTCTTCAAACGGTCACCAAAGCTGTCGTTTAATAATTTATCGTTTACTTTAATTTTAATTACATTTATCTTAAATATATTCAGTTTAGTAATTTATCGTTTGCTTTAATTTAAATACATGTAACTGATATAATATTCAATTTAGTAATCTATAGTTTGCTAACATTTTAATTTCATTCATCTTAAATATATTCAATTTAATAATGTATGGTTTCCTTTAATTTTAATATCGGAAAAAGCTTACTATTATCCATTTCTCGATACTTCATCTCGTTTACTTTAATTCTTATATTTAATTGAGTACTTTAATAATAATTATAAAAACGCGCGCCTTGGGTCGATAATTCTGTTCCTTGCAAAACTTTGCATAGTATCTTTTTAGAATTTATATTTCTTTTCCTTGTATAAAAAAATTATGTTACGCAAAGTGAGAAGTTTGAAAGGAAACCCATGTTCAAAAAACTCTTTTTTTTACCGGTATTATTTAACTTCCATTGATATTTTAATTAATGAGATGTAGATGAGTTTTGAGTTGAGTTTTCGCTTTAAATGTGGTGGTAGTTTACTTTTTTACCTGCATAAGTTTTCGAAATATTATAGTTTAAAGAAAGTAAAAAGAGAGAAAAATTTCATCTAGAAAAAAAGGTATTAAAACATTTCATACATCTCATCTTTCTTCAAAGTGGATGATTTTTTATTCATAGAAAATGCAATATATTTCGATTATTTTAAGAGTATATGGTATTTCAAACATTCTCTTTGAATAAATGACTAGAATCTTTTAATGTTCTTTCTGTTTCGTCCATTTTAAAAGGCTAAATGTTTTCTTCAATTTTTTATGCATTCGACCAAGGTTTCCCATCATCTATCGCAAATATTTAGAAAAAGGCTTTCCTTCCGGTAGCCCGCCCTCGTGAATAAAGGTTTTCTTCTGTCCCTTGGGGACTTCCCCCGCCAGTGGGGCCAGGAAATGTCCCGCGACACCTAATCGATGGATTCGGGAGTCATTATCGATTGGAGCGACTTCTTTCGGCCACAATCGATAACAATGAGCCTACAGTTCAGTTTTATTTTTTACATCTGCTGGAAATAGACTTCTAACCAAAACCATTTACTAGCGGACTCAAAAGAAACAAAAGCAAATACGACGTTCGATTATTGTTTTTTTTTATTCCTTTGAATATAGAAGAAATCATTTCTCTTATCTCATTTAAAGAATACATAGAGATATGAATTAAATTTAGAAAATATATTTATAGATATGTTTTAAAATTCTACTTTTATTTTTAAAGGTTACTATATATAAAATTATCAAGAGCTTATGTAGTATGTTGAAGTAACAAAGCAACTGTATCTTTGATAAATCTAAGAAAATATGTTTGATTCCATATTGCAAACTTTTGACACCCTGGCTACCTTACTCCTGACTTTCTCCATAATATTAAATAAGAAATCAAATAGTCAAATCTTTAAATTATACATTTTTTTGTCTAATAATAACCATACTTAATAGTCTTATTGCGAGTTTAGTTAAGTTTAGTTTAGTTTATATTAACGTCGCACTAGAAGCAACACGAGGGCTATTGGCGACGGACCTCGTAATTTTGAACCACGGTCAAGTGACGAGGACGACACCTGAGCTGGCACCCCCCTCTTCTAATCTTATTGCAAATATTAAGCTGAAATTTTCTCGTGCCTTCAGTTTAATATTAACTGAAATTTCTACTTTTCATGATCATTTCAAAGGTGGATCCGAGTCATAAATAATAATACTAGATCCATTTGCTTTATCACTATTAGATGACAATTTAATTTCCATTTGCTATTAAGTTTCTGGCAAGTAAATTGCTCTCCCATGCAATGAACTAATTCGTTCCATTTTGCTATTAGATCTTTCTTAATCTCTTCATTTCAATGTAGGAATGCAAATTTACTTAAATAACGGTTCATTCATAAGTCAATGTTCTCAAACAAAATGACGTTATATAGAATCTCGTAAGATTAGATATAGGAAACTACACCTGAGAATATTGTAACCTAAATACTAATTAAAAGCTTTCTTGAGTAACTTTTTTTTATAAATGATGTCTTGCATGTCATTTCAAACACTCTAGCTTTGTGATATTCTTCTAATCTATTTACAACAACCATCGATTTTTTTTTGCTTCTTTACTTATTTTTATAATTGCTTATACCTAAACAAAGCTATTTACTAATTTATCATCAATTTTAATTTTCTAACCTCTATTAATTTTAAAATATCTATCATGTTTCTTTTAAAGTTTCAAGTCGCCAAGCAGGCTACGGTGTAAGTGTTGGCAGCCTTTTTGATCTTCGTTGGCGGAGAAATTTATTAATCATTTGTAAATAAGTCAACTGAGAAAGTGAGCTTAAACTACGATGGTTGTATGAGATAAGAGTATAATCTATCTTGTATACAATGAAACATCTTTATCCGAAATTTGTGATGTGTAGAGCTTCAATCTAATCTACACGTTTCTTTACTTGAATCTCTGTTTTATTTTATCGATGGAAATTTTTCTAACTCTCACATTACTACATTACATTAGAACTCAAACATTATTCAAAAATTATGATGGCCTTTGTTTATTTATTAAGTTTACGTGAGAATGGTTCAAAAAGTAACCATATTAGGAATGGGAATAGGGTACCTCGCTGTAATATTGTCACTGATCGGTTTTCTTTTTTCTATCAAAACCATGCGTGTAACATCTTCCGTTATAATACCGGGGGGGGGGGGGGGGGGGGGGGGGGGGGGGGGTGGTGGTCGATGACATCGGCTTTGCCTTCTTTGGAGCAGATTCACCGAAGGTAGCCAATTGTTTGGTGATTGCTTACCAATCATCACAGGTATCCAGGTTTGATTATTTAGATTACTTGATAATCCAGGTAATCAGACCTGGGTTCATAGTATCCAGTGTATAATGTGAATCTGGATTTCATCAAAACAGCATCAATTAATTTTTTTCGACAGTAAATAGCTGCCAAATAAACCTCTAAATAAGAATCACATTTCTTTTGGCAGTTTCATCGATGGTAGCGTACGATGGTAACCTACTTTGCGTTAAAAATGCAACCTGTCTTCAAAAACTGGTATCTTTTTAAAATTTTATTTCTTATATTAACGTGAACATTACATTGGTAAAAGGAGAAAACTCTTAATTAGTTTTATACATTATTCCACGCTTTCTAAACAAATCATTTAATCTGTAAATAAAGTAGATAATGTTCAACATTTTTAACTGTTTTCGATTTGCGAACTCTGTTCGCTATTTTCTAATATCATTCCATTCAAATTAATTTTCATTAAAATGACCAAATTTTGACCCTCCATTTCTGTAATTTTCTGCCATACACTTATAATTACAATATATAGTTCATTCGCAAACAAATTTTTTAAATATTTTCACAAATATCCTGAGACTCAAATTACCCTAATGGCTTTCCCATGAACTTAAATTTAAATTTTAACGTCTTATAGCACATATTATTGCTAATATACATCAAAAGAACATTATCCTAACATATTTTCACCCTTAGGTTGTCTAATAGGAGCCCAAAGGGTTTTGGAATATCTTAATACAGCGTTTTAGACTTCTTGAAGCTCGTGTTTGCATATAATGATCATGCTTGAATATATGCATATGGGATATAAATTGCACAATATTCATCGTATATAATAGCACTCTAAATCTCAACAGACATTTCAACTACTTGTCAAATGGATTATGTTTAAGGCTTCCGTCTACCAGACATTTTGGTTACGTGAATATAATGTTAATTCTGGGGGATTTCTAGACTCCTCTTCAACTCTAGACTACCTTATCTATTTGAATACCAAAAAAATGAAGGTTTCTAAGGAATTAAATTTTCTCTCACATTTATTGAGAATATTTTTATATATTTTATTAGACTGGAAAATTCACTAACAAACCATTAAACTAGGTATAAACAT
Source organism: Nephila pilipes (assembly GCA_019974015.1). Lineage (NCBI taxonomy): Eukaryota > Metazoa > Arthropoda > Arachnida > Araneae > Nephilidae > Nephila > Nephila pilipes. The sequence continues at coordinate 7,840 of BMAW01046050.1, forward strand.
ATGTGGAAAATACAATTTCTGAAAATTTTTTATTATATTTTTCTCTCTTTTGGGTGCACTTTATTGCATTAAAATATATTAAATAGTTACAGAGTTTTGAAGAAAAGTAGAAACTCTATTGGACTAATATTACATTCAGCAATTCAAGACTGTTGGTAGACGGGAACATTCAGGATCTAACTCCATTTTATAACGATTACGTTGTTTATGTATTAGAATTAAATGTATATGTTTTTCTTTTAAAAAATAGTAATTTAACTCCACTCTTTTGTGAAAGAATAGTCCCACTGTAGTTCATGCACGGATTGAGAAGCGATTGAAATGGTTACCCGGTGTCTGGGGATACAAACGGGCACCCTTCTCTGGGGATTTATCAGAGGTCCTCAGGAGCTTAACTTCCCCTTGGGTTTACTGTATTTGCTAAACACAGGTGACATACCACCGAGATATCCTAAAATTTTTTCTCTAATTTCGACTCACCTTCTTTTGAACCAAATTATATTATTTTCCATTTTTGAGACGCCTTGCTCACATATTTACCTTGTTTGGCTCAGCATGGCCATATTTAGTTCTTAGAGCCATTAAACTTCACTATCGTTTACTCAGACACATTCACTTCAGTTCACTTTATTTATCACGAAAATTTGATTTCAAGTAACATTCTTTAATAAAATTATTATGCTTTTAGGTATGAGTATATTTTACTATGATAAGGAGGAAATGTCGAAATGCAATGCATTAATCCCTTTTTCTTACCACATTGGTTTTTTTTTAATCTTTATTGGTCTTCTTTCTTATATTTATTATATTTTATCTTTATCTTTTATTGCATTGAAATCTATTTCCTTCTCAGATTTACGTCCATTATTTTAAAAGGAAGCTTTCTCCCATTAAAAAAATCGAGCTGCAAATCGAACCCTCTCAAACCGTATTATTAAAAATATTTGATACAAAATCGAAATTTGAATTTCATCCTTTGTACTTTTCACGTTAGAAATATTAAAGCATTAGAATTTTCTTAAAATATCTTTGACTCGCAATGCGTCTGTATTATTTTGTGATCGTATAATTTTTCAATATAGTGAGTGTTCATATGAGGATGTCGGGGTTTTCCTACCTCATAAATTTTGATTAATGATCATGGCGAAAATCATTCTTACATATTCTTGAAATATAACTCAAAAAGCTTTTTTAACAAAAAATTGCATTAGCATAAAATTGCAACTCAAAGTATTATTATAAAATAACAATTTTAACCAGATGGAAATTAATTTTAAAATTTATTCATATTTAAACAAAAGATGTTTGTGATTTATGAATATAATGTTAAATAGTTTTCACACGGTAGCTTTCGTGGTGAACCACAATCACAGATATTGGCGAAGGAAGTTACCCTTCTTATTAAAGGATTTTTCGACTCTGTAGAAAGGGAGAGAGAGGCTTACCTTGATGTACAGGCTGCGTTTCGAACCCTTGACGAATGGGCTCGAACAACCGATCGTTGTTTGTTGCTCCTTTACTAACAAGACTAAAAGAGACGTTTCTCTTTAGATAGTTATTAAGGTGTTTTAACTTTTCTGGTGTTTTGATTAAGACAGCCGCTGCAGACTCCCCCTCCAGTATTATCATAATAATAAGAAGAGAAACAAGGATATTTGTAGAGAGTGTTGCTTTTCCAGAAATTACAGCAATTACTTCCCCTCCCAGTCGAATTGAGTTTTGCTTGGAACAGTTTCCATTTAACATCATCAGCTAGTTCTCGTTCAGTGGCGGGTCTTGTCGACACATGCGGTGTACTTTGGAAATCACTAGTAGGGATTTGTGTGTGGTAGTCTTAGTTAGAGACACAGAGGCAAGTGTTTTGCGTCCAGGGCATGTGCAGCTAGTTGTTCCAGCTGTGCTGCCATCCAGTGTTCAAGTTCTGAGTCACCATTTCGGCGTCAGATAATTTTTCAAACCTGTAAAAAGGGAGAGAGTTGCTGACCTCGATGTGCCGGTGGTGTTTCGAACTCTGGACCAACGGATCCCAAGAAAAATTGAATGGTCACTGTTTGTTACGCCTTTACCAACCATACTAAAATAGACGTTACTTTCGAGCTAGTTTTTAAAGCGTTTTAACTGCTAGTGTTGTTTTTAAAGAAGGCCAAACTGATTTTAGAGAAAAATTGATTTTAATTCGTATATTTCCTGTACGTACACATGAACTAGCGTTTTAAGGTGGATTATTTTTTTTTGAAGAAGAAGCACAATACGTATATTGCTTTTACATGTACACTCGTTTTATCTCTTCGCAATGCGACGCTTGTAGAGCGGTCAATAGAAAAAGTGGAATATTCTAGACAAGACCTTCCGACCATTTTAATGAGCCTTATTTTATAACTTGATATAACTCCGTACATTTATTTATCACAATAGGAATTTTCCTACATCCCTAAGGCACTTGATTTAGTAGTTGCTCTTATTCATACCTTTCAGGTTATCTAGAGTATTCTTTGCATTCTTTATAGACACGACAACAAGAACAACATTCGTGAAAAAAGTGATATGCAATGTATTAAAATCTTTAAATAATTGCATTCGTTATGTCTAGAAATCCTTAAATCCAAAATTGCTCTCAGTTTCCTCCATTTGTCTACTAAATGCTTAAGTAAAAAATACTATCGAAAATGAAAATTTTGAATGAGGCGTAAAATTTTTAATTTATAATTTTTAACAATCGATCTATTTATCTAACCATGATTGAAAGCGAAAAAAAATATTAGGTAATTTCTGTTTTATTTCTAACATAAAAAAAAAAAAAAAAAAAACCCAAAAAAGTAAATTGTATTAAATAAAAATTTTAAAATGCATGGATTCTTTACGTCTAGAAATCCCTAAATTGTACCATTTCACATAATTCTTCCTATTAGTCCAGAAAATATCACAGTCAATTTTATAAACGAAAACAAAGTAAATGATTGATTGATTGGTTTTATTAACGTCACACTTAGAAGCAATACGAAGGCGTTTGGTAGAAAGTCTAAGAGGATCGAGTTCTCTCAAGGGATTTAAAGATACAAACCATCCTCACGGGTAACAATTACACCCGAACTCAACATTTATTGGAAAAAAGAAATTTTTTACAGAAATAAAGGGTTAGATATAACAGTACGTGTTAGAGCAATTGACAAAAAAATAATACATATTTTCAAAATTCAAAAGAAAATTAAAGCTAACAGAAAAAGTTTTCAGAGTGTGACGTCGTAGATCTAATACTTCCCATTTTTAATTTTTCTATTTTTCTTTTTGGAATACTTGTCAATTTGTATTCCATTGGCGTCACGATTTCCTGCTAATAACCCATGCAGACACCTCGACTCACGCTCACAGTCAGAGCTATCAGAATCGGACTTCGTAATTTTTAACCTCGGTCAAGTGACGAGGACGACACCTCAGTTGGCACATCTGTAAAAATACTTCCCTTCCATATGAAAGGGAGGATTTTGAGCCTGGACAGATTTAACTTGCATCAGTCTCGACTATACGGCGAGTCTTTAAAAGCATCAGGTTTCGAAATCGCAACTCGATGAAAACATCCGGCTGCGAGTTCGTGACCATGCCATTACACTATCTAGGCCACAGCAACGTAAATTAACAGTTCTATAGAGTAAAGGTTTTAATTATCGACTCTATTATCGATTCTACTTCAAAAAATAATGAATATTCGCTTTTATTGTTTAACTAACAAACATTAACTTATAAAAACTATTTTTAGTTACATCACAATAATAATAATAAGCATTTGGAATAATACGATGAAAATATTGCAGTAAAACAAAAATTAGATACGGCTTTATTACTTGTTTATCACAGAAAATAATTAATGTTTAGGTGATTAATTATTTGCATGAAAAATTCTAATGTATGATATACAAATTATTTTTTACGAATGCATCTGTAACTAATTATTTTATCCAAATAATATTGGAAAAAAACTTTATTGGTGTATAAAATGTTTTTTCCCATTTAATTCCGTTTTCCTTTTGTTTTAGAAGTTAATAACCTACACTAAGCTTAATTAATTAATCTTTCGAATCATAGTTTTGTTCCTTTTGGCTTAATCAAAATGATTCATTTTTTTGTCCATATGCAATAAGACTGTACATTGTGTTTTGGATCAATGGATGCACTTATTACAAAGCCAATAATAGAATTGATTAACTGTTCATATACTGTAAGGTTTACAGTCATACGAATGTTATATGTAGCATAAATTGAACATTTTTTTCCGCTTTCTCTTAGAGTTTTCATTTCTTCTCAACATTTCAATGAAATAATATAGCTTTTCATATACAATAATTCCAAATTCGCACTTTAACAAACTAAGTTTAAATATTCCTAAATTTTATTAAGTATTCATAATATATTGCTTAATTTTAAAAATATCTATTCACATTATTCAGTTGTATATAGCGTTCATAAGAGAGCTTTATGTTTCAATTTACTTAATGCAGTTTTAAATTTCTTAATGTTTATTGAAAATTGGTAATAAGAGTTTTCAAATTTTGATGAGTGTCGCTCCCATATGAAAAGATATTAAAATATATATGAAATAGAATAATTCAAGTTAAAATTGTGAAAACTTATATGATAACGTAACCGAATAATTATTTTTTTTTTCGTCATGCTACCTAAAATAGTGTTTAAAATATCTTGCAAGAAATGTTGGAAAAATGTCATTTTAAGGAAATGAAATTGAAAGTTTATTGTACAGTAAAGTTGTGCCATTGGGCTATTCGCGGTTTCTCTTCACTAACCTTCGGGACTTTTAATTGAGATTGATTGCTTTTGCTAAACAACCTTTGCCCAATCAAAAAGGAAACGTGAATATGCAGATAGAAAGCAAGTAGAAATGAAGTGAAGTGGAAAAGTTAGGAAATATATAAACTCCGACTGAAAGTCGCGAAAGAGAAGCTGAAGGAGAAGTTATAGAGAGGCTGAAGGAGAAGTGGAAAGAGAGGTTGAAATAGGTGATCAGATTAAAGATTGATGCAAGAGGTTTAGTTACTACTGTTTTCAATAGTTGATCCAGAGTCTGAGTTGCAGTCGAGGAAGGGTTAGTGGTAAGAGTCTGTTAGATTACTATTGGTGGGTTGAATTTGGTTAATGGAAATCTTCCCCAGGAGAGCATATATAATTGTTGTTATAGTAAATAGAAGTTAATAAATTCCGTAAATATTGTTCTAGTGTCCCTTTGATTGGTTATTGTGTTTTAGTGTTTATTAATTGAATCTAGTTATGGCACAAGAGGCAGCCCGGGTCAGGCAGGTGTCACAAAGTTGGCCAGAAGTAATCATGCACACACAAACAGACATTTTTAATCATATTTCGGTGAATATTAGAATATTTTAAGGAAGAGTATCTTACAGATTTAAGGAAAATCAATATTTTAAGAATGCATATTTTTTTGTACCAGAAAATATGCTTTTACGGTTTAAAGGTCGTGAAGTTTCTTAATGTATGCTATGATATTTGACATAATGCATCACGTGTAGCGCTTCAATTGAGCAATAAAATAACTCAGTTATTCTTTCAAAGCTTGATGAGAAAAATTGTTACAAAGTTATTTATTTTAATTATTAAACTGTGAAATTTATATATATATATATATATATATATATATATATATATGAGTAATGAGTATAAGAAAATGTATTTTAAGAAAATTAAAATAATTAGAACTAAAGAATCTAATTTTCTCCTCAGACGGGGCCAATGTAGCCTAGTAGTCCTGCTCGCGGACTCGCTACTTGTGGATTTCGTCCAGTCGTGAATTTTAATTCCGATGCCAAGGAAGACTCGCCGTGTAGCTGGGGCTGATGCAAGTTAAATCTGTTGAGAACCAAAGTTCTCGTATTAGCGTGATGGGCAATTAGGAGAAGCAGTTGCCAGCTTGATTGTCATTCTCGTCACTTGACCAAAGTTCAGAATTACGATGTCAGTCGCCAATAGCCATCGTGTTGCTTCTTTTGTGAGGCTAATAAAATTGTATCACACTAGAAGGAAGACGAGGACTATTGACCAAGTTTTATTTTATATTCATGTAATACTTATTATTCTGTGTAGTTTATTTTTGAAAATTTGGAATTTCGAAATCAGATGATTCATTTTGAATAATCCTATATATTTATATATATATATATACTTACACTTCTTAAATGTCACATCTGGGAGCAGAGTAATTCCAACTTTTTTCACTTGGTTAATAATATCCCATTCGTCTCAAATTCTTTACTGAAAACTGTTCGTACTGAAAAGCAAATTTTTATTTAACAAATTTTCGTTGCCTTCCTAGTGGGAAATTTACATCTGCGAATCAAGGACTAGGTCCGAAACTGGGTTCGCTTTGTATGCCTTCCACTTGAGTTGTTGTAATTAGGGTCTAGATATTTAAACTGAATTCTTATAATCCAGTTTTCCACACCAAGCTTTCGGCAATTGGATTTGCCGTTTTGTGGGCCGTCTCTCATAATTTCAAAGTTTCTGTTTACTCCGACAGTTTATCATCAATATTGCTGCTGCATAGTATCAGAAATAAATCGGCCCTTATTAATATAATTAAAGAAAAATTAACGAATTATTCCGAATTTTCAACCTATACTGGGTACGGCCCCACTTTGGATATTATTACAAGAAACTGTAGATACATTTGCAAAAAACTCGCTGTTACTGATGGTAAAGGAATGAATGTCTATGCCCCTCAGTCTGATATATAGTTAAGATATTAAAAAACAAATTTCTTTCTAACTGGGAATCCTCCTGGTCAACTTGTAATACCGGTATTAGGGTTCAGCCCTATATTCCAAGATCAAATATGAATTTTTATTCGAAAATTCAGGTTTTATTATTCTTTTTTTTTTCTGGTCATGGTCCCTTTTGCTTGTTATTTAAATCGTTTCAATTTGAAAAATACAAATTTATGTTTCTGTTGGAGATGCCGACCACAACATTTTCTCTTGCCTATTCTCGAAAAGTGTTGTTTAAAATGTCCTGTTCTTGAAGCAAAACCTGTTTGGCCGAAGTCCATGTGGGAAAATACTAATAAGAATTTCATGCCTAAATCCTGTATTCTTACGGCTTGAAAAACTTCTCAACAAATCTCATAAATATTTCAATATTTGGATACATTTCAAAATTTTCTATTTTTCATATTGTATGATTTTAATTGTGTACCTTGCATTTACGTATATATTTTTGTCAAATGCTTCAATTCTGACTTTTTCAAAACTCCTGCATGTGTGTTTGTGTATACTCTGTCGCTGGGAGCTGGGCCTGCCAGCTGAGTTATTGTATCATCATCTCAGCCTCCAATATTACCAGGAAATTGTGATGTCAATGGAGTGCAGATTGAAATTGATTCCAAAAAAAAAAGGATGAAAAGAAAAGTGAAAAGTGAGAAATTTTGGAAGTATTAACACATCAATCAATAACTCCCGAGACTAACATTGAAAACAAAATTTTTTTTGCAAATTTTTTTTTATTCATCAACATAACACCTTTTGTTAATCACCTTTTAGGGTGATACAATCGTTCCTACGAATTTTTATATTTTTTTTTTTTTTTTTTTTTTTTTTCGCAAGAAATCTTTTTTGTTGCGAGTAAATAGCAATAAACAGCTTTCTGAATCATCGACTCGTTGCTGTTTTTTGTTCCATCGAAAGGAATCGCGGCACCCACTTGGAAAAAACCTTTTTCATGCTCAATTTTTCATGAAGGATAGTAAATACACTTCTATATGATATCTGTGTCATCTCAGCAATCTCACGGAGCTTCACTTTACGATCTTTCATTATAATTTTTGTCACTTCACTCACATTTTCCGGTGTAACGGCTTCCACAGGTCTTCCCGAGCGTTCCGCGTCATTTGTGTCGGTACGACCACGTTCAAACTCGGCAAACCACCGACAAATCGTTGCTTTCGATGGACAAGAGTCTGGGTAACATTTTTCAATCCATTGTTTCGCTTGCACAGTGTTTTTACCCATTAAAAAACAATGTTTTATCAGAACTCGAAACTCGGTTTTTTCCATTTTTTAAACAAACTACAAAACGACTTTACTCCAACCTCGATTACTCAGCTGTTTCTGGTCCGATCGACTTAAAATTTTGACACGTTTCAAGCAAAGGTTCGTACTCTAGAAAGACCTTGTTACTGGTTTACTACGAGCGCCATCTCTGGGTTAGTCTCGGGAGTTATTGATTGATGTGTTAGATTGATGATGACAAAAACGAACGTCGTTAGAAATATGACGCATTTGTAAACAAATGCGTTGATTATGTTTTCTTTTGATTTTCGGGATTATGTTTTATTCATTTGTTCTTTGCTCCAATATGTACTATTTTTTTTTACTCTATTTTGAAAAACAGTTCTTTTTTAAATAAATGTTGAGTGCAGGACAAATTGTTTCCCGTGGGGGTCCGGTTTGTAGCTTTAAACCTTTTTGGTGATTTCTGGCCCTTGGGCATTCTACCGATGCATTAATAGAACCAATATAACGTCAATAGGGTGCAAATATAAGGCCAGGATTAAACAAGATTAAAATGATTCTTCCCGTCCCGTTATTATTTTCCTTTCCTTTATGTTTTGAAGTGATTATTAAAATTACGACCAAATAATTACTTTGCTAATAGATTTAAATAATCCTTATTCTTAATTTAGAAGGTATTTTTGAATGGAAGGAATTTTTTTCTGTTAAAGAAGATTCTTTTAGAACATTTACTCTAAGCATTGTAATTCACAAAAAAAATCGAAGAAAATATTATGATGCGTAACTGGTAAAATGACATTTGCATTCGTATTTCTCTTCAAATACCTTCTTGTCCACGGTAGTTTAGAGGTTATGCTCAGGGATTTGTGTCCAGCACCGTTAAAGTTAGGGTCATGGGTTCAAGTTCCAATACCACTAAAAACCGGTATTGAGCGAGGCTAATGCTTATTAAACTAGTGGAGGTCTCATGCACTCTAGTGATGAAGGAGGGGGTGAAAGATTAGAGCCGGAGGTGCCAGCTCAATTGCCGTCATCATTATTTCATCGAGGTTCAAATTTATAAAATCCGTCGCCAACATCCATCATGTTGCTTATCAGTGCGATGTTAACAAAACAATCATAAATATACTAATCTTCTTAGGACTTTCATGGGACATTTTTTTTTTATTTGAGAGCCTCTTCTTGAGAATGAATCTTGACTTAGGTAAATTAGAAAAGAAAAAATAGTGTAGTGAATACGATTGATGAGATACATTCACAAGCTGTGAGAACTATAATAACCAAATTAAAATCAATAGAAATCGATTAGAAGTGTTTACTTTGCGATTAACGTAATTATAGTTGACTAGACATATAGTCGGTTCTAGATTACACATGCAGTATTGACTCGGATCCAGGTAGTCTGGTGGTTAAGGTAAAACAGCATTTTATGATGCTAAACTTTTTAATGGATTAGTGGGATCTGCTTCACCAGAGTGATAAAGATCTTTATTTTAGATTATTCTATACGGAAAAATTTAAGAAATTGATTCTATTTAATTTTGGTAATTTGTGACTGAAATTATTTAACCCACAATGAATGAAATTCGAATCAATAGCGAATGTGAGTGATTTGATTGTAGTGGAATTTAGTTTTATTACCAGATGTGGCTATACTGCCTAAAAACAGGTGTTATCGACATCTAGACTTAAGGCCGCATTACCCCATGCGAATTACAAACAGGGAAAGTCACTCTAGTTACTTAACCCTCTAAACGTTTCACACGCTTTTTTCCGTGCTGTTCGAGATATTCCGAAAGCGTTTGCGCCGTATAATCCCGTGTGGCTGTGAGCGAAAGTGTCAGAGCCGTGTTTTTTCGCCATCACAGGATGTATTCGAGATCGTTTGCGCCGGTTTTTTCTGCAATTCCTTCCCCCCTTTTAAAAGTTTTACATCTTGTTAGATAATTGGGGAGGGTTGCGGACACACAATGAACTTTGACAGGAAATTTTATGGCTCACAAGGGAACCCCACTCTTGCCCTTAGGGCTAGAGAGAGTTCCATTGAGACATTCGTTCAAGAGGGGAAGGGGAAGATTTCCTTTCAAGTGTGTTTGCCGGTCAGCTTGAGTTGGGATTTTATTGGGTTTATGAAAGAAATGCGTCCCTTGACCTAGCTTTCGAGATAAAATTTTTTATTTAAACCAGTCCAAAAAACGCTTTAAAGTTCAATCACAAAATTAACTAGATTTTAATCCCATTTTTTAATTAATATTCTTTTGGAATTTTAACAAATTTAGATAGAGTAGGAAACCTACTGTTTTATATTGTTGGACAAATTAATCTTTGTATGTTTTCTTTGATTGCTAAAAACTCACCTTTTTTTATTTTTCCTCATATTAAAAAATATCAGATAGAGTTAAGTTTTTATGTTATTTCTATAAATCTCGAAAAACATCGCTAAATATATATCTATAAAATGTTTGTTTAAATACAGAGAATGTATGAAAACAATAAATACGTTCTATTGTTTCATTTGTGTTACTTTATTCACTACTTTCAGTTTTTAAAATAATATTTATTTCCAAATAAAGTGTCATAAATTAAAAAAAAAAACGAACGAGTCAAAATCAGAAACGCTTTAAGATTTTCAATTATTACAAATGAATAATTTTTAAGCTTCTGTATTTCTTTACTTATAAAAATCTCTAATGCATGAATAAAAATAATACCAAAAATTAAACTTTTTTTTAAATCTATTAGTTTTTTTTTTCATAATTTCAAAGCCAGGTATTCAGGACAGCTTACGCATGATACTCAGTTTTGTAATGTTAAGTTTTGAAATACATCCGAATTTTAAATAACTGAACTACATCTTCCCTTAAAGAGAAGAAGAATGCGATTTCCACTCAAACTCATATTTTTCAAACTTGATTTTTGAAAAATTAGTAATTAATAGCGTCTGCACACATTTATATTTGTTCATACGTGTAAGTATCAACTGTACTTTTGCACAGATACTTTTGATTACTAATTATTTGAAGATTCAAATTTAAAAAATATTCATATGTGTAAAATCCCTTATAATTTATCTTCTGTTAAAGGATAATTGAAGTACATGTAATTAAAATCCGGACATTTTTCGTAATCTTAACAATATACAGCTAGGAATTTTACATAAGCTACCCTGAAAATCTGCTTTTCAAATTACATCAAAAAATATTTATGTATGGTACATACACAGTTAAAAATTATTAATCACAAAAATTTACAATTCTATGAAAATATAAAATTCAAAATTTAATATATTTCATCGCCAGCATATTTTCATATATTCCGTAAGTTTTTTACAAATCAGTTAAAAACCGCACGTCATTAGCAAAAAATATGCTGAACAATTTGATGAATATAAAATAAAAATTTTACTTGGAAACAAAGCTGAGATGCTAAAACTTCGATATGCAAAAATTATGAGCATATCTACAATAGTTTCTGAAATAATTATTTTAAAATTCAGTTCGAAATTTGTTCGTTATATATACGTAATATTATATAAAGCGTCAACATAATAAAGTAATAGTTTGATACATTCACAGATTATTAAAAATAGATATAAGTGACATTATCGCAAATGTTAAAAATTTTATAATTTTAAATTCAATTATAATTTTAAATTAAACTGTACACTGTTATATATACACAATATTGTGTTTCACAAACAATTTTTTCTCAAATAACAAATTGTTCTGAAAGTAGGCATTAAGGTACTTTAAAGACATGTTGTTTTGTTTAAGCATTTAATATAAAATATTTTTTTTTTCTTATGTGTCTCTGATATTTTTAACATTTGTAACAATTAAAATTATTGCTTATATACGATTCTTTGCATTTTTTTGTAAATTGAATGAACACTTTGATTACAATTTTGTTTATTTGAGAACATATGAACACTGATTTATTTTATTCATGAAATACAAGTTTGAATAAATTGACTCTTTTTGTATTTGTTTTAAAATATGTATATTATATTGAAATTTAAACTACCCAAAATTATACCTGATTTGTTATAAACGAATTTTTGATATAATAAACACATACAACTCTTTTTAGATACAATTTGTAAAATGGACTAAAATTAATAGATGAATATTATTTTTACATATTGTGAATATTTTGCACTGAACTTAAACATATATTTTAGTCCCTTTAAGGTTGGAGAAGCAAATCGTAAGCAATTTTGCATTCATGTTGATATTGAATATAAAAAGCTCCTCGGCTATTCAGAAATGAGATGGTTTACTTTGAAACCAGCACACAAACAGAGCACAAATAGAGTGCATTTTGAAATTATATGATCCGCTTCGGTCAAGTTATTTAAATTTAAAAAATACCTTACATTTGGAAGAAAAAAAACATCACCTTTCAATAGATCAAAACATACACTCTCTTTTCTCTACAGCCAGACATTATTTTTCTGTAAAACTACCCAAGAAATTAAACATCATAACATTTCAGCTACAGTTTATTTTATTCCGATATAGAACGAGATATGATGATAAATTCGTACCATTAATACTAAAGAAGAAACTAACAATTATGTATGGTTATATTCCTGGGATTAAGAATACATTTCTAAAATTTAAAATATTCTTCAAAATTTGTTATGAATTCTTTATGAATATGAGGAAATGTCTGTCAACTTCACTGAACTAAAGTGTTTTAAGTGTACTGTTTTAAAAGACAAATTAAAAGGGAAAAAGTTTCTCTCACTGCCAAATTTGTAATAACTGATATGTAAGATGTAGTAATCGATGACAATTTTCTGTTAGAAGATATAATACGAATATATATTTAAAGTTTGAAAACACCAAAGAAACAGAAAGGTGAAAATTAAAATGTGGGAATGAAGATGGCTAGAAATATTTTGACATTTTGAAGAATATATACTCCATTAAAATTTAAAATTATTTATTGAATGTAAAATATATTACCTTTGCACAAAAGTGGATGTAAATGGGGTATTTCGCTTAGAGCAGAGGTAATCAACCTCTTGCACTTTGGGGAACCTTTTGAGCTTACCATTACCTTCAAGGAACCCCTTGATCAAACAGCAGAAAAAATAGGATATCAAAGCTCTTTATCCTAATCAAATTTACAAAATTTTTATTGCATTTCTACTTTATTATTAGAAACGTCTTAGTAAGATTAATGAATGTTAAGGTAGAGAAAGTTTTTTTTTTTTTTTTCTAAAATATGGCCTATGCATAATAAACAAAAGCAACATTTTTTTAAATATAACAAATAATGAAAAAAAAAGAATTTTTATGACTTGACCATGATTGTTTTTTATTGCAAAGTATTTTTACGTCTGTAATAATTTCTGAAACCATCAACCTAATGTCTTCTTCAGCATCCGACCTATTTCTGTATTTTGTTTTTGTCGCAGCGTACAAAGAGAAAGATTTTTCGCATATATAGGTTGAAACATATGATATTAGATGTTTCACAACTCTTACGCAATTTCATGATATTATTTTCTATTGTCAATCAAAAAATACATTATAACACTTAACTAACTTTTAATTTCAGTTGAGTGTACATCAATGTGATATATCAATCAAACTGTTATACACTCAATTTTTTCTTTTGTTGGGAGTTCGGAGGTTTTCTTCTTTTATTGGGTTTAGTTTAGTGTTTTCTTATTAACGTCGCACTGGAAGCAACACGAGGGCTATTGGCAATGGACCTCGTAATTTTGAACTTCGGTCAAGTGCAGAGGACGACACCTGAGCTGGCACCCCCTCTCCTAATTTCCACACCGCACCAACTTCTTTTATTGGGAGTTCAGTGAATTAAAAGTCTTAAAAAGATTTTGGATCCAAGATAATTTTTTATTTTGAACAGGATTCAAAAAATGTTTTTTGCAGATCTGATATATGTTTGACCAAACTAATTTTTACATTTTTATCGGGATCAGCGTTACCGTCCACTAAAATATTATGCAAATTACTAAAGCATTTAATATTATCTTTCAAAATAAATTCTGTTCAAAATTTCAATTTTAAAACAGTGAAGCCAATTTTACTTCATACCTTGAAAATAATGAATAAGTGTGCATTCTTCACCTGATCCAAAAAACGCCTAAATATGTGACCTAATGCGTCTCGATTACTGTATTTGAAACACGTGACTTTTACGAAATTTAAGATTTTATTTTATCCTTAAAATATTTATTGATATTTATTTTTACAAGCAAACTGCTTCTGAGAATTCAATCTTCTATAAAAATTAAACTTTTATGACAATTCTGGCGCTTTGATTAAGCAAATAGTGCTTGATAGCAAATACTAATCATTAATTTTTTTCAAAACATGCAAACAATTTTGTATTTTCTTGGTCTCGTATTCAATAATGAATATAGGGTGCTTTTTCTAGGTTAAAATCGTAATATTAAAATTTAAAAAAAAAGTTTTTAAAAATTACAGAAAAAAGAATTTTTCTATTGTTTGAAGCAAACAAATATTTTTCAACTATGAACCCACCAATTTTTATCAAGCTATATTTTTTTATTCTTCATTTGTTGGAACGCTTTTATTGAAACTCAATAGATAGGGCGAACATCTTCCAAGTTCTGATCTGTGAATAATCTGAACCCCATTCCTGCTTGCTTGTAGCTTGCCGTACAAGATTTCCCCTAGGCAACGAAATCGCTTATCTAAGCGTCGGATCTAAGCAATTAAAATGCCCAACCCAAGGGGTTGTGTCGACCACCCGCGTCATAAAAGGGGGGAGGAACAGGAGGCTCTTGCATTTTCGAAGAATTTGTGAATGGAAAGGGAAAACTTTTCGGGACCTTTAGCTGTGCCTAAGTAGATCGCTTTCGGTATAGCTTTACACAAAAAAGTAAAACGCTCGGAGGGTTAAGTAATTTTCTTTGAACTGAGTAATACTTTATAATATTAAAATATCATAGTATCAAAAATCATAAGTTAACCTTAAATAATTCTTACATTGGATTAATTCCTAATGTAAAACATTTGTCTGGTAAATTTGTAACATTTCTTCATAAAAAAGTGAAACTTGTTAAGAAATAATGTACCAGGAAATTATATACCAGAAAGAAATTATGTTAAGAAATAATGTACCAGGAAATTATATACCAGAAAGAAATAATATTAAGAAGTAATGTACAACCATTATTTACATAAGGATTTAACTATTATGCCTTTTCATAATAGTTAAATCCTTATGCAAATATAATAAATTGATAAGCAAAACACTATGTTTCAAAAAATTATATCAAATTCAATGCTTTCAAAATCAGTAAATGAAAACTTATTATAATTTATTTTTGAATATCTCATAACTTTTGAGTTAACTATCTTGAATATATATATATATATATATATATATATAAATTCTTAATGTAAGAATTTCGTCTTATAATTTCTATTTATACGAAATATGAACTTTTTGAAGAAAAAATGTGCAATACAAATATAAAAATTCATAAGCAAAACACTAAGTTTAAAACTTTTTTCATATACGTATTGTTTTCAATTGCAGGAAATGCATTCGTATTTTTTACAGTAACTGATGCGATTGTAAAATTTATTTCGTGTATTGTGAAATAGTAATAGATAAAGACTTATAAAAACGAGCAGATGTTTCCTAAAAAGGAAAAGTTAAAATATTCCGAAATTCTTTATCCAATATATAGAATTTCATGAATTTTGATACATCTCTCTTAAAATATACTCAATATAACTCTATATTTTCAAAATTGGAAAAATAAATACGTACGATTCGATATTTTTAAATTTTTCTCAAAATTCTTTGTTTCTTAAAAATAAGCTCAAGGCAAATTTAAATCCATGAAGAGTTATTTTTTTGAATTTTATACATAAGACATTTCTATTTATAATTGAATCAGAACCGTAAATTTTTATTTATAGTAAAATGACATTTTTAAAGTTATATATTTATAATTATGTCCGCCTGTTACATTCACAAAATTGTTTATTATGTTACTAGAATTTAAATTTTTTTTATTACTATTGCAAATACATTTATATTAATCATTTTCTTATTTGTTTTTCCAAAGGTAAGAAATGTTTCATCGTTTTTGCTATAAAATTTTTTAAAAAAATTATAATTTTTCTTAATAAATCTGCATACGTGGGCATAAATTTTGTTGACTTATTAATTTAATATTTGTTACATGAACTTTTCTCAAATCTTTCAGGCAAATACTTATAAATACTTATTAGTTTTTTCAAAGGAAAATGTTTGACAAATCTTAAGTCGTCGCTACGGGATAGAATTTTTACTAAATTAAAATAAATCACGGAACAATTTTCATATAAGTATTAAAAGTTCCTATATTCCTATTAAATAAAAATGATTATTTTCTAAAACTTCTCATTCAAAATTTAATTCTGCATTTTTGTAATATTAAAGAACTAATTTTATCAGTAACCCCCAAAATATGTGTATATATGAGGAATGTATAAGGTTCAAAACCTGGTGTTTTAAGAAGCCATATGGCCATCTGTCATGACCCAAAGTCCTCCGTTTGGCATGGAGGGAAAGTTGGGGAAGCAGGTGCCAGCTCAGGTATCATCCTCGTCCCTTGATCGATATTCAAAATTAAGAGGTCCGTTACCAATAGCAATCGTGTTGCTTTAGTGTGACATAAAACTATACCAAACATATTTAAGAAAACATAGTATTCAGTGAATAGTTGTTTTGGTACTTTTCCATTTCGCCGGCGCAAATCTCACCAAGCAGGTTTTATTGGCGACAACACACAGTATACACATATTCCGTTTGGCGCCGGTTTTATCATGTTTGGCGACTTAACCGCTTGCGCCTGCGAAATGGGAAAGTACCGTTTTGTTTTTTTTTTTAATTTTGATAAAAAGAAAGAGTTTATATTCGTTATATGAGAACACCAATAAAATATTGCAACAAAAAATCTCGTCTTGAAGATAGGCGAAAATAATTATAGAAGAAAGATAACAGAGATTCACGATTCAATCACAAATGTTCAGGAAATGCATAGGTAGCAGAACTTTCGCATATTAACAGCACAATCAGAAATAAAAAGCACTTGCAAAAATTAGCATCAAAACGAAGTAACAACACAAACTGATATAAAATCACTATCGAAAACGTTATAGCAATTTCAGTTTCGTTCAGCTTACCAGCTTACTAATTCACACAGAGAAAAAATGTCCAAAATGATAATTTATAATTCAAGGACAGACTCCGGCAGATTTAGGTAGATTCTCTCTTCTCAGCACTCATTTGCTGTTATTCCAACCAGAGTGACATCCCAAGAAAAAAGTTCCGGAAGAACCCAAACCTTCTTTCCGAAGAGAAATTTCCGGAATATTTGAACATTTTCAAAAACCTTCATTTTTTCCATCAGTCGCCAAATATATTGCCAAGTCACCAAAATGGGGGACAAGTTTGTGACTAAGATCAAGAATGATTTCTCAACCCATCCTCAGTATCCGACAAATATGTATTTCTGAAAAAAATTTGTTTTCAAATGGGCAGTTGCTTAACATTTTATTTTCTTTTTTTAATATTTAAATGTTTTAAAAAATTTACTATTTCCCGTCAATTTTTGCATTTTTGAAGATTTTTTGTTTTGTTTTGTTTCTTGGAAATATTTGTAACAATGCTGTGTAAGATATTGGCTGTAATTGAGTTATTTATAATTCTTTTTTATCAGAAGCAACGTAAAAGAGTAAGAAATGGCAATGTGTCAATTTGTAAATATTTTTAACAATAGAAGTAATTCTTGAATTCCTTATTTCATGCACAGAATTTTCAAAAATTTTATACAAAAGAAAAACAAAACTTTCAAAGTGTTACGTTTGTTACCAAAAAAGTAATAATCTTAGCCTTTTAAATACATGACTGTCATGAAAAATAAAATTCTGAGAAAATGCCTTTAAAGGGATGAAGGTCAATGAAACGATTTAGCATAACCTTTCATTCACCTTCATTGAAAGAATAATTAAATAATTCACCAAATGTCCCATAAAAAAAAGAAAAAAAAAATAGAAAACGTGATTTGATTGATAAGGGGTTTCAATACTCTAAACTTCAAAATTTTCGATTTTTAATACACACACACACACACACTTTTAGGGTTATCGAGAAAAAATACTATCTTGTTCAACTAGCTATTTTTTGTTATTTTTCAAATTTAACTTCCTTTTTTCTCCAAACAAACAAAATTAGCTTGCGTGCCTGATTTCCCGAAAATTATTCATCACATTAGTCTGAAATTTAATACACGTATTAGAAGCAAGTTACTTTGTGATTCATACATTAGTTTGTACACAAATTTTAAACAAAAATTTTTAAAAATTTTCATTGATTTTCCTTAGAATTTCATACATTTCTGTATAATAGTATTTTAAAAACATTTTCCTTGCATTTTTAAGTATACTCATACATTCAAAACTGAACATTTTTCTGCTAAATAGCATTACTTGTGTAAATTCTGATTCAAGGTTGTAATTCAGATCCCTCCGCTTAGTAAAATATTGATTTTCGTAATTTTGCAAAAGTGCCAAGTTTATATTTCTTTATAACTTTTAATTACCTTTAAATAACATGAAAATATGAGAAATAATATAAACATGTGAAAATTATTTAGTACAAGTACCAGGTTTCCTTTTTGCTTCATTGGTAAATTATATTAGTTTGAAAAGCATTTTTATACATGGAGACTCTTTTAAGTTTAATATTCAACATTGCCATTATATTTAGATTTGAAAAAAGGATTTAAATAAAACTCTGAATATAAATATGTATTTATGAAATCTAAGAAATTTGTTATGAGTGAATATTTCTATATTTAATTGCATCAATCTATTCGAAACTAATTATTTAGAACGAGTGTATTTCTCATCAAACTGAGAAGATATTCAGATTTGTTATTTGATACTTCATCCAGCGAGCTGGGAAGCATCAAATGCGAATTTTCTCATCATCAGATAAATCTCCCAACATCGGAACTGTTCAACATAAAATTGTTGATGAGGTTCTGATGTCAGATGTTCCAAAATGTAAATGATTTTAGACTTAGAAGTGTTCTCTGATTAGCTTTATAAAGTTGCGTTAGTTCGGATTTCTCGATCAGTTGGTTATCAAAGTTGAGTTCTGCAGTTTCTAGGGTCTCATGAATATGTTTAGGGACTCATGATTGTGAAGAGCATTTCATAAGTATCTCTGCGAAGAGTTTTTCTCTAATTTTAAAAGTTCCACAGCCCTAGATATGTGATAGCTTTAAGGATAAAACGTCTGCCATCTGTATGTACAAGTTAATTCAGATATTTATGATCAGGAGAAGTGAGTTTATTTTATAGCAAGTTTAAATAATCCTTACATATTGAAATTAAAAGCATGATAGTCATGTTTCGACATCGAAGTATCTTTATATTTATGAATCTGTTTTTACAAAACAAATCACATTCATATCCAAAAATATGTATGTATTGTAATTGCTGTACTTACATTTTCAAATCATGTAGTTATCTTCCGGTAAACATTATGTATATAATTATAACCTTTAAAATTTGCAGAGTACTTATAAACATAACATTCTATGCACGAAATATAATTATAGTTTCAAAATGTTACATTTTAAAGTTAATTACATTCTAAAACATTTTAAATTTACGACTCAAATAATGTATTATACATAAAATTTGCGAGTGTTTATTATAAATAAATAACATTAATTGTTTGAAAATATAAACTCATTTCATAATGGAGGAAATATAAACAGTATTGATAAAGTATATTTTGAGGAAAGTATTCCTTAATCAATAAGGCTCCCGTTTACTGGATATTTTGATTTCGAGAATGTCCTCTATTTATTCTATTTTATAGTATTAAACGTAAAAATGTGCATCCGAAAGATCAAAAAATAATAAAGGTTTCAGAGGGACTACATTTTCTATTCGATTTTCGAAAATATTTTCGAAAATTTTTAAAAACCAGAAATCTCACAAATGAACAATTAAAATTGGGGTAAAATATTTAAAATAAAAAAAAAAAAAAGGAAAAAGGAAAAATGCATTTCCGTAAGAGCCTTCATTATTTTTACAACGTTTTTATGTATTTCACTTGGTGTATGTTATCTGTCTGTGTATCGGTGTGTCATCAAATATTCGATCGCTAATTTAACCAGATTCCCATCAAGCTAGCTCTGAAATTTTGGATACCGTTCTTACTCGCCGTACAATACAAGATTTAGACATTTGTGACCAGTTTTAACTAATATTTCAATGATTTTT
>BMAW01046055.1:0-20541 GCA_019974015.1 Nephila pilipes
TACAATTCGGTATTTTCTGTCTACCTCTCCACACATACTCTGGTACCATTAATGTAACTATTTTCAGCTGTATCAAAAAAAAATTAAAAAAAAAAAAGTTTTAAGATTTTGTTCTTACAAATATTACTTGCATACGCTACAGATTTGACTATATATCGTCAGTAAAAAGCAGCTGGAAACTTTATTTTCCATTAGAAAGAATTTCATTACCGACTGGATTTCATTCTTATTTTGGTGGTGATCAAGTTTAAAATTTATAATATTATCAACATTAAATTATTACACTTAATTTAATTTGTCCAAGAGAAATGTAATTTCCTTAGTTTTTAATAATAGCTTTTTAAAGTTGAAATATTCTTTTTGTAAATACCTTGTATAATGATAAAATGATTAAATGGAAAATATTTTTGTAGGGAGAGTAGTGCTGGATTTAATAGATATGGTGAACATCGTTAAAATTTCCCTTACATGTTGAGTAGAGAGTTTTTAATTGAAAATAAGAAGACTTTGTGAAAAACAAAAACGACATTTGAGGTAATTTGTACAAATATCTTCATAATACTTCATTTACATTGAAGGAATCCTGAAAAATGTTGGAATGTAAAACTCCTTTGAATATTCTCGCATCACTACACGGAAACAAATTTTGTAAAGAATAAATCATTGAAAACTTTTTTCTTGTAATCTATTAAAAAAATTATTATAATTGTAACGTTGAGAGCACAGAATATATTTAAATAATAATACTTTATAATATTACAAGAAATTTTGCTGTCAAAAAATGTTACTTACCTTTTCTTGTTCTTCAGTGCGTCTGTCATGAAAAATATTTAATATTCTCCATCATACTTAAAAACTAAAATATTTCAGATGTAGCTTAAATTTGAGTTAGTTACTAAACTATTGTCAAGTACTTATTTCTTCGTTAAGGCCTATTTTCCCAGTCAGATGCTACTATTGGGAATTTTTTTCTTTCTTTTTTTTTTTCTTTTCTTTTTTTTTTTAATTTGACGTCCTACTGACATTTATTGTAAATAACATAGTCCAAATTATTCTAACGAAGTAGAGGGTAAAGTTAAGGATACTACGTCATACGGTTGAAAATAACATACTGAATTTAAGATTATTCCGTTTTTGTGACATTTATATTATAAAATTATTAATTAATTATGTATTGAAATTATAAAAAAAATTGAAGTTATTAAAATTAAAGTTTTTTATAAAGTATGGAATTTTTGTGTGCTTAATAATGGTATTTTAATTATTTTATGGAACTATAAAAGTATTTGTTTTGTCAAAAGTTTTTCTTTGCCTTTGAGTTGAATATGGATATGATTGTTCATATATATTTGTATTTAGGTACCATTTTTAAAAATAGTATTCCATGAATATTTAAAGTATTTTATTCGTCATATATAAACCAATGCACCTAAAATAGTGAACCAATTTCTTCAATGATGTCATTGTATATTTTCTATGAAAAATTATAGAATTTTTTTTAATTTAGGAAATTTTAATTGTTTTTCTTTTTCTCATCTATTTTTTTTTTTTTTTTGAAGTTTAGATATTACTTATAGAAGAAAATTATTTTTGATTCCCTGTATGCATAACTAACCCTTATAAAAACATAACAATGTTGAACCACATTGTATAATAGTTTTCTTTAAATTTGTACCTAAATGCAATTATACCTTACAAATCAAGTTCATGTTCAACTAAGAGATGAAAAAACTATTTTTGAAAGAAAAAGAAAATACTTTTATAATTCTATAGAATGATTAAAATATCATTATTACTCACACACAAAATTTAAACTCTACTATTAATATAAAAATATATGCATCACAAAAATAAGGCGTCTTTGGTAAGGAATTCTACAATTCCTCTATGTCCTGATATCCTTAACCTAAAGATTACTTAGTACAATAATAAGAACAATCATTTAATAAGAGATATAAAATTAATCATATGATGCATTGCACAAAAAAAACTTTAAGTTAAATAAATATTATTATTTTTACTTTAGGCGTATCTGAAAAACATAAATGCTAAAATCGAAATGTTCCTTTGAAATGTAGGGGGGAAAAATCGTGAATAACTTATTACAATTTGACCGTTTTTCTTTCTTCAGTAGAATTTTACTTCATACGACTTCCTTTTCACGAAACATTCCATTTTTTCATGACCCTTTTTACTTTAAAATGGAAAGAAATAGAATGTGATTTTTTTCATTTTATATAAAGATAGTATAAAATGAAATATTATTTTCTGGAAGGAAAATTTATTTTTTTAATTTTTCAAAATAAGTAATTTTACGGAGATCTATAATGGGTTTATTATTGTTTTTTGGTTCTAAAAATTATGAGTGATGAATGATAATAATTCTGAGCAGTGAATAGGAAACAGATTGTGCATCACGAAGGCTGTAATTTTGAATTTACGTATAATTAAATACATCCGAGGAGAAAAACAAATACTGAATTACATAGTTCAGTTAAATTCTTTGATTCAGCATATCATGATAATTAGAAAAAGTATGATATAAGAGATGAATAAAGTAGAAGTAATTCGGTAGAATGATGTTTGTTAGAGAATATGTCGAAAACGTAATGAACAGAACCATTTCTGTTAACAAGCCTTACAAATGCATGGAAATGTCACTGACAAATATTACTTCCCCCCATTTCCTCGAGAAAAGATTGTTGATAGGAATCTTGGAAGAAAGAAATAAAACTGATTGTTGCAGACACGCTTACACACAAATCAGCAAGGGATTTGCTTGAAAACAAAATAAATATGAAAGAAATCATTTTCGCATTTCATTTTTTAAAGCAAAATATATAAACTGCTATGTATGATATTGAGTTAAATGTTTAAGGATTTACAGTTATTTTGATCATTATTTAAATATAAAATGACTGTATGTAAAGCAAGAATTCCTAGTATAAATTGAAAGAAATTACCTCCCCATAATTACAGAGAATCATTCATTATTACAGAGAAAGAAATTAACTCACCCAAAATCGACCATCATCATTGAGTTAATTATCATTGTTTTATTATAAGTAGGAAATAGTAGATGAATATTAAAAGATATTAGACTAATAAATAATAATAAAGCAAAATTCTGAATTAATTAATCATGTTGAGAATATGAGCATATCTGTTGCATACCATAGAATATACCAAATACATAATACGAACATAGAAGAGCTGAGAATTTGAGCACATCTGCGAAATCAACCCTAAATATTAAATCTAATCATTCTAAATATTACATCAAATATGATTTCAATACAATTTGAATCAACGTTTGTGACCCGAAATAAATAACAACATTAAGTGACGAAGATATTTATAATATTGTATCATGAGGGTATTCTTTACATGATGAATTCTAGCAAGAAAAACCATTTTTTGTAATTTCATTTTAAAAAAAGGCTTTTGAACCATTTGGATCAATATTGTGCCAACAAGAGATAGAGCTTCCCTGCAACGGTTCTCTTATGAAAGAAAAGAGAGATTTACAGAGATTTCAAGAGATCTCATTATTTCGTCAAGGAAAGTTCAAGCAATAATATTTATCCTTAGCAATGGATTTGTTGACAATTTTGGTGAACTGGCGAGATTCTTCGTAACATGACGATAAATAAAGGTTCCTGAAAGTGCTGGAAACTATGCGAAAACTAAAAAGGGAAGAAAATTTAGAACTTTCTCTATATTTTTCCTGTGACGTCACATCTCTACGGAAAAGGCATAAAAACGCCCAGGGCCTGAGAGAGAGGAGTCAAATCGACTTGGATGTCGATCTGCCGAGTGAATTTGAGGAAACGACTTGAACCGGTTGGGATCCGTGGGAGTCTAACTAAATCGCTAAGGAAGTGCAGGGTTTCATGACGGAGATCTGTTCAAAGTGTGAACTAATAATCTGGAGAGGTGAATGTTGCTAATACTACTGTGACTTTCATTACAAGAGCTGTTTTATTTCTGTATCAGTGTCACTAATCTGTACAAGAACTTTATTTTCTGTTTGTATTGTTACTGTTAAAGTTCTGCTACCTGTGTGTCGTCCTGAATATTTGCAAATAAAGTGCAATTTGCCATAATCCTCCATGTTGGACTGATTTCACTTGTTATACAATCAGAATTCTTTTAACAATATATTCGTGTAATACATTTGGCAAAGAAGACATCTCTTCAAATATGAAACCCAAGAATAACAGATATATTTCTTAACAGATATAAATTTGGAAATATATAAGAGAATATACTGGCAAAGAAATTGTGTCTTATCTTGTAGAAACAATCAATGAATTTTGATGAGCGGAAGGATTAGAATATATATAAAAGCATTTAGAGTGAGATCTCAGCTGAGATCTAATTTTTAAATAATATATGTTCTTTTCTCGTTCTTCTGATCTTCTATTATAATAGGAATTTACTCTTCCAACAGAGCTTATAAAATCTAACATATAACGTCTGAGTTTAATTTCGTTATTTAATTCAATATGCTTCTGTGTCTTTATCTTCCTCCTTAGATTTAAATTATAAAAAAGTCGATCGTCATACATAAATATAATGTATGACATTAATTTTATCATTACTTAGATTATTAATAAGGGGTATTTTCGATTTAAAATTAGATCATTTCTTATTTGAAACTGAAATCATTTTGCAGGAAAAATAAATTTTAATTCTGCAAAAACCTGCAATATTATTTGTAATTTTAGTTTTAATTCTTTATTTAATGTTTAAGTGAATATATTCTGCAGTTAATCTTCTTCAAATATTCTACGCCTTATATGGAAACAGTGCTCAGAAAATTTACATTGTACTTTTTCAGGCGAATTCTACATTATTTCGTTTTCATATTAAAGAATAATTGTATTGGAAATTTTCCACTACAATTCCGCCACCCATGATGTCACTGAAGACCAGCTGTGTGGTGGGGTGGTTGCGCATTAAATCTAGACGACTTCTTAAGTCCTCTGAATAGCATGGTGTGAAAGTTTCGAGAGGGAGATGCCAGCTCAAGTGTCTTCCTTGTTACTTGACCGAAGTTTAAACTGACGAGTTGTGCTTCTCAACACAAACCGTAAATAAATAAAATATAATTTTCAGAAAGTTGAACTACTAATGTTATATATCTAATACAGACATTTTTTCAGAGCAATAAAAAGAATTTCCAGCACATTTTTAGGAAAATAAGCGGAGATTTTTAGAAAATTCTGAGAAAATTTTTTTAAAAAAATATTTTAGGTAAAAAAAAAGAAAAAAAATTCACAACTATTTTCCATTGTTTTTAATATTTTAAGGCACTTTTCTTACTATAACATTTAAGAGACATTTGTCTGATCTTAATATAAAAAAATATCAGACATTTTAATATACATTCTGATAGACCAAAATCCTTCGATAGAAAAGTTCATAAGGCAGTTTATGGGAATGGTTTGTGGATCTCGAAGGATACAAATTTGGATCATCGTCTATTAGAGAAGATGCGTAGAAAATAATACTGAAGGACTTTAATTTCGTTAAAATCCCAGCCTCATAATGACATTGTAATATGGTGACTTTGGAAATGTGCGGTGAATACTATTACCTTCATCGTGATTCCTAATTGCTAAGTATATTACTCGTAGGCAATTGCTCAAATGTACAGTGAAGTTAAGGTAACTAGAACCAGACAAATTATTATTAACCAATCACTGAGCAATTTGCCTGATAATATTCAAATAATTCAATGGCTTTACGAGGCCGTTATCAAAACCCTCGTTTAAATCTATGAATTATACATTATTGCATCACGAAGTCTGTGCTTTATGTATTATGATTGATTGTAATTATTTTCGCTGACACAACTTCAATTTATCTATACAACCAATTCTGTTTTTACCCGAACTTTTTTTACATGATTTTGATTTCACGAGAATTAGAAAAAAAAAATTAATTCTCATTTTACACGACTTATTTCGATTCAACACGATCGATTGTATGAAAAAAAATTGTTTTGATTTTAATTTTGTAATTGTTTCATTAAAGACGAGGAATGTAATGTGATTTCCATTTGTGAGAATTCCTCAAATTTCATAACTCATTAGGGAATTTTTATTTCTTTATATGCATTTTGAATTTGGTTTTCAAAGTGGAAATATCTGCGAAACATGTTTTGATTTGACTGAAACACTTCAGACATTTTAAACAAGTTTTTGAAAGAAACTATTTAAACAAATTATTCCCCCTCAACACGAAGTACGTTGAGAATGATCGAGCCAAAGATTTAATCTTTTTTTTTCCTACGTTTTGATTATATGCGCAACGAAGAATTGGACATATGTATTTATTAATTATGCGCAAATGTCCATAAATGGTAAGCTGTAGTTTTGAAACTTTTATTTTATTAATTATAACTGAAATATTGTTCGGTAACCCTTACATAATGCACAATTCACCTATAATGAAAAAAAAGTTATTATATTATTTTTGCTCAGTTCTGAATTTTTCATAGGTGAAATGCATGTTTTTACACGAATTATTCACACGTATTCTTCAGAAACATATTTATCGAATAAAAACAGAATTAGGTGTATTTCATTATTATTATTGTTTGATTTAAAATACATTTTAAATTATTCCGAAAAAAATCCTGTTTGTTTAGGAAGAAGCAAAAAAAAAATAATAAAAGAAAAGATTTCCTCAAACACTATAAGTTTTATCATTGTAAGTTACATTGGTATACTGCTAATAACATTAATTTTAAGTAACTATTCTTTATGTAATTTTTGTGTTAGAAATTACAGTAAATGTAACCTCTACGCAATTTACTTTAATATCAATTCAAAAAATAAAAATATCAAAATAAATAAACTACAAAAGTTCAAGTGCATATTTTTGGTTTTAGGGATGTCAAACATGCCTGTTGAAAATGAATGAAGAATTTAAAATTGAAGCCTTAAACTGTTACACAATAGCCAAACGTAGCTCAAAGTATTTTACAAAACTTAGAAGAACTTTCTTCCCTAAATATATTTATCGGAAACTTCGAATGCAAAAGTTTGTTTACTCACACACAATTTCGTGATGTTTTCCATCGATGCAACACGGCTGTACATAAGCAACTCACTTCACTACGGATATAACTTATATTTTAAATTTCCATAACTTAAGAAGTTTTTATCGGACTATTGATTTTTCTTTTATCAAAGTGTACTCGAGATACTTCAGTCTTATATTCTTTTTAAAAGTTATTTCTTCATTTGTCAGATGGACTTTAATTTCCATAGAAAGTCAAAATAATTAATAATTCTCTCTCTCTCTCTCTCTCTCTCTCTCTCTATATATATATATATATATATATATATATATATATATATCTTATGTACATATTGTTGTAAATTATACAAATTAATGTTGATTTTTTTCAAGAAGAAGTAGATTCAAGTATCCTGCCGTATACAGAAGAACCTTCCTGCTCTAATAACATCAGAATTAATTTTATCCAGATATCTTGCTTTTTCTTAACTATAACTACAATTTTATACGATACATTTATGTAACAATATATTAATATATTTATATTTTACAGCAGAAAATAAAAGAAGAAACATTATCACAATCCCAGTTTCCTTGAAAATTTCATAATCCAAATGTTAATGTTATCATAATAAAATGTTTTTGTTGTTGTACAAAGAGGAATTGTGATGTTGGTCTGTTCGCAATTTTCTGGTTATTAACCATGGGGACTTTTGTAATTTTGCATTGCATAAAATTACAATTTCTTCCCAAAACCAAAATGAAACTGGATTACTTTAATTAGATGAAAAGAGAAGTGAAGTGATTTAGATATAATTATACATAAACGATATGCAATTAATGGAAAATGAAGAAAGATATAATAATTGCTTGCATTCAAATAATTGTTACTTAGATTAGAATCCTTCTGTTAGGATTGAAGAGAGTTCCACTAAAAGTATTTAGCTAGAACTAGAGAGAGAGACTGGTCAGACAGATTTCTTATTTAAATCCTAAATAAAAAATGAAATTAGGTTTACGTACTAGCGAAAGGGATCATAGACAAATATATATTTTGCAGAGATAATAAATAAAGAAGACATTTCGTTCCTTCATGTCTTCAATAGAAATTAGTGGATTTTGATATTATTATATTAGATTGAAGTATGCACAAGAGCCAAATAATGACGGAAACTTTTAAAAATTACATACGCATGATCAAAGAAAAAATAAATTTTATTACAACTCTTAACTTTTCAAAATACCGTTAAATCTTAGATCTTTTGGCCACTGTTGGGAAAACTCTTAAAACCGATAGATGGGTCTGAAAACCATATTATCTAAAAATACAGGAAAGCATTTGGATAAAATTTATACTGCATATCAATTGATCCTTATTAATATATTGTAGTGTTCATTACAACTGACACAAAAATCATTAAAATATCAGTCGCGTTGAGTCAAAATAACACAATTCTATAAATTATTTTGATGAGTTTGTGACAAATGTTCTTATCACATTTCAAAAGTTCCGTTCGGGACTGACGGGTTGAAAATAACGGTTTCTAAAAGGTCTTATTCAGCGATTAGCCTAGTAAATTTTATTGCATATTTAAATGGCAGAGCACACTGTGCAGTAATTTGTACCCGTAATAGTAAAAGAAGCTATTTACAAATTTAAGCAACGTTGTAATATACATCTACTTACACAGACTGAAATGAAAACATATAAATGTTACATAAGAAACTTTTAACACATGTGTGAAATGAAGTCTCCAATCACAATTTCAGAAAACAGGACCAGTCATAACCAGAGTTATTTAAATGTTGATTTGTTTGTTTTCAGAAAGCCGTAAATGGTACTAACCCTTAATTTGTGAAACTTGATTTATCCCGGTTATCGTACAGTTTTAATTACTTTGAAAAATAATCGAGACAGAATTTAGTTTTTATTTATTATCTTTCTTATGACTTTTCTACACAGCTAATATCCAGGTTTATTCATTTCTCTTATCGTTTCTTGATCTTTCGAAAACCATCAGTGTACAACTCAGCAGATTAAACTTTATCTTCTCTAAACTGAGAATTACTTCAATGTAAGTCTTCTTGCTTGAAGACTAACAAATCAACATAAATAGTAGTAATTTGCAAAATTATGTAGATAAGGTTTAGTTAATTTGAAGAGAAAATTTTACGAAGATATCTTGATTATTTCTCAGTAATATATAAAATTTTAAGATAGCTTCTCAAATGTTTTAGATTTTTTTTTACTGTTTTGAATTTAGCTTTGAAAGAATCTTTCCCATCCTATGCTTTTAGTTATTTGAAATAAATTTTTATATATCTAATTCCCTTTCGAAATTCCTAATTTTTTTCTAGTTAAAATTTCAATTGTTTCCCTACAGACAGCAAATAAACTGATCCTTGGATTAACCCCATGTGACTTGAAAAAAAAAAGAAATCCCTTATCGAAGAAAATAAGTCCCCTGCAGATTATCGTCGCATCATCCTCTAAATCTCTTCAACACGATTCCCAAAGTGGATGACTAAAAAAAAGCAAAGATAAATGTAAAACGAATGTTTTCGAGCTTTACGGATAAAAAGTAAAGTTTGCAGAGACAGAAAAAAAAAGAGTTTTTCTTTAAAAAAATATATTAACGATCGATAATTTCAGATATATTGCTAAGCAAAAAGGTTAATGTTAAAAAAATTGTTATTTCTGCTATTATAAAATGTTTGTTTTTTTAAAATTAGAAACAAAAGAATAAGTTTATTGATATTATAGGGAGAATTTCCCACAACATTGTATGCGCATTTCTAAATATCTTTTAAATCCACAAAAAGAAAATCAGTTGAATAATGTCATAAATATTTAAAGTGACATTTTTATAATCATTTTCATTCCGGCACCTTTTCGAACACTTTAAACTATAAAGCATTTTTAGAATACGAACTCTAAAAAAGCTTTTGAGGTTTAGTATCAAGTCAAATAAAGAAAGACTGATTTTCAAAATATTTTATTGAAAGAACAAAGTACAATTATAGATATTTGTTAACATTCTATCATATGAAAGACACGATCTTTTACAATCTTCAAATTGAAGATTATAAGAGAGTTATTTTATATATTGAGTTATATCTTGAGTTTATTTATATGATGAATTTAACATTGAAATTTGTATTTTTTTAAAGAATCTCTTTTATGAACTTTCATTAAAATGTTTATTAACAAAACTGTGATTTGCGCTCTATAAAAGCAATATTTAGGAACATTTAATGCATTTAATAAATTAAAATATTAGCAACAAATAGAAATGCCTTCACTAAAAATGAAAGTTTTATGTATACTCGTACTTTATGCAATACAAAAGAATTTTATTTAAAATTCATTTATTTTAAAAATGACACATTTTCAATGCGTGAAAAAGTCTCTGACCGAACACTCAAATTATTAGTTAAACCAGATTACTAGGAATCGCACAAGATGAGGATAAATCTCCAGAAGTTTTGACACATAATATATAATTACGAGTTTAAAAAAAATTGTAAGCTACAACTAGTATCTTTTGATGTATCGTATCTAATATTGAATATTTTTTATTATTTTATTATTTTAAACTAAATATTTTAACATAGAACAAATAATATTTACACTACTCAAAAACAACAATATCAATATAAACACCAATGTGTTTACAGCGCAACTGAACAGATTATTCATTAAAAATACTGAAGACCATAAACAATGATAATGATAAAAGCTTGCTTGAGCCCCATTCTGAATTCAATAAATGATAAATTTGAACCAAAACTATCCAGAATTAAAGTCACCTATTTTAGCGTTTAAAAGTATAGAATATTGATAATGATATTTAATATTCAAGATACTAAATAATTTTTATAAAGGCATATTTTTCTACATATATAAATCATTGTAATATTTTTAAGTTGACCAATTTACTACACTGTCATATGTGTCCATTTTAGTGCATTTGATATATGTCTAGAAATTGAATGCAAATCAAACTTCAATATACAAACAAGCGAAAAACTTTCATATGTATTCATTTTTATGACAGATCATTACTGAATACATACTTGTCAAATTAAAAATAAAATATTTAAGTTTGAAATTTTAAAAAAAACAAATTTATGATTCTTTAAAAAAAAAGATTTTATATTAAAACAATTCATGGAATACAAAATGAATCAGAAAAGAACTTAATAAAACGTAATGCCTTGTCTATAGATTTTTTTTAATTTTTAAAATAAAATGTAGCTGATAGTGTTATTCCTCTTTTTTACCATTCATATGCATGT
This sequence comes from Nephila pilipes, assembly GCA_019974015.1. Taxonomy (NCBI): domain Eukaryota; kingdom Metazoa; phylum Arthropoda; class Arachnida; order Araneae; family Nephilidae; genus Nephila; species Nephila pilipes. The sequence continues at coordinate 11,332 of BMAW01046055.1, forward strand.
AATTTTGTGAATTTCATTCTGCTATATATTACTACGATCACTATCGCTCGTTGCAACACGTGATCTCTTATACCACCTGAAAAGCATATACTCAACGTTAGTGCCCCTCGACCTCTGTCATCTAAATTTTGCTTTGCTTATATACTTTCCTATCTAACCCATTTCACTTTATTTCTACCTGCCTCTAATTTGCCTAATCACGTTTCATTTTCGTTGGAAAGAAATTGTTGTTTGCAGCAATCGATCTCAATTAAAGTCCCCAAGGTAAGTGAAGAGAAAACCGCGAATAGCTCAACACCACAAGACTTTACAAGTGTTTATACACAACAGTTGTAAGTGCTCCCTCTCCATAAAGAGAGTATTCTAGACTGATTATATCTGAAAATCGTGTGGACCAGGCAATCTGTTCACTATGTGCATTGTAGGCCAAACCTCTCTCTTTCAAGGTGAGTGTGCAAGTGGCTCGCGGCTTCCTCTCATAATGCCTACCACCTGTTAAAAATCAAACCTTATGTAAATTGTTATGCATATGCAGAAACAAATTGTGACTTTTTCATATCTCTGTGCAAGCTGTTCACGATGCCGTCGTTCAGCTGCTATTGCATTGTCATTAGCCAATCTATACATTAAGTACATGTCTGCCAAATGTTCGTTCGTATTGCATTGTATGAACATATTGGCTACCGGTCAGAGACAAGAAATCAGGTATTTATCATTGAGCTTTATTGTGATCAGTACCATTTATCGACGTAAGACGACGCTTTCGATCATGGCTTGTTATTCAGATCTCAGTTCTGCTTATGTATCCTACCTCTCTTTGAAAACTACACTTACTTTTATGAAACACTCTATACATATATATTTGTGAATAAAATTTCTTTTCGACGGAAAGCAATACGAAATTAAAAGAATATAAAACTATAAATGACTTTTGTGCCACCATTTTCTATAAAGAAATAAAATGCATTAAGTTTTATTATTTTGTGATGAAACAATTCTGAGAGAAAAGATGTTCAGATAGGAGTTAATAAAACGCGTTGAGCAAAATAACTCCTAAGAAAACACGGAATGTCGGAAGGAAATTTCCAAATAACTTCAGAATGGAAGACAAAATAAAAAGTGACAATTCCTAGACATATTGCTAGCCATTTTGCTGGCATTTTTTTTATTTCGATAGTATCATTTTCATATCTTTTAAGAAACTCAAAAGTTTCTTTTTTATAGAGATTTTTGTGTGTTTTCCTTTGTATACTGTTCTAGCAAAGTCATATGCCATATTAAAAAATCAGGAAGACTTTTCTTAGAAATTTTTAAAATACGAAATAAATTCCATTTTGTTTCTATTAGTTTAAAACAAATATTTTATTTCCACGTATAATTTAAACATACTCAGTTGCTTTCTAAGAGAAAAAAAATCGATATGATATTGTTTAATTTAAAGGCTTAAATTAATTAAATTTTACTTAGCATTATAAAGTGTTAAACGAATAATGAAATCCAATTAACAGAGAAAGAAGAATACTTCTTAAAAATATAATCTTACTTTTTGTTACATCCAATCCATAGAAAAACGAGGATATCACGTACTTGATTTTTCAATAAAATAATATTAATGAAAAATAACTATTTTTTAGGAAAGGAAGAAAATACTTATAAGAAGATTTCTTCTCTTGGATTTTAAATTGAAATGCTATTAATATCTTAAGAAGACTAAATAAAGAAGTTTTTTGTAGTATTTGAAAAACAGAATTAAAAAACAATGCAAAAAGAATACTTTAAATTATCACTGAAAGCCAGTGGACTCTTTTAATATATTCTAACATGTTGCTCTTTGAGAAAAGAACATCAACGAAAATGCGTGGGCATAAAATAAAGGATGCATTATGTTCCGTTCAAAAAATTACTTTATTGTCATTGTATTAATTACATTTAGTTGGCTTAGTTATATTTATACTGTTAAGATATCTGTATTTGATTTAAACTTTGTCGTCTGCTTTTGAGTTTTAAAATGTTTTGCTTGAGAAAATAAAAATGCATTAAAAATTAGAAGAAAGCAATTGATTTTCTTGATAGTAATTGCTTCATTGGAGCCTGGGTATCGAAATTTTGCTTACTTTACACTAGTTAATATTTACTTTGAATGCTTTATTTTTTCGAGAAAGAGGAGGAAAAAAGATGTTAGTAAATGTTCAAACAAAATTAGTAAAGACAATTTCTTTTTCTTTGTTTATGTAGAAGTTAATGCACAAAAGTCAAAAGAGCCTAATTTTAAAGATATAAATGTATAAGTATCTAGTTAGATTCTTACACGATATTTTTGCTAGAAAAAATTAAATCATGCGATTAGCTTCTATTTTGAAGTATTACATTAACGTTTTATAAAAACAGGTAAATAAATTTTTAAAAAAAAATATTAAAATAATTTGCATTTGTAACTAAAACATACTGCGAATTAAATTTTATATTTATCTCTTCTTTTTATCCTTAATTTGTAATTAAATAATGACTTTTTAAGCAAATAAATATGATTATTATTTCAAGTTACTTTTACTAAAATAAATCGCATGCCATACAGTATTATTTTTTTATGAATCGAACCACAAAGAACGCAGTGTTAAATAGATTTACTAATGACGAATCATTTATAAAAACAAGGAAATTATTTCAAATTCCAAACAATATTTTAACAGGTACTATGTAACTATATACTCTTCATCTCACCTCCTTTACGTAAGAATACTTAAGAATTGATTAATACGCAAATATTTATGACAATGAAGTAAAATCTTTGAAAGACTTTTCATAGTCGTTGTAAAGTGTTACAAAATCTTTTAGAATACAAAAGCAAAGAACAATTTAAGAAAATTCTATTATAACTTCCATATACTATTCAAAGTTTTACAAAGAACGGTACCAAAGAAACTAAGCTTTTTTAAAGAAATTATTATAATAAGATTTAATGAAATATTAAAATTAAATCAAACTATGAAATTTTGAAGAGGATAATAACATTCTTTTAAAGCAGTATGAAAATTAAACCAAGAGATTAATTATTAAATTTAATATATACCTCGAGCTAAGTGCAGCTAATGCTGTCGTAAAACGAAAATTGAATAAACCTTTGAGTTTTAATATATTCTTAACACGAATACTTCAATGAAGCGACTACAGTTGAAAGTGAAATTATTATGAATCGGTAGAAAGAAATCAAATAAAATTATACAAATCACATGCAATTCTCCTTTTATTTTAGAAAGCGGTTAGGAACGTATTAATGTTATTGTACGAAAATAAAAGTTACTTTGCTGGCTAATAATCACGTACAAAAAATATAATAACATGAAATAAACTGTGTAGTAATACATATAAATACTTCTTCTAAAAAACCAGTACTTTTATGCAGCAAAAGTAAAAAGAGAACTGAAAATAAAAAAAATAATTTTTTTAGATAATTAGATATTAAATGAAAACCAGCAGAAAATGATAGTTTATCATCATCAAAAGTTTTATAAAAGTGAAGAAATTTCAATCTAACAGGAGATGTTTTGAAGTATTGTGAAATGAACTGGCGTGCTTTATCACAAGTTAAACATTTAAAGAGAGTAAAACTCCTGAATTTTTTATCGAAAATTTCCTGATGGATTGAAAAACCTATATTGTATTAAAAATTTATGATGATGATAAACTGCTATTTGGCAGAAAAATATCTTTCTATTGTTGTATAAGTAGATCAGGCAATATTAAGAATTTTTCTTACTTCTCAAATGATATTCCTATTGGTAGTCGAGCAGTGGGAAGAATTCTTATTATCTCTCTTTCAGGTTGTAGGAAACGAGACTATAACAAATATTTCTCTTGCGCAGTTGGCAACAGCTGTAAATAGTTAGTTATGTTTTGAGAAGAATACAGTGATGTGTTGACACTTTCAGTTTAACTAATTTGCAATTTTCCAATTTTTTTTTATACAGCTGGAATATCTTTCGTACTTGTTCGTAAATGTATTAGTCTTCCTTTGTAAAGTCACGTAAATATTACTTACTTTCGTGAGTTATTCGAAAGGCAATTTTCAAATTTATTTTAGTTCGGGATTCATTTTCCCATCTAAAATATTTTTCTTCTGAAAATAAAATATTAGGATGGTAAGAAAACAAAACAGTAATACTGATTCCGTACAAAATATACCCATAATAAAATCGAAATTTTTACAGATTTTATATTTAAATTTCTAAACATGAAATTTAGAACTTTGACGAAAGCGATTTCTTAACTAAAATATTATATATTCTTCTTCTCTTTCTTGGTTTAATACATTTTATTTTGTGTATTTTTTCATTCATAGAAATATCAAACTTGAATATGTATGACAGATTAAAATAGTGTATGAATGCATTACCACTATTTTAGAAGCAAACCGTGAGAAATAAAATAACATTTTTAGTGCAGACATTTGTTCCTTTAAAATCTCCTAATTCTGAGAATCAAGACTTGAAATTTATTATGACATCCATGTGTAGTTCGTGGAGGAGCTCGAAAAAGCTATGTGTGTAGTATTTCAAATAATATTTTATAAAATATCCTCATCATCTTCAGTGTACTCTCAGTTGCGCTTGATAAATTTCTCCATTCATTGATTCTATTGTTGGAAATATTTTTGACACTTATTTGCAGAAATTGCTGATAGTGGCTTCGTTTTTCTTTTTCTTGGCCACTTCAGTTTCGTAAAAAAAAATTTCGTGTACAAAGCTGCAAAACAATCCAATTAAATCCGTTTTATTTGCCATAGTCCATCGTCAGTCTTCAAGTGGAAGTTCTCGCTTTTTCTGGATAATTTCGTGTTCTTGGCAGTTGATGGACACTAGGATGGTGTTAACATTAATTAAACATGTCTTCCTTTCTTTCACTCAGAAAACCATTCGAACGCTTAAGTGTTTCCTAAAGCGTCATCTATGTTAGCTATTTTCAACATCACCTATAGTTCCTATAGGTCCTATGTTTTCTATCACCTATAGGAATTCAAAATTTTACCGCTGAGCCTGTTTTTCTCAAATCTTTCATCTTAAGAAACAATGACAGAGCGAAGCAGCTGCACAAGAGAAAAAAATTCACTTTGAGAAACACGAGGGATATTAGCAACGTTCCACATAATTGTGCAATCCTCGGTCAAGTTACGAGGGTGATACCTGAGTTAGCACCTCCCTCTCTAAAATTCCACACCCCGCTATTAGAAAGATTTGGGACCTCTTTCAAATTTAATGAGCGTCAGTACTGATGCACGATGGGTCTTTAGTGGTGTCAGGACCCGAACCCACAGTTAGCCAACTATAGGTCTGCGACCAGGACCACTAGGCTATCGCATCTACATTTACTAAGGGCAAGTATATCCATCCCGGGGACGGTGTGAGCATAACTGAACTCACTAAGTGATGCGGTACGAGCTCCTAAGGGAAAAATTCTGTACTACGCAATATCCACTCGGGGGGGGGGGGGGCCCCGGGGAACTATTGTGCAACCACTCGCTATGTTTATTATAAAATATTTTGTCAAAATGCAGATACATATTATTATCTGCAGAAAAAAATAATATGCATCCAGGGCTCAGAAATTCTGGGAACTATTATGTACTCCCTCATAAAGTTTAATGTGGAGAAATATTTTACCAAAATACATATTAAATCCCTTCAAAAATGTTTTCTCTTAAAAATAAATAATAAATAAGGCTGTTTTACAAAATATTATACATCACAGAATTTTACCTTTAAATCGTTTTTCAATCTTCTTATATGAAGTAGTGGTTAATAAATATTAGAAAACGAGCTACACGTCATAAATAAAGTTAATATTTAATTAGGAATTTTGTGAGGAAATTATATAATCTTCATACTGCATTTTTTATGATTTGTTTTTGAGTTAATCTACGGCTACTAACTGAAAATATTTATTAAGGATAACATATTTTATTTTTCACAAAACATTGAGAGAGAGATGCTGTTTTAAAACGCTTGCAAAACTTTGTTTTGATATTTTACGTGGAATTTTCCATCGTGTTCTATATGTTTAAAAAGAAAAACAATTTATATTTCTACCTAATAAAGTACTTGAGTTTTTTATATGCAGTATATAAGATGAATTTTTCAATTTACTTTGCTCCTACATCTTCGTGAATTTTGTTTCACAATTTCATGTGAAGTAGTTTAATAAAAAGCACTGGTATCAAAAAAGAATATTTGCATATTTTACTCAAGCACTATTCTAAGACATATTTGCAAATGTTTTTGACAAAAAATATTGCAGCAAATTAACCAATGATGAAATATTTATTTTTTATTATAAAGCGAATGCTAGACCTAATCAAGTCTAACTAAGCGAATATTTTTTTAAAAATTAAGTGAAAGCTTCTATTTAATGGTAAGATTTTCTTTGTTTTCTTTGAAATTTAGACTTGTTTTTTGTGTAACATAATTGATTCTTTTTTTAATGGATGATAGGTCGACAAAATTAAAAAAGTAGGCTTTTTCGGAGTTTATCTAAATCTTTATTCAGAGATTCTCAAGTTGTTACGAAGACAACAAACTACAAACTTAATCACATAAACCCATTACAGCACACAGTTCCAGGATTGCAGATTCAAATCACTGATTCACAATAACATGTTATCATATATACTAAATACACATACTTTAACTAATATGCACAGGGGCTCATATACATAATATGCTACAAAGAATATTCTATTCTCTCCAAATTTCGGTTAGGGACATTTAGTTTTCTCGCTAACATTGGCGTCAAAATCTCTCACCAATTTTGGAACGCACGAGTCAATTCTATCTATTCAATATTATTACCTTGTTATTATCACATTGTCTGAAACACTGTGTTTTCAGACTCACTAATCATTCTTTATGGAATCAATGAAGTCCAAACTTTCTGTATAACAAAATGTTTTGTTTGTTTTTCTTCAATCTGTTCAATAGCTCATACATTTTAAAGGAAGTAGAACCGCTTTTAACTTTCAAAATATTTCACAAAAATAAAATAAGTTTGAAGCTACCCATATATAAAAACAGCATACTCTTATTATAAGCTTAGTCTTTTTCGAAAAAAAAATACTATTAAAAAAAATTGGGTACCTTGTTTCAATCAGAAATAATTTGCATCATCGTTTCAGTAGATTACTTCTCAAGATATTTAATTTGAACAAAATACGTTGTTTCTGCTCAAAAAATTCTGAAACTGATTTTATATAATACTGGATAGAGGAATTAGAATTTTTCGTTATCGAAACAACAAATTGATCCATTCTTTTTAGTGTAAAAACAAAACAATTATTTTTTTATAGCCACTTCTGATAAGATGAAGATTTATTGAAAAGAACATTAAAAATGAATAATAAGGACTTTGATAAATCATTTTCCATCCAATTAGATAGTGTAAGAATAAAAATTATATAATCCGTTTTATACAAAATTTTACCGGTAATGTTATTAGTATTAAAAGAATAATGAAGAATGTTCTTATATAAAATAAAGTATTTTGTGTTAGTATCAAAAGGAAATATATAATCATATTTTTGCGATCAAATTATGAGCTTACGGATTCTTCAAAACTAAAAAAAATATATCTATAAATGAATAGTGGTGAAATAATCAATATGCCTAAGCAATGGATCATTTTCTTTTTGTCTCTTAGATTATTTTTATAATCCTTCAAATTCTATCATAAAAAGCTTCCTTGATTGTCCATAACTAGAGATAATCAATATGGGAATCCTTTTCCGAGAAGTAATAAAACGCACAAAATAAGAACATCGAAACAATATTGCACAATAGAATGTTTGGAAATAAGGATATCCTGACAACTGGATTGTAAGGAATATATATATAACAAAAAAACGACGCACCAAGAAGGATTTGAACGATTGAAATGAAATTTCGTATGCGAAGATATTTGGATGGAACATGCAAATAATTAAAATTTGGTGTTCATTGAGTGAACAGCGGGATTTACAGCGCATGGGAACTTCGCAATCATCAGGCGTGTATAAGAAGAGATTCTCAATCTGATGCATTGTGATTTTCTGTTGCATTGTGATTTAGGATACCTTTCAACGACTGAAAGAATACCTCGTCACAGGATTCGAGCGCATTACGAGGAACTGTCAAAGTTTGAAAGATGTCGTATCATTGGATTGAAAGACACAGGTTGAGAAAATCAGAGAATCGCTCATCATGAAGGATGAACTGAATCGGCGATTACAAGATGCTGGTAGAATAGGTGGACAATAGCATATTTCAGCGTCAGGATGGTAGTAGTCAACCTAGGGTCACAGCAGATCAGGAGGATAGAATGATTGTCCGATCAGCTGTCACCGCGCCTGATTTATCGTTATCAACAATCAGACGTGCGAACCTTACACGAGTGTCCACACCATGACCATTCACAGACAGCTGGTACAGCGAAATATACCCTCGTACCGATTGCTACACCACTTGCCACTCACACCTGTAAACTTTCGAGCCAAATTACAGCGATACTTATCTCTATCAAGTTGGAATGATGCTGACTGGGGCGTATAGTGTTTAGCGACGAATCCCCCTTCCAATTGTGCCCTGACGATCATCGAAGACATGTCTGCCCCTTTGGTCGTCGCTAGAGGTTCACTTACAGCACAGTGGTACGTCGGCGACATTCTAAAATCTGTTTTGATCCCATTTCTTTTTGCAGTACTCTGGACTTATTTTTCAGCAAGATAATGCCAGACCACGTACGGCACGTGTTGCTATGAACTATCTTGAAGCTTGTCAAACACTTCTTTGGCCAGCCAGATCTTTCTCAAATCGAGCATGTCTGGGAAATGATGAGAAGACGACTGCATCTACCAGGGAATGTTGATGACCCAGCCTGACATTTGGAGCAAATTTGGCAAGAAATGCCGCAAGAGACCATCAGGGATCTTTATTACTCTATACCCCGTAGTGTGGCAGTTTGCATCCAGGCTAGAGGTGGGTCAACATCTTATGGAACTCGTTACTTTATAACTATGGGACTCTGAAATAAATAATTCAACTTTTCTTAAATTTTAATCATTTTCTATTCTGTACATGATTCCATAATTTTCCAATCTGCCAATATTTGACTCTATGAGACAACTCCTTCTATGTGCGTCATATATATATATATATATATATATATATATATATATATATATATATA
>BMAW01046056.1:0-11489 GCA_019974015.1 Nephila pilipes
ACAACTAAAAGGGTGAAAATAAGAATGAATCCTTTCAATGCAGCTGTGCCGTTGCGTACATGTACTTAACCTGTAAAAAATAATTATTTTTCAAACAATTTGATATTACAGGAACCTTGGTAAATATTGACACTTAAGTCTATTGACTCAGATTTGTTTGTAGATTCTAACGTAATTGCTACATGTTTTTTTATACTAGTATAAGCCCAAAGTTAATTGCTTTCCAGATTTTTTGAAAAAAAGATCATCACACTACAAATATTGGAACTGGAAACGTTCTATTTGCATCCTAATACCTAAAAAAATCTATTTGTATCCACGGATCTTCAGGATGACACATTTGAATTACCGGAAGCATTCAACGCAAGGGTTAGTCCACTGAGCGATATTTAATCAAGCATGTTTTACGTGTTCTTGTAGCTTCCACGCAAATGGAATGCAAGAAGAAGAGGAAAGAAAAAAAAAACAGAATAAAAAGGCAGAAACACCCTTGCATTTAATTCCATTCCATTTGCAAAGGAACAAAAAAAAAAAAGACAGACATTGAGAAAACTTCTCTGAAAGAGTGTGTCTTCCCTTTTTTGCTTTCCAACATCACTCCTTAGCGCCTAAACAAAAAGACAAATTTATTCTCCGAGGATGAGAAGCTAGGAAAAAGGATGAGAAAGATGAAAAAAAAAATCTCGATGGAGAAATTGGGAGGCAAACGAACAAAAATAAGTACGAAGTCTTCGATCTAACATTTAATCACGTGATACGAGGGGAGTGGGAATGGTGAAAGGAATGTAATCACATGAAGTAAGAAAGCAGGTGGTTGCCGGCTGTACGTGCTTAGATGTGAAGTTTGTGTCTTCTGAAAAGTAAATAAAAGCAGAATAGAAACAAAACAAAAAAAGAAAACAATGATCTTCATTTGTTGTTCAAAAAGAACGAGGTTAAATTTCAAAGGCATAGATTGCGCAGCGCTTCTCGGCCTTTCTGACGCACTTTTATGTCTAAAATAGATATTGCAATAAGTAAAGATATGAATTAAAAATTCTAAGATAATTTTTGCGTGGATTGTTCTTAATGAAATGTTAAATATCTTTCAAAAAAGTTTTTTTTTTTTTGTAAGTTCTGTTGAAACTTATGTTTAAAAATATAGAATTTTGTTTATTAAAAATGCTACCAATGTTAAATTTGGGATTTTCAGTGATCGATAGAAAAGTGTGTTGAAGCTTTCTAAAAAATAACTTAATTACCTCAAATTACTTCAAACGTTGCTGAATTAAAATACTAAATCAATTTATTATAATATAATTCTATTAGAAATCAGATGTGATTTATAATTTCATTTAAATCCACGCATTCAATAGTTATTTACCTTAAATTAAATATTTTCTCCTCTTTTATTTATTTCTTGAAATCTCTTAATATTTGTAATAATCTTCATAACATTAACAATTCCTCGATTTATATTTGTAGTCGGTTATCTAATGAATATATTTTGAATTTAGTGTTTATGTGTTTTGAGTTTAAAATTTTATTCCTTCGCAAAACTTCAAGTAATAAATTTTTTAAGTATCAAAACGACTTCAAAAATCGTATTTAACTAGGTACACATATTACGAATTAAAATATTGAGTTCAAATTCACCAAAATTAAATGAAAGTGATTTCAAAAAAAGTAATATGGAATTAAAATATAACTGTTACAAGCAAATCATGATAAGACTTTTAAACGTATGTTTCCAAGAAGTTCTATTTTATCTCTTCAAAAGGTTTCCAATTTTTGTTTTTGAATATTTTTTAAAGCAGTGTTTTTATGTCTTGAAATTTATGTTGATTGAAATTTATGACAATATGAAATGCATTTTAAACTTTTTTTTTTTTATTTAGAGTTTCATGATTCGTAATTTAGTCTAACAATTGGAATTTTTCTTAAATGTACAGATTGACATTAGCTTTTAAAAATTGTAGTTTAAAATATTAGTTCAAGTAAGATATTCGGAATTTTTTTATTTTTGCCAAGTTTAAGTTAAAATATTTCTTACCATGTATGAAATATTTTTATTGATACAAATGTAGAAAAAGGAAAAAAAAATTAATAAGGATTGTCTGTGCATCAGTGCATCATGTTTGCTCTATCAATGAATCTAGATGTTTTTTCTCAAAATACATTTAAACATTAAATAATATAAGTAAACATAAATGAATACATAACCATTAATTCCCATTGTTTTCTAAGCTCTTCAAGAGAGAAATTCTATTTCAGATTGTCCATACGGAGTAAATGTGAATAATTTGATATGGGATTTTTTTTTAATATTCCAATGCTTTTCTTTTTCAATGGAAATTGTAGGTTAGGTAGAGAAACCATTTCAAACTATTTCAAACAAAGAAAATTTTTGTAAGTTATAAAACTGTAATCAAGCCATGATGATGTATGACATGCATGTTTGTTTGTGATATTGCTCTTTAATTTTGTTATTATCATACATTTTATAAGAATTTCGAATATTTACTGCATTTGCACATTATGATTTTTGTCATGACCAGTAGATTGCTTTGTTTTGTGAATAATAATAACAGGAAAGGAGGGAGTGATAATATTGTGATGATGAACACATACATCGGAATTCTTTTAATTTCCTCTTCTTAATGCAAAACCTCTTCTTCCTCATTTAAATACACTTTTCTCCTTTGATTAGCGCGTATTATAACACATCATCAGCCCCCTTAAACTGCTGACTAAATTTCATAGAACTCGTATTTTGTGCTCTGGTATAAAAGCAGTGTGCGTAATCTAACGATGATACTTTCTGTGTGAGCCCAGCAAACTTATGCGTCTTATTTTGAAGCCTGGAATAATAATTGCATGAAATGCGCCAGAATCATTAAATGAAATCAAACATTTTTCACACTAAATATATTGCTGGCCAATAAAATGGTAGACTTAGAAGAAAATAAAAAATGTGGAGTCTTGTTTTTTATACAACTACAGTATAATTGAAGATTTTAATGATTAAATTTAAAAGTGATTTGGATATATGCCGTATACTATTCATTTCTAATAGCTGTCTTCTATGATATCAGCATTTATTTTCGGACTATGCATACTAAGCTAATGCAAGTACATGATCTCCTATAGCTTAACCTCTAACCTAGACATTAGGAATCACAGGTATAGGTTGAGTTTTCCTCGCCAGTTTCTCTGTATATGGCCAGATGATCGTAATGAGTATCAGATCTGAGAACAAGTTTTTAACATCAACAATCAAACACTCTTATTCACAAAGGCTATGTTAGTACGAGCATTATGTGATCGTACAATATCAAATGAAAATAAGCGCAACAAATGCCTTTAGGATAAAGAACAGTTACTGTTCTTAATACACATCAGAAGTATAATAGCTGCTTTATTAAGTGAATGGTGTTCGAAATCGATTTGATCCAGATGTGTACTTAATTATAATTACCATTCATTCCAAGTGATTGACCCACTTGATTATGATAACTGCCACCTGTAAGCTTTCGTTCTACTTGGTATCTACATACAAGTGTACATCCAGCATGTTGGTGGAACAGGAATTCGTTTTAAAATATGACATGTCGTTACTCCTGTATTCATATTGTCATGGAATGAACCACTTTAGATGTGTCTTTTTTTTCTGGATCGTTAAGGGAAGCCACAAAAATAATCACCATCTAAAATGCTTGAAAAGTTGTTACGTCGTCCGTATATAAATGCATAAAATCCTACAAAAGAGCCAAATTCCTTATCGAAATATGTGACTTGATTGAACAATCGAGCATTGCCACTCGGACAACGTGTATCGAGATCACATACACATTGAGATATTCCATGAATTCCTGTGTTACCTTCCTGGTACCACGGATTCCAAATGCGGGATAAATAATATACATACATTGATTCATACACGATTTCATATGCGATATTGCTGAAAGTCATGGTCCAATGATTTGACTATCAGTAATATTGTGAAATGATAAATCGATGTTTTGGTAAGTCTTGATTTTAAAATTTATAAACTTCGGAATGTCTTGGTACGAATTTCTAATTATTTCATGAAACATAACACAACGTTTGCAGAAATAACTATCTTTCGAAAGCGATTTCCGAATGAATAATCGATGAATTTTTTTTTCTTTCATACTGCGTGGACATGTTGTTACTGCTACTAGATTTGTTCAAATAGGCTAATATCTCTAATGAATTGCATTTGCTTCATATTGTATTTTTCAAGAATTATTGATTTTTCAAAGCAAATTGAATGTGTGTTGCTTTATTGTATATCAATTTTAACGTCCAAGAATAGAGATATATTTAGAAAATAAAGTAAAATACGTTTCCATTAATTCTTGACGACATTTTGTTATTAAAATTTAACAATTTTCAATTTCAATAGTTTTGAACAAGTAAACATCAATACTAACCGAGGAATCAGAATTAAGTTTACTTTATCGCCGTTTAAGAGATGGCAGTATATAATGGTAATACCAACACGCCTTGGCATCTACCTTTCTCTTGTAAACTGGTGCTTAAGGAAATAACCTGGTACATCATGTAATGAATCATTTACAACTACTTATAGTTATTAAGGGAATGTGATTTAAAATAATAAGTATTTAACTCATTAAATACTATAATTGTATCATATATAAATTATTGTAATATTCAGTTAAACAAGTCTTAGGCCTTCTATAAGATTTCTATATGTTTCCAAAAAAGACAACTAAGGAAACTGTATTAAGAAAATAATCCATATCGATTTTTTTTCATCCAGCATTTTTTGGACGTCCAATATCCATTGCATTGGTAACTCATCAAACCCGGCATTTATTTAACTTTCCCCCATTTTAAGAGGCCACAATTATGAGAAGATAAATTATGTTACAATTATGGGGAATATTTCTTATTATAAACAAATAAAGTGGGTGTACTCTCATAGAAGTGTATTACAGTTTCACATTCGATAATGGTTAGCAAGATGTAGGTATTTATTCTTGTTTCTTACTATCTCCGTATAAAAGTATTTGATAACTCGCTTTATTTGCTTTGAATTTTGAATTCCATTAATATGTCTGTGAACAAATGGTTCTATAACGTTTGTTCCAATATGAAAAGTTCAGTAGAGTTTTCAAAGAATAATCAATGTATGAATCTTCATTATATATGAAGAAGAAAGGAGCCTTTAGATTAAGAGTCTCTGAGTGGTTCACCATATCTATAAATTTACTTGTTTAGAGTAGAATTTGCGTCTGAATACATATAGTTATTCCATTGATTCTCTATTCAATATTCAAGAAATCACATTTTTCATAAATATTTTCGAAACAATAGTAATTTTAAGAGTTAGATAAAGATCCATTATAGATTTTGCATCATAATTAGTTAAAAATATTAGTTTAGAATAAAGATTAACGAAATAAGGTATTGTGTTATTTTTATGAGATAATTTTTTTTTTAATTTTATTTCTCAGATAATTTTTTTTTAATTTTATTTCTCAGATAATTTAAAAGATTACATTACAAAAACTAAATAAAAAATCTTTTTGAGAAGTACATAGATTCTTAAGATATTTTGCCCCAATTTAATAATTTTTCTGAATTATAAAATTAATGAAATTTAATATTTGCTGAACACATTTATTGAACTCGCATATATTATTTTTTATTCATAAATAAAGTCCATATAACAGACTTGTAAGGGCAAACAATAATTTGTACAATTTAAAACCCATATTATTTGAGTGATTTATCCGTGACATTATACAAATACGTGAATGAAAGATTTCATAGGTCTTGGAAAAAATTAGAAACAAAATTTATCTAAAATCAAAATGAAATTAAAAAATTCATGAACATACTTTTTAAAATTGCAGTCCTCAAAAATTATATATTATAACAATCAAAAAACCATTCCAGGAAAAATATTATTAAATAAGTGAACTATTATTAACGTTAAATAATCCTAATTGGTTTTCATAATAAAGAAGAAAAACTTAATTCCTAAATGTATTTTCTTAATTTATTTAATTAAATCTGTATTTTTTTTATTTATAGCTCAAATTTCTTTCAATATTACAAGTACTATATTTGTTAGATAAAAAATAATGCTTACTGCCAGATATTTGTATTCTATACTATATATTATATATAACTAATACACGTACTTTCAGTGTAAAAATTATTTAAATCAGTTATTATCAATATTTATTCATATAACAAAAAAAAATTTCCATGGGTAAATAAAAGTTTTGAACTCAGTTTTACCTTTTGATGTGCATTTCGTGTAAATTGATAAAATATTAAATTAAATCTGAAAGTTATTTTATATAATAACTCTTGAAATTAATATTCAATAAAATTTTATCTAATTAATGGAGAAATAGCACTTTGGAAATATTTTCCAAGACATTTCCTCAAAAAATACGTTGTATTCTTTAATAATATTTTACGTAAAACTATCAAACAGGAAATGTGTTTTCGTATTCAAATAAATTATTCTTTAAAATGTAGAAACTATTAATTAAATTTATATACATGATGAATGTAATAAAATATTTGTTAGTTGCATAAATTATTTTTGAAGTGTTACAATGTCTGAATAAAATGTAATGAATTATACGGATTGTGTTTATCACGATCAGTATTATATATACTGCAAAAATTAAATTAATATGAAATGTAAATTGCCTTATGAGTCATAATTTGTTTCTTTAAAACTTTGAGGGACGATATATAAAAAACTTTAAATTTTATTTAAAATTCATCTTATATTAATTAATAATGTTCAAAGGACACAATATCAAGTGGTAAAATTAATTTTTATTTATTTCTTGATTCTTAAGATATTTCTTGATTTGATTTTTATTTGTACACTCGTTCTTCCCTTGAAGTTCCTTTATTCCTTCTAAGAAATAATAAATACTTTCAAAAAAAAAGTACATTATTTTGTTTACTTTGGTAAAATTAGAATCACAAAACTCTTTTAAAAATGAGAACTTTATGATGTATATTTATTTTGATGTATATTTTCATAATTTAATTATATAACTAAACTGCTGTTTTTAGAAAATGCAACACCATGAAGGAATCATCAGAATCAAATGAAATTCGCAGCAAATGTCAATTATAGGATATTATGCAAATTAATAAAGTTTCAGAGCCATCGCGAGTGCGCGGCGTGCGCAGCGCCCTCTGAATTCATGCTGAAAGCGTATAAATAAAGTGCTGTAGCGGGACGTTGAAAAAAATCTATGATTATTTGTTAGTGGCAAACGTTTAGTGAGACCTGAGTATGCCTCCACGACGGAAGAATAAGAAATTCAAGCAACTTACGGAGTTTGAACGAGGGAGGATAATCGGCCTTCGAGAAGGAGGATTTTCCTATCGCGCAATAGCAGCTCGTATGCAGCGGAACAGTTCCACAGTGATGCGAGTTTAGAAGCAGTGGACCGACGAGCACCGAACAACTCGAAAAACAGGCACTGGACGACAGAAGGTGACGTCAGAGCGCGATGATCGACACCTGCTCCGCATGGCGGTGAATGATCGCACAGCTTCCTCCAGGCAGCTGGCAGCACGTTGGTCTACTGCTACAGGTGTACAATTGTCGGCTTCGTCAATTCGTCGTCGTCTGCTGCGCCGTGGATTGCGTGCAAGGGTGCCTTTATACAGGATTCCCCTCACGGCGAATCATCGACGGCTGCGTCGGCAGTGGGCTCTTGAGCACAGAGACAGGCGAGCTGATTGGCACCAAGTTGTCTTTTCAGATGAATCACGCTTCAATTTGTGGACCCATGATGGCCGTGTTCGTGTTAGACGTTATGCCGGTCAACGCTGCCTTCCTGAGTGTATTATTGAACGACATAGTGGTCGAACACCCGGAGTTATGGTCTGGGGTGCGATTTTGTATCATGGACGATCCAATTTGATACGAATTGAGGGTAATCTCAATAGCAACAGGTACGTCCGTGAAGTGCTACAGCCCGAAGTCGTTCCTTTCCTTCAAGGCATCCCTGGAGCTATCTTTCAGCAGGATAATGCACGCCCACATGTTGCGCGGACTGTTCGAGACTTCTGTTCAGCACAACGCATGCAACTTCTTCCTTGGCCTGCTTATTCACCGGATATGTCGCCTATTGAGCACGTGTGGGATATGGTTGGTCGGCGTCTCGCTCGTGATCCGCGTCCTGCAGTTTCCAAAGACGAACTTTGGTTGCGCATACAAGCGATATGGAATTCTCTTCCTCAAGCAGATATTCAACATCTGTTTGACTCCATGCCACGTCGTATAGCAGCACTTATTGCAGCGCATGGTGGCTGCACCAAATACTGATTTCGGACGCTTAATTTGTTTCTTTTGTTTTGAAAATTTCATCATTTATTTGTATCAGTACAAGTCGTTTCTGCATTAAATTTCATTTGATTCTGATGATTCTTTCATGGTGTTGCATTTTCTACAAACAGCAGTATACATTATAAACATAATAAACCAAATTTAGTAGAAATGTATATGTAGTTTATTTAAAATGAGGCATATTTTTATTGCATATACTGTAAAGATATTTTCTTCCTCACTTGTTTCTGAAGGTAACTCCGATCCATCAGAAGGAAGCTCCATAACCCTTTCAGGAGCACCGATGGCTCAGTGCAAACACATTTTCTCGCGTTTGCCACTTAAAAACTGTTCCCGTTCTTATTTGCTCTGTGCAACCCACCCACCCATCTCCGAACCAGGGACTTTCTGTTGTTTTTTTTTAAATTGTATTTTTTTCTGCATGATCAATATACCTCCCCTTGCTTGTGTAACTTTTTATAAACATTTCAAAATAAAATCGTGCCCTTCAAAGGGTTAAAGTAGCTGCGACATTTGTCCATTATCACAATTCAGGAAAGATGTAATACAAGAGATCTAGATTTAATAAAAATTTGTTTACTTTGTTTGATTAAGTAAGTAAGTAACACAGAGAAAAGAGAGAATCAAAACAAGAGTTAATCAAAAAGATGTACTTTTGAATATATACACGTTCACGTATATGGAATACAAACTATTTTCTGACTTAATGGTATTCTTTCCCAATGCTCCAAATCAGAGGGATTCCCACCACTATTTTGCTCTTTGTATGATGGCGCTGTGGACTAAAACGTTTTCTACAATTTTTCCATTAGAGAGATTTGGAAAGAGAAAAATGTTATGGTACCAGATTAGAACTGTAAGAGGGCGATGGATGATGTCCTATACTACTTTGTCTAGGAATTGTTTTGTGGTATTTCAAATGAAGAAATATGCGTTGTCATGCAAAAACACAAAATAATTATTCATTTATTCCCCACGGTAAAGTGTTTAGGATTTCTCTGTACCGTTTCGTATTAATCGATTTTCTTCGGGCAAAAGTTCGCTAAAAAAATCTCTTAACGATTTTGAAAAATATAAACAATGAATAAAACAACGGTAGTTTAAATTTTCTACAATCCTAATACTAGCGATATCACAGGTTCATATTATTATAGTTCTTAATACCATCTGCTTAAATAGTTTTATTATTTTTTTTTAAAATTCTGGAATACCGTATTTCGTTTCGCCAGGTGAAAAAAGATTACCCTCACTGGAGGGATACTGAATTGTGACACTTATTTCAACTCAGACTGTTATAAGTATTTTCAACCGAAAGAAATAAACAAGTATATATTATACGTCAAATATATTGATTCAGAAGGCAGTGAAAACAGTTGCTTTTAGTGTAAAAGGCTTAGTACTCTTACTATATGTACAATGTTCATATATAATTTGAATATTAAGCCTTTCTCGAAGATCATTACATTAAAGGAAAAAGAAGAAGCAGTACATTTTCTCTGGATAAAAAATAAGAGATAATGCAACGGATTTTAAAAGCGTCTAAATATATTTATTTTAACCACTAGCCAACAACAAAAAGTTTTTCGTTGAACATTTTCTTTAATAAGCTTAATTAATATTTATTTAGCAGAAATATATTAGTATATCTATGTGTGTAGGGTTTTCACACTAAAACAAAAATTTACCCAGAATTTTATATAATTAAATATTATAAAGTAAAGGGTATAGTAAAAATTTAATCATATAAAATACTAAGGGTTTTATAATAAGATCGGAAGTAATATACCACGGATAATCTTACTCATTATTATTATACGAGGTGTGGTTATTAGATAACGAGACTGTGACGCTGTAATAAGAAATTTGTTTTACTGAATATCTCTTAAATATAAACCTGTGGGTTAGGTCATCGATGTGGTTTGCACATGCAATGAACTCCCAATCAAACGGCAAATAAACTTCGTACAAATTGACTGATCACACATTCTAATGATAGCTTTATTATTTAATAATAACATTTAAAAAGTTTTAAATGTAGGGAAACATAAGAGCTATCAACTTGATCACCTAGCACAAGAGAAAGAAAATCGGAAATGGAAAAAAGAATTAAGTAGCTTCCACAGCAATTCATCTTTCTCTTTACTTGCCTTCATTTGCAACTATAAATAGTATATCAGAAAGACTAAAATTCTCTTCGGCTTCAGTCTACTTTTGTTGGCTATCTTTCCCAGAAAGCAGGCTCGTTCTCACAGTGGTAGAGTGACGGCAAGCTTAATGGTGAGGTATCACAAGTCGCCACACACACTTTTTCTATCCATACAACACTACATGCGAATCTTCCATTGCTAAAAACGATACTGGGAGTCTTGTTTTATCAGGATATTTCAGGAAATGTACTATTTTCTCTTTTATAGCCTCAAATACTCAATATTTTTAATGAATATTTCACCTTAGAAACCTGATAGATGTCACATGGCCCAAAATCCAGCGAATAAGGTGGATAATCTAACATTGGTATGCTCTAACTATTTAGCTAGAAACCACTTGACAGACAGTGTGGAAAGACCAAAGCATTATTTTGATAGAATAACGGAATGTTGTGGAATAATAATTTGGTGGAATGGATTTTATCAACTTCTATAATCTCAGCATTTGCATGAATAATTAATCGACCATCAGGTTGAACATGATTACTGATTTTTTCGATATTGTCTTCTATTTGTGATGTGGGAGGGTGATCCGGACGTGAATAATTTTCAACCACCTTGATAAGGCTTACACTACTCAAACACAGTTGCAAACATTCATTGCCATACACTGATTTCAATAGGTTATAAGTTTGATGTGAAATTTTATAACAATTCGTTGCTTATTTATCATTTCTCCGGTGAAACAAGAAAGTTCCTCTAATGCGATCGAAGGTTATAGTTATACGGATTTGCTTATAGAAATCAGAGCACTACATTCCAAAAAAAAGGCTTCCCGTTAAACAGCCGATGGTCACAGGCGTTTGGTGCATGCCTACATGTTCATTGAAGCCTTAGACTCATTATTTAATTGCCAAGTTTAATTAGTTTTGAAAGCATAACAACTATATATATATATATATATATATATATATATA
>BMAW01046056.1:11514-39439 GCA_019974015.1 Nephila pilipes
CGGTATTACTTCAGTTCGGTTGCGTATTGCTCAATATGCTTACGCAAATCAGACGTGTTGAAGCTGTGTACAGGGACTCTGCCGTCCATTGTTGCAATAAAACACAGTCTTTTAAAATTCTAAAAGAATTACTTTTCATCATTTTCACTTTTTAAAATAAAAGGATCAAAGTATACATTTCACAATTTGGTCTGTTGAATTAAACCTGAATTCAAGGTTATCATTGATTAAACCTATTACTATATAACATTTTATCATTAAATAGATTAGAACATACTGTTATGGTAATCTAAAATGAAATTTAATATACATAACATCTTAAAACCTATATTTTGTAACGATGTGAATACTAATATTAATTAGCTATAATGTATAGATCATAAAAAATATTAATGCATGAATTCTTCTTGTGAAATAATTGTCAAATATATTTTGTTGCTTATTGAAATATTGTGACACAGGAGAAAACCAAGATTGGTGGTATGAATATTTGACTTGATTTTAAGTGATTGTAACTTATTTGCCATTGTTCAAAATACGGTTTCCAATATTTCTTAAATCTTTATTACCAGACTTACCTTAGAATTCGTATTCTTAATCTATAATACTTTCGTAGTGATAAATATTTACATTAAGTAGTAATACTAGATGAAAGAAGAAAATGTACCATTCTGTAGACTACTCCTTCTTTAAAGAATATAGTTTCATGAAATTCCTCATTATGGTTTCCTGATTTTTATTATCTTATCATAATAAAAACTGAAATATAATTTAATAATCTAATAGTTTATATTATCTTTTTCTGTTCTATTTCGTTGTAGCAGATGTTTTTTCAATTTATAATCAACGATTTTTTTTACAATTTCATTGCACTAATCGATGAACAACAATAAAGTGCTAACACTAATTCTTTAGGTAGAAAAATATTGAAAGGTTCTTATTACTTGATGTCTCTGGAAATTACAACTATAATCGCTGAAACTTGTGAGATATAAAGAAATCAGTTCATTTATGCTCATTAATAAATACATAACAAAAGATTGCTAAAACTAATTCCTGAGGTGTTGTTTCTTGTTTCAACTTTCGTTTTATATCAATGTGGTGGAAGTACTAAAATATTGGAAATAATAAGTATATCTTTTCTATTAGCATCTAGTTTAAAAATATAATAAGGCAATTGCAATTAATATTTCATTTCATTACATTTTAAGTCCATAAAAATTCATAAAATCAACTTAATCATTTTATGTTATTAACAAAATGGTTTGAGTTACGATATTTTCTCTTTTAAAATGCTGGCTTTCTTGCTTACAAAGAATGGCATATTTTTTCAATTAATTAAAATAAAAGTATTTTGTAATATTTACTATCGTCTAGTAATGATTGAAAAATTATTTTTCTCACTACTGATAATATCATGATACCACGAAACTTGATTAAGATTTAGAAATTTTAATGTTGCTCTTTTTAAAAAATTATTCATCAGTAAAGATAAAATGTACATATGTGCTCAAGCTTTTAAGGTTGTAACAGTGAATATAAATAAATTATTTGAAAATAATTTGGACATCAGTATAGAGAATCGAACATGTATACTTTCTTATGTAATCAACAATGACGTTTTATCTGAATGTTTATTTCAATGTAATTTGACACTTCTATTATTGGTGCACAATCAACTCTAGAGAGTGATCAAAGTTTTTAAAATCCCGTCAAATTTCCAAAATGATACCACGACTGGGTATATACCAACATATTTTTGTAGCAGGAAAATAGCCTTCATGGTGATGGGCCTATTACTCTCAAACTTTTTCAAACTGTACGTGACTAAACGTACAGTTATATACTGCCGGGATAATGGGCCTAACATCGGACACTTGGTCTCTATTGAGTAGTAGAATGAAATATATCATATTACATATTAATTGTGGTGAAGTTCAAGAATGTCATTCCCACTTTCGGTAATCATCCTAATGCGTGCCTGTTAGCATTCAAAATTGTAATGTTAATGAGCTTTCATTATTCTATAACTCTTCAGCTTTCAATTCAATTTAAATGTATTACAAGCTGAAAGTGTATGTTAATATAATTTACATGAAATACGAACTTACAATACACAAAGTGCTGTTGGTGAATATATTCAAACATTGGGTTAATCTTTATACTTCTATCAAACAGCTGTGTATAATTAATGATACCCTCATTTCTCTGGAAATTCCATCTGACAATCATAATTAAGTAACAGTAATTTTCTAATGCATCTCAATAGTTATAGTAAACTGAGATAAAAAAAAGCTTTAAAGATCTTTTAAAAAAAAGTTTACTTCTTATAAATTTTAATATATTGATGTTTATATCTGCAGGATGTAATGTTGTTCTTTTGTTGTAAGATAAAAAAAAAAGATTCAAGCAAATTAACCAAATCTATATCTACTAACCAGAGATTCCTCCAGCGTATCCTAGGTACGCTCTGTTTACTTCTGTGCGCATGTCACATTTGATAGCTCCATGAATATCAAATGTGTCTCTAGTGTCTAAATTTAATACTAGAATTTTATGGAATTAGGAGTCAGAAACATGTGGAAATTCATTGTTTCTCAACCTGTGTTCAGTATCTTACGAAAGGGCCCCAACCTAGTAAAATCCTCTGTTTTGCAATTTCAATATGTAGGTATCATATTCGATTTGCTAAATTTTCATTTTTGTAAATAGATCATACTTGTATTATAATTACTTGGAACTTTATCAAAACAATGAAATACAGATGTTTATTTAGAGTCTGTTTTATGAGTGATCTGTATCAGTTCATTTTCGTTTAGATATTTGGTAAATCTGAGAAACTTTATACAGAAATTCCTTAAAGACATCCATGGCAGTAATATAATTTGATGCTATTTTAATTAATATGAATATATATGTATATTATATAGTATATGTATAATATCTTAATCTATCTCATATAATAATAAGTAATAATATATGTAGCCAACTATGTATATAAAATTATATATATGTATATAAAATATATATAGGTAGCCAACTGTATCAACCTTATATACAATAATAACCAACTGTATATGTAATATATAAGGTATGTCTCATATATAAAGATAATAATATATAATATATCTCTATATATGTATAGTATGCTCTATATAATAACCTTGTATCAAGTATATATATGTATATGTAATAAATTATAATATGTATAGTATAATATATACTATATAAAATTATATATAATAATATGTAATGTATTATATGTATATGTAGGTATATGTAATATATATGTAATATGTATAATATATAATATGTATATAATATATAAGTATGTATGTTATGTAAATAATAAGTGTATATAAATATCTCCTCTCAAATATGCTCTTCTTATATAATATCTGTTATATATGGTATATGTCATATGGTTGTATATATGTATGGTTATTTATATATATCATCTCCATCTCAACTGTTAATAACTCCAAACACTAGTTATATACTTATATATATATATATATATATACTTATATATATATAATTAAAATAGCTATCAAATATAGTATGGCCTATGATGTCTTTAAGGAATTTATGTATAAAGTCTTTAATGATTTGACAAATGTTAATCATAAATCTGAAATGAAACAAATTTAAACATACTAGACACTCTATAAAAACACTCTAAATAAACGTTATTGTATTAGTTGATAAAGTTTCCGGGTAATTATAATATGTAAGTATATTTATTTAAAAAAAATGATGAAAATTTTGTAAACATTGATACTCTTATATATTATTGCAAAATGTGAAAACAGAGGATTTACTAATAGGTTAGCCCCTTTTCATAAGATACTTGGAATACGGTTTAGAAACAATGAATTTCCACATATGTTTCTGACTCCTTAATTCCATTAAAATTCTATTAAATTCAGAACTGTCAAAAGTAGCCAGCGTATCACATTTGATAAGCTTATGGAGCTTATCAAATGTGATACGCTGGGCACAGGAAAGCAAACATGAGCGTATCGCATGTGATACGCTGGGAGGGAATTGGTTATAGATATATAGATTTAAGTTACTTCGTTTAAATTCTTTTTTTTTATCTTACAACAAAAGAACAACATTACATCCTGCAGTATAAGAAACAATATATATTAAAATTTGTAAGAAGTAAACTTTTTTTTTTTTAAATAAGATCTTTAAATAGCTTTTTTTTTATTCCAGTTTACTGTTAATTATTGAGATGCACTAGGAAAAAACATATTTACTAATTAGTAAGTGATTGTCGATGGAATTTCAGAGAAATATACATATTTTAAACATACCTGTTTAACAGTATAAAGATTAACCCAATGGTTGAATATATTTCACCATCAGCACTTTGGTGTATATTGTAAGTGTCGTATTTCCATTGTAAATTATATTAACATACACTTTCAGCTTGTAATACCTTAAATTGAATGAAAGCTGAAGCAGATATATAATGAATATGAAAGTCATTAAATATTACAATTTTGAAAAGCACAGGCACTGCATATATGGATGATTACCGAAATGTGGGGAATGACATCTCTTGAACCTTCAAATCATTAACTTCATGTATATGATATATTTCATTCTACTACTCAATGTTGTGAGACCCAATGTTGTCCAGTATGCTATAGGCCCATTATCCCAAGTATATAATACGTTTAGTCACTGTAATTGTTTGAAAAAGCTTAGTAGTAATAGGCCCATCACCATGAAGGTATTTTCCTTACAAGTCAAAATGCATATGTTTGCATATACCCACGTGGCATTCATTTATGCGAAATTTATGGGCATTTACTTAAAAACTCCTCTGAGTCACCTCTAGAGTTATTGTGTACACACAATATAAAGTATCAAAATTACATTGAAATAAACATTCAGATAAAAACGTCACATTGATGACATACGAAGAAAAATACAGTTTCGATTTCTCTATACTGATGTCCAAAATTATTTTCAAATAATTTATTTATATTTCATTACAACCGTTAAATTAAAAGCTTGAGCACATATGTACATTTTAATTTTTTACTCGATGAATAATTTTTTAAAAGAGCAACATTAAATTTTAAATCTTTAAATCAAGTTTCCGTGGTACTAAGATATTATCAGTGAAAAGTGTGAAAAAAATAATTTTTTCAATCATTACTAGACAATTAAAAATATTACAAAATTACTTTTTATTTTAATTACATTCGAAAATATGCATATTCTTTAGCTAAGAAAAAGTTGCATTTAAAGAGAAAAATATCGTACCTCAAACTATTTGCTAATAAATATAAATGAATTAAAGCGATTTTATAACTTTTTATGGGACTTTTAAAATGTAATGAAAATGAAATAAGCTTAATTGAAGCAATTGTTTTGGATATTTTTTTTAAATCCTAGATGCTAATGAAGAAATATATACTTCTATTATTTCAATATTTTAGGTACTTCAACACATTGATATAAAAACGAAAGTTGAAACAAGAAACAAATCAACTACTCATATGAATTAGTTTTTAGGCAATTTTTTTGTTAGTGTATTATTAATGGCATAAAATGAACTGATTTCTATATCTCACAAGTTTCAGTTGATTATGTTGTATTATTTCCCTAGAGATATCAAGTAAATTAAGAACCTTTCTAAGAATTTTTCTACTCTGGAAGAATTAGTGTTAGCAATTTATTGCTGTTACGATTAGTGCAATGAAATTGTAAAAAAAAAAATCCTTGCTACTTGGAAATTGATAAAATAAAAAAACATCTTACAATCAATGAAATAGAAAAAAAAAAGATAATATAAACTATTTAGGATTATTAAATTATATTTCAGTTTTATTATGATAAGATAATAAATAAATTCAGGAAACCATAATGAGGAATTTTCATTGAAACTATATTCTTTATGCAGCGAATGTAAGTAGTTTACAGAAGGGCTCCACAGGATTCTTCACTAGCATTACATTATCTTAATGTAAATATTTATCGATCCATCGAAAAAAGTATTATAGATTAAGAATACGAATTTAAGGTAAGTCTGGTAATAAAGATTTAAGAAATATTGGAAAACCGTATTTTGAACAATGTGAATATAGTTCCACAATCACTTAAAAATCAAGTCAAAATATTCATACCAATTACTTGGTTTTCTCCTTGTACAATATTCAACAAGCAACAAAATATTGAATGAATATTTTGTACTACAAGAAAAGAACTTCAATGGCATTAATATTTGTTATGATTTACATTATAAGCAATTATTATTTAGTAATTACATCGTTACAAAAATATGTTTTAAGATGTTGGCGTATGTTTTAAATTACTTTAAGAGTTACTATAATATATGTTCTAATCATATTTAATGATAAAATGTTATAATAATAGGTTTAATCAATGATAACTTTCGAATCTAGCGTTCTAATTCAACATCCAAATTGTAGAAATGTATATTTGACTTTTTATTTTAAAAAGTGAAAATGATGAAAAGTAATTTTCTTAGAATTTTGGAAAGATTGTGTTTTTATTGCAAATAATGGACGGTGCAGAGTCCCTGTACACAGCTTCCAACACGTCTTCGATTTGCGTAAGCATATTGACTTTCAAAAATAAATACTTAATAACAGCTGGATACTCTATCTTTTCCATTTTAACAAAAAAAACTTACATCGAACCTTTCAAATGACTATCAAACAACAACTGGGCTGCCAAAATTTTAGTGAGTACCTTTTTAAAAGATACACAACCATAGTTTCTAGCTTTCATTAACAAGTGTTGTACTCTTTAAGTTTCGGTCGGAAACGTTTCAGACAACCCTCGTACTTACAACAATACTGTTTATTAAAGATTATCTGCATCTTTCATTGTGCTTGTTTCGACTTTGAATACAATATGGCTAAGACAATTTTGTATACAGAACAAGTATTGTATTATTTGGAACAATTGCATTCTGATGTATTTTACTTGGTATCTGGATCCCAGCAAAGTAACAGATGAAGAAATAACTAAAAAAATAATTTATGCATTGATATACATTGGGACATATTTAGAAAAATTGAAATTTCAAAATTTTTTAAAACTGTGAAATATCGAGAAAATTATAAGATATTTTTAGAAAAGAGGAATGAAACTATTAACGCAATAATAATGGAAGTTCAGATGAATCAGATTCATAAACAAAAAATACGAAAATTCATAAGACAAGGAAACAAATGTTTTGAAAAACAATTAGGAAAAGTCAGAGACATGAGGTGAAAATATCTGTTTATTCTTATTGTCCGAATATACTGACATTAGCAAAGGAAAAGAAAATGTTCAACATAAGAGGAAATTATAGAACTAACACAGAGAGGAGCTTTTATGGGTGTTTATTGATGAAAAAATTATTGATTTCATTATTGTAGAAATTGAGGTTTATGTTAATCAAAGGAACAATGTTGTAATTTCTATGATGGGAAACTAACTTTGAAGAGTTTTAGAGATAATGCTATTTTATAGGTGCAATTTTCTCCCTGTAAACGATTGGTATTGGAGTACGTCGAAAGATTGCTGTATAATATTGTTCCCAATTCCATGAACAGACAACGTTTACATAAAATAAAGGAAAATGTTTCACATCATTGATACAATTGATGTAAAGAACAATTGTGCTGTTGGGTCTATTCCGTAAATCGTTCCGTAAATCGCTTCATCAGTTTGAAGTAATTGATTAGGCGATGTACTTATTTTGGAGTATTTTCTAAACTTGTGAGTGCCAATGAAGAAAAAATTACTTAAGCAGATTATTAATTTGCTTAGATATGTTTGCAATCTAAATCCGTGACATTTAGATACAAAATGTGGGTTCTTGCATTTTCGCAAGACTATCCTATGATACTATAATCCAATGATATCCTAAAAAATACAAGCATATTTTGGTGAAGAGCATGGACCTAATAACGCATCACCATTGGGAACCAGAGTATTGATAAATATGACTGCATAAGTTTCATATCCTACGGAACATAAGCTTTATAATGACAACTGCTTACATCAAAACAATTATTGATATAAACGGGAAATGGAAACTTCAGTACTAAATAAAAAATTCATAATAAGAGGTTGCTAAAGTATTATTTAATAAACTAATAACTTTTGGTAATAATAACATTTGATTTATTTAATAACATTTGACTCAATTACAACATATTATGTTTGTATCACGAAATGGAAAGTCAACCAGGTAGTTTAGCTTCGCAAATTTTGTCCGATTGAAACAGTAATGTACAGCAAAAAATTAGATTAACAACTGAAATTCAAAAACGTTGATATAATAATAACAATTTTTCCTCTTACAATAAATGCATATAAGATGTTGATATGCTTGATCGAGTTTTGAGCTAGTCTCGTCTAAAAATTAGAGGCAAAAAATAGTGATCAACACTTCTGACAAAAATAAGACAGTTATAGTTGCTTGAAAAAAACAGAGAATGTGAGTGGAAACTGAAAATATGAGCGTTCTTTTCCTGAGTTACTCTTGCCCTGATGAAAAAAAAAAAAAAAAATCAGAGAGATGGAGAGCATCTTTGTTCTGAATCTTCTAGATCGTTTTCCACAGTTGTACGTCTTGATTGCATTGACCATTTCCAAGAAGGTACAGGTAGACAATTCCCAAGGTAAAGAATTTATCAGAAAAACTCTCGACTTTATTGCACAACAATGAATAAATAAAAATGGGCACAAGTTATTAATGTAAGGAACTGGTAAGTGTTATTATGTTTCATTCAAATTCTAAGTGACCAATATTGAACAAAAAGTGTGGCAAAACTAATATTTGATAGAAAAAATTCTTGTAAAATTTTAAGCAACCCTCCACCCAATAG
The DNA here is from genome assembly GCA_019974015.1 of Nephila pilipes. Classification (NCBI taxonomy): domain Eukaryota; kingdom Metazoa; phylum Arthropoda; class Arachnida; order Araneae; family Nephilidae; genus Nephila; species Nephila pilipes. The sequence goes on from BMAW01046056.1 coordinate 20,385, forward strand.
GCCCCATTGTAATCCTTTTGAGAACTTTCTGTATCAATTACGCATTTTGCTATTATTTTTAACAAATTCTTATGAAGTAGCTTAAGGGGCCCAAATACATTACGAAAAAATAATTATAAAAAATAGGTTGTAACATATTGCGGTGTTTAATAAGTTAGCCTTCACAAAAATCCACATTACATATCATGTATGATATATTCCTCGCATTTTAAAAGAAAAAAGTGAAAGGTGAAATGTAAAAAAAAAAAATGAAATTTTATTTATTAGATCAGATTTCATCTGAGCTTTTCATAAGTTATACGAATGGGATTGAATGTTTCCCAAAAATGCAGTACAAGCAAAATGATGAAAATTTCATCTGAGAAATGAAAGGATTTCAGTGCCGTCACTTTTCGTTTGTACGCAATTTGCTATGCAGAATACAACAGTCACAAATGTCTGGAAAGATACGGATTTCCACTCCGCCTTTTTTAACGCAGAATACTATTTTTACTTTTATTTCCTTTATTTGTTTGGAAATGTGGGACTCTATTTCATGAATGAGAGGTGTATAGTTCTAGTATTTATTCTACATTCGCCTGTATTATATTCTACGTTTATATTATCCCTGAATATAACATATGAAAATATTATGCTCAAAACTGTATTTTTGTGATAATCAACATTATAGTATTTTAGAAATGCATTTTTTTCTAAAAATGATGAAAATAACTAGATTTTCCCTTTTTGTTATTTTATATATTAAAAGAAATTAACAGCATTAAAAACATAGAATCCAAAAATATACTTTAAAGGCCATGAAGTAGTAGAAAAAAAATTTAAGAAACATTCAAATCAAATTTTACTCATAGTTATTTTATACTATTTTGAAAAAGAAAACTACATTGTTAAAAACGTTTATGGACAAAAAAATGGGAGTTATAAAATATAATTATGTACCCATTTATTATTTTGAGTTTTTATGTTTTGAAATATAAGGTTGTCTCAAACGCAGTTATCAAAATTAAAAATAAAAACTTATGCTAATAAAGTATTTAAATTACTTTTTCATCAAATGAATAAATCCTTTTTATTTTCATTTTGAGAAATTTTTTTCTCATTATTACATTATTTCTGTAGTTTCGATATTGACAGTATAATATGCTTAATATTTCGCATTCTTAGTGAAATATGAATAAATCGAAATTACTTTAAGCTGTATTCTTTTAAAAATAATGAAATTATATATACTTATTTAAATGTCAAGTCCCTGAATTTTCTTATTGTACACACTTTATACAATCTAGAGGTACATGAGATGTTTTATGATCATTTTTACTATCATTAACATATATTTATTTTATTAGTAGCCTTGTTAACTAAAACAAAAATTTAGTTTGTTTTAATAGAATAGAAATAAATTTCAGAACATATCCTAATAGAAAGTCTTTGGAAATAATTAGAAGAATAACTTTACATCAGAAAAGTTTTATTGTATCGATTTAAAATGAAACTTTCTTTGTAATTTCAAGTATTTTGGAAATTGATTATTAAGAGAAATTTAAATGGTATGAAATTTTTTAACGAAATTTACAATTTATTATAATACTTTGTCAGTTATTATAATAACTATGAAATTAACTACTTACAGAAACTGATATATTAATATTTATCACATGAAATTCATCTTAAAGCATAGTAAAATGATTAAATGTAATGTAATATTGAAGATCAATAGCATTCCAATAAAACTTAAAAATACAAAAAAAAAAAAAAAAAAAAAAAAAAAAAAAAAAAATTTTTTAAAAAATTTAGTTACTTCTGTTAAAAAAATTGATGAAATAAGATTACTGAAATCTGATGTACTTATTTTCTTACAGCGGTATCAAACCCGAAAAACAACCAAATGTCTTCGATCAATACAAGAAACATTTTTTCATCGTACAATTTTTAAGAATATTATAAAATATATTGAGAAAAAAATTCAAGAAAAAAGGAGCTATATCAATTATTCATATTACTCCTCTTAATTTTTCATATTACTCCTCTTAATTATTCATATCACTTCACTTGGTATGTGTGTGTGTGTCATCACATTTTCGATTGTTAATTTAACCAACTTCACATCAAGCTAGAGCTCTGAAACTTTGGGAATCGTTCTTACTCGCATAAAAAATGCATTATTTAGACATTTCCGACAAGTTTTAACTCATAGTTTCCTTAATAATGAAGTTTAGCTCAACCACTTAGCGCGATTTCAAATATTGTCACCAAAATTGGCGATTTTTTTGGCTGAACGTTAAATCCGTAAAACGGAACAGGGTAGCCACATTTGGCAAAATACCGCCAAATAATTCTTGTCACCAAGGGTGGTTGGGTTAAATTGTATTCCAACCAATTAATTTACTGGATGAATTAATTAATTTTAGTTAGTTTTAACGTTTTTATGTATTTCACTTGGTGTGTGTCTGTCTGTGTGTGTATCAGAGTGTCATCAAATTTTCTATCATTAATTTGACCAAATTTACATCAAGCTAGAGCTCTGAAATATTGGGAACCATTCTTACTTCCCAAAAAATGCAATATTTAGATATTTGCGACTAACTAATATTTCAATTTTTAACTAGTATTTCAATAACTTTCTTTAATAAACTTTGCCACCATATAAAAACGTTGTTTTTAAAAACGTTGGTTTTTATCTCGATTTATTATCATTGAACTCTTTTGTACTTTGGATTTCCTAATTCAGCCTATTAAGTCGCGAAGGGGGAGGGAGATTGGTGCCATTAAACTAGTTTAACCCCGGTCCTCAACCGATGTTACTATTTGACTACCTAGGTTCCATAATTTCATTTATTTTTAAATTTCTTTCACGCATTTTGTCTTTTTAAATATTTTAAATTATTCTTTCACTAGTTTTAGTATATATATATATATATATTAACATATAAATGCATCTGGAAATTTCTTTCTGAAAAATAAGGCCAGGATACTGTAAAAGGAACGGTAGCAAAACAGATCTCAGAATGTCGTCCTCGTACAGCTGGGCTAAGAGTGTGCCTCTAATGATGCCAAAAGGGGTTCAGCTATCAAGAGAAATGGCCCCCTAGACCATAACTCCTGGTTAAAGCCTGTGTGGCATGCTGTAGTGAACGTAGGATCCGTACGCTGTCCTGGGCGTCTCCATACACACCTTCGATGCTTGTCAGGAAACAGTTGGAAACGAGATTCGTCGCTAAACACTATGCGACACCAGTTAGCATCTTTCCAACCTGATTGAACCAAGCACCGCTGTAATTTGGCTCGACAGTGTGCAGGGATAAGTGGCAGATGGCTTAGTTGTAGGTACGGGCGTATATTTCATTCTATCAGCCGTCTATCAATGGTCATGGTGGACATTCGGGTGAGAGTCGCACGTCTGATGGTTGATAACGATGAATCAGGGGCTGTGACTGCTGATCTGACAATCACTCTGTCCTTTCGATATGCGGAGGCTCTAGGTCGACCGTTACCATCATGACGCTGAAACCTGCCATTGGCCACCCATTCTTCCCAACATCTTCTAATTGCAGCATCGCTTCGACCATATGATGAGGGATTCTTCAATTGTCCCATCCTGCCTCTTTCAATCCATTGATACGACTTTTTTCAAACTCCGACTTTAGCTCGTAATACACGGGAATCTTGCGGCGAGACATTTTTTGAGTCGTTGAAAAGTATATTAAATTGCAATGCAACAGAAAATTTGACCATCAGATTGAGATTCGTTTCTTATATACACCTGCTGAGTGCACAGTTCCGATGTATTGTATCTTCCGCTATTCATTCATTGGACTCCAAATTTTAACAATTTGCATGTTCTGTCTTTGCATACAAAATTTCATTACAATCAGGGCAATTCGTTTTGGTGCTTCGTATTTTCTGTTATCGAGATCCGAGCATAAATATATATATACATGTATGTGTGTGCACGCGTTCGTGTTTGGGGTAGGTGTTTCAGGATAAAATCCAATTTATTTCTGAACTGCATCAAATGCAATGATCTGTATTTTTAATTATATATATGAAATTTTCAGGTCATTTTTACTTTTCATGAAATACTTTCGTTTTTTTTAAAATTCGTTTTCATCAATCAAGAGTTTATGAGTTTTTTCAATAAAATTACAACTACGACGACTGTTAGTTGTGTAAAAGCCGCTATTTTTCTAAGAAAATAATTTAATTCTTGACTCATTTTCTTGGTTGGCGTCATGCATTATACTGTAAGTTTTCAGTGCCTCTGCGGTCGGCTTCCTATATCATGTTACTTACACACACACATTTTTGTTATATGCCGTAACTTGTTTAATATTTCTGAATCACGAAACATACATGAAAAGGCAGATCTAGATATTTATGATATATATCACCAATAATGTTTTATTAAAGTAATCAATAAAATATTCATCATCATGTAATGTCATCATTAATCAATATGTGATATTTTATACTTGAATATATACTCATCTTCAAAAGAAAAAAAAAAAGAAGAAGAAAGCGAAAAAGAAAAAAACGTAGCACTTGAAGGAAGTACGGTACGTAAATATACAATAAAACGTGTTTCGTCTTAATAAAATATGCAAATGATTCTAGTATTTATCTCTTTGACGCCAATGAGGACATAAAACACGTGATCCTCTCATTGAGTACTTTTTTACAGGTTTTTTGAAGTCGTGTATTTTTGACTCTAACTAGTGTATTTTGATTTAATTTATCGCTTTGGAGTTTAGAATGTCTTTGGAAAAAATTTAAATGCCATTTGAACATTTGGCAGCCTTTGAAAAAGACCGCATTGTAGATGATATATAGGAGGAAGATAATTTTGTTGGATTGCACGTCAATATCATTTGTGCAACTGTTTTAGTTCACGCTGTCAGCAGAATTAAGTACAATGAAGTTTTCCCTCATGACAAGTAGTTGTAAAGATAGAATATATAACTAACAAAAGCGAAGCACTCCAACTTCTACAATGCTGGACATTACGTGAATAGCTATGCTCTCAATGCGTCCACTTGTAATTGATGTTCCCTACATAACACGTCAAATATACATTTCATGAAAAAAGATTTCTCGTAAATTCGAATGTCGTTAGCAGAAGATTTAATGTTTCTGAAGCACAAGCACTAAAACCTTTAGGAATTTTGTCCTATTTACTACAGAAATGATGCCAAAAACTACAATAGTGCTACTAAAAACCATCATGGAAACCTGAGAAATATCAGTGGTTTATCTTTAGTAGTGAATTTAGCTTACGTCATTGTGAGTATCATAATACTTCCCGTATGTGAAGGCAACAAGGGAGGATTTGTTGTCACTCATCACATATCCAGAACAGAGTATATAGTGACATGGTGTGCAAATGAAAACGATACACGATCACCATCGGTTTTTAACAGAACCACTTCCATCGCTCTTAGGTATAGTAGTGAATTTCTTCAAGAATTTGTCATTTCTTTTGTGAACGCCCATTCAATTCCCTATATACTACTCCATTTGGTTAAGCTAATCTAAAAATCTATAGTTTTAGATACTTAATAAAATCAGAGATGAAGCTTTCGAAGTTTTTAGTAATAGTTAATTAAACTACCACTGAGTTGAAGTTATCAATGTGAGACATCTGTATCATATCTGAGCTGAATAGGATGATATAGAATTGAAAATAGAAGCGATTCACAATGTTTGAATGATTCTAACCTTCCTCTATAAATCTCAAATGACTGGAACTGTATTGGTTAACCTTTAATCAGAAGCATATATGTTAATTTGCACTCATAAAGTAGATTATGAATTTTTGAATACAATAGATTTTATTATCATCGTTGTATTACTTTCTATTTATTGGATTATTAATTAGTAATAATATTAAATATTAATTAATCACTTCAGAAGGAGAATCTAACAAAAAACGTTATAATTCAAGAAAAAAATCATTGCATAGTAAAAAATGTGTATATATAAATTGATAAAATACATTTTATTTTCAAAATACTACAATTTATCAACAGTATTTTGTATTTTAAAAATTTTAATCAATTTGAAAGATCAATTGAGTAAAGATCAGTATTAAAAAATTACACAAATTTTGAAATCTAGACAATTTTGAAATGTAAATGTGTACTTAAGGATTTTTACAAGTGAGTGTCATCTTATTACTAACATATCTACATGAAATCTTTAAGATTTGCGAAAAAAGTTGATACTTGCTTGATTATGATAGTTTAAGAATCATTATCTCGTATAATTTAATGGAAATTTTCAAATTATAAAATATTTTTTCTTGATTCATATAGTTTTTATATGCAATGTACGTGGTTAAATTCCTGACAAATTAGTAATTCATTGATTTACGGGAAAATAAACTCTGCTGTCAAACTTTGTTTGTTTTCATGCATATTCATTTAATTTAATATCGTTATTAATGAAAGTTTCAAAAATATCTTTCATTCTGTATATTCGCCAAATAACACGCGCACCTTTTGCTTTACAAAAGAACCCTGAAATATACATGTGTGATGTTTTAATATTTTGAAGTCACTCATTTGAATGAAATTTCCAGGCTTTGGAAAACTGGTATATCAAATTAACAACGAAATGGAGAATAATTCGAGTGTGTAAAAGGATGTGAAAATAATTGAGGGAGTAAATTCTGGAAACAGAATGAATTGCTTAAAAAAAATGCAAATTTACACAAGATTGTTATTTTAGATTTTAGAGAAAAGGGGATCATAATTTAGGGTAAGAGAGCACTTCTAACCGGAATGAATTCTTGGAATTAGAAGTCACTTGTTTTCTTATTCTACACTCATTTGAAGCAGTGACTATGAAATGGATATCAAAGGGTTTAATAAATCATATTTGCTTTAGTTGAAATACAATTCATCCAGTGTTCCTTTTAGAAGTAAACATGGGACCTACCGGGAAAAAAAAGTACTGTTTGCAGATGACACTCCATTCAATTTTCGAAGGAAAATCGAAATCATGCTAAAGCAAGGATTTGACATAGCAGAAGACGAATGTGAAAAATTTTTCATGTTATCTGATTCATGTTATAATGAAATATTTTAAGTTCAAAATATATGTCAATGAAAAGAAAAACAGCATATAGGTACATGTAGCACGTAGACGAATAATTTTTATGCTCCTCTTTTTATCATTTTTAAATAGAGCTATTTTAATTTTGGCTTTTAGCACATATCCGTATACTTAGATATTAATTTTTATTATTATAAGTACGAGTTATATACTTCGGAATATAAGGTACTTTATAAAACATTTACTTTATTTCAAAAGTTCCATAAATGTGCTATCAAGAATTTCCAGAAACATTTTAAGCTAAGGCAAATAGCTCAGATTTTGCTTTTAGTAAATAGTAATACACTTTTCTCAATTCACGAACTTCAATTTGGTGTTTTGAAAAATAAACCACTGCATTTTAGATTGAAAATCTTCCGTTATTTCCAAAATTGAACTGCATATTTTATAAAGAACAATTTTATCACAAACCAGTACCTTTTGCTGTAACAAATACAATGTAAAAAGCCACATCAAATTGAAACAGCATATGTGGGGTTGACTTTTAAAGCAATAAACAATTTATAACTATTTGACCCTAGGGTATAAATTCTTTTCAAGAAAATGCTAAGGAAGAAACAGCGGAGCAAAAAAAAAATTATTTTATAACAACATTTCATCTTTCTAAGTCTTTTTTTTTCTGATTAAAATCATTTTGTATAATCTTGACTTATTTTTACTTAAATGTAATTAAGATAATTTTATTCCTTAAATGCGAGGAAAGGTAAAACAAGGTGCAAGTTTAAGTACATTCAGTCATTGCATTATGAAACATAATATGTAAAAGGAAAAGTATTGCACTAAAGATTATTTTATTATGAAATCTAACAATTCAGGTTCAGAGATGTGATAATTCATTTTTGCTTCAGGATATTCTCGGAAGGGTAATTAAATTTAGAATCTTACAGAGAAAAAAAATGTTAAGATTTATAATGCAAAACTTCATTGAAAAGTAATGCATCCCCATTAACGTAAATATTATATTTCTTACCAAATTATCGAAATTCTTCATGTACCTGAGAGCTATCTGTAATTAATTTTTATTATTTGTTAAAAATATTTGCTTAAATAAATTTAAATTATTTGTTTTCCTTATTCCCAGTTGTAATTGTGCGTGATTTGAAGAAGATGGTGGCCTAAAACTTCAAATTCTAATGAACCTCCACCTTGCGACGTTTACCTCATCCCAATGTATTCGAGGGCCGACGCCACTAAAGATCCACCATGTAATGGAGCTGATGCATGAAAAATCTGGTCAAATTCCCAAGTGCTCCCCTTCGTGTAGTAATGAAGTTTCTTGAGCAGGGTGCCAACCCATGTGAAGTCCTCGTCACTTGACAGAGGTTCTGATTTACGAGGTCCGTCATCAATAGTCCTCGAGTTCCTTCTCGGTGCAACTTTAATACAAAATCACAAAAAAAATCTTATTTTGTACATATGACAACCAATGCCGTAAAAAATAAATTCCGATATGTCTTATATTTTTAAAAATTAAAACAAATGTTAAAATTTTAAATCATGAGATCAGGTCTTTGAGTATTTTCTTTTCCTTAAGTTCCTCCTTTTCTTATAAATCTGAATGTAAAAATAAAAAATCCAACATTACATAAATAAGTCAATTACTACATATGAATAATTGATGAAATTAGTAAGTTATTTCTCAATGAAAACATCACTCATAGTTGTAAGTTTACGTTAATTGCTAGGTATAAAAAATAATATTTTTAACAGCTCATGAACTTTATGCTGATGTTTAAAACTTCACATATATGCACACTTTAGATTTTTCTCATAAATGTTTGCTAAGATATCGGGCACAAACTCTTAATAAACAATTTCTTACAATTTCTGTATTTAAAAAAATATAGAGAATAAACTTGTTCCACTTCCACAAATATATTTCCTAAAAATCTAATTTTGACAAAAAATTAATTCACAAAAATAAATCATCATATTTAAGGAAAAATGTTAATATAATGAATATTCACTGAAAAAAAATTAATAAAATTTCCATTTTAAATACAAAGGGAATAAATAAAAAAAATTACGCACAAAATTGGCAGAGATTGTGAGAACAAAAATAGTAGAAATTAAAGGTACTTTAAATTTGATAAATTTTCCGTGCTTCTTATAGTTTCTTTATAAATATGTACCGATAGGCTATTACACTTTTTAATATATTTGAAATATATTTTTTGACTGGATCATAACTTTTCTTTTAAATAATAATCAAATCTCCTTAATAATCAAAAGAAATAACTTCAAATTAGTAAGACGCTTAGAAGTCTCGAATGTTATCGGAGGTCATTAAATATATTTAAGCAAACGGATTAGTGCAAGGATATAGTATAGAACATTTTAAAACATTAATTAGGAGAGAAATTGAATGTTTCATTGTTCTACATGCTCTTTTTTTTAATTATATTTCTTTCAATTATTTTTGTGTCATTCATATGAAATATTTTCTAAAATATTCAAATATAAACTATTTTAGTTACTAATATCCCTGGTATTGAAGTTATTCTTCATAGCTAACACAAAATAATTCGCAGTATATTTCGATAGTTTTATTGCAGTGTCTTGCTTTAACAACGACGACAACTCCTTAATAACTAATCTAAGGGGCGATCCATTTTGGCCTAATTGTTAAGAGCAGTATAAAATCTACCGGATACCTTTTCTTGGGACCCAAAGACTTAAGGTTCGAAACATTCCTGACCCTTAAGGGTAACCAACCTCTGCCGCATAGGTCAGAAAAGACCTTGATTTAGAGTAAGGAGGGTAAAAATATAAATTGTTGAATTAGTGACTCAGGGCTTGAATATTAGATAGATGGCAGCATGTCTTACAGCTACTGTTTGCTCGTAGATTCCTACGCAAAATACTTGCATCCGTGTGCCTTAGACAACGGCACATAAATCACAACTAGTGAGCTCACTAGTTGTGACTTATGTGCGGTTGTCTTGTGATTTATGTGCGGTTGTTGAAGCTCGCTTAGCTGCACGCGTCAAATAAACTCGCCGTCTCAACAAAAGACAGCCGATGACGACACATGGAAATTGCTCCAAAATGAAAACTCAAGACAGGGAAGGGTGTATATCAACTGCAGTAGTTTCTGTAATAACACCTTTCTCATAAATATCATTTAAAATAATTATTTTCGTAAAACTGGGTGAATACTCCTGGGAATGTACGTAGTGGCTAGCTTCAATAATAACAGCGGAATTTAAAAAGGCTGAACATTTAGCCTGAGGGAGAGATTTATTTGACCTTTTTGTTAAGAGCAATACAATAGAGTCTGGAAAAATTTTTCCAACCCAAAGAATGTAGATTTAAAAAGCCGCTATCATTCAAATTCAACAGACATATCCCGCCATGAAGAAGAGAAGATGAAGAAAATGGAAAACATCGCTTGTGCCCAAAAAGTCTGATTAATGAAATTTTAAATAATCGTATTCACGGATTTCTGAAATCATAAACAGAATATTTTTTTTTTCAAAAACAAATAATTGCATTATGTTTATTAGTGTAAAAATGTTAATAATTTTTGTAAAATGTAATTAATTTTTTAGGAAGAAGGACTGTGAAACGAAGGTATTTTCTTTTAAAATAAATTAATGAATTGCTTTCATCTGCTTACAAAATCTCTAACTTATGCAGTTCATATATCCTAAATGTTTTTCGAAATTTTATTTTCAAATGAATACACACACACACACACACACACACACACACACACATATATATATATATATGTGTGTGTGTGTGTGTGTGTGTGTGTGTTTGTACATTTAACTATTTATAGCCACAGAATCAAAAATTAAACGTTGAATTCACTTGAAAATTTTCCTCAATATTATATTTTATACAAGTGTGATTTTATATCCTTTTTATCCCAAAGTTCCCAAATAAACGGGAAATTATATATGTTGCACGACGTTTAAACAAAGAAAAGTTATATTTGACAAATGTCTATATGTATTACATTTTTTTTTCACTAACACATATTACTATTTTCCATCATTTATCCCGTTTGCTCCCAGCGTATCACATGCGATATGCTTGTGGTTGCTCTCCTGTGCCCAGCGTATCACAGGTGATACACTTCCGTGAGAGTCTTCTACGTCCCAACGTAACAATGGAGACACGCTTGATGAGAACGTTTCATTTGATTTTTTTAATGTTATTATAGGGCGTTACAATACTGCGAAATCTATATAGATAGGTTATTTAATGTGTTGACCTTGGTGATATGGGCATGAGTTTCACTTCTGGCTAACAGGGCTAACTGGGTAATTGTTAAAAGCACTTGTTGCGTCACGGCTCTTTAAATGTAATGACTTGATTTATAGGGTGCCCTTTTTTTCAGTTTGCTTTTTTCTTTTTTGCTTGCTTCTTATAACCTCGAAGAGGAATTTATAGCTCTTTATGGGGGTTAGGGATTTTGGTAGAAGATACTCTCAGCTACTCGTTTCATTCGGTCGGATTTTATTTGTAGCGACAGTCATGACGAAAAGAAAGCATTTATATCTGACACTGATATTTGCGAACTAACGAATGAATCTGACAGTGATGTTAACGAAAATGATCCAAATCTGTCCATAGACAATAATGTAAAATATACGACGAAGAAGATGTGCGCTTTGCTCAAATTCTTGCGTGAAGCTTCAAAATATGTGTGTAAGCCATGTGACGTTGTACTATGCATTGATTTTTTTTATATAAATATACCATGCAGCAAAATAAGTTTTTTTTTTTATATATCTAGATTTTCCATGTAATGGTACATAATTACACGACGAAATTTATGTAACAAATGTAAATATATATTGTATCATCTTAAAGGATATGATTTTTATGTAAGTATTTTATGTAAAAACATACAATTTTCGATTAAATCTTTTCTTTCATACATATTAAGTTTTATGCATCTTAAATAATATATGTAAATACCAAAATATTTTAATGGACATCTTATTTTAGTGGAATTTTTTTCATGAATTAGGCTTAATATCAAAAATCGTCGGGGCTCAGCGTGACACTCCGCTGTAAGAAGTCGAGGGCCCAGAGAAGCATTTCTTTTTTCTCCCTCCGTTAGGGAAAGTGTTATACAGTTCTTTTTTGATTTTCAAATATTTTTATCCCAAAATCATTTATTACTGAGCATCTTTAAAGGATTGTTTATTTGTTGTTTTAATTATGTCTGAAAAGAGTGAGTTACTGTTTCTTTAATGAATTGGGGAACAGGATAAAATGTGCATATTTTACTCTGATGAATGGATATAGTTATAATTTTGAAACAGATCGAATGTTCGGTTCCAAAATTAATGAATTCATTTATGCATCATGAAATAAAATATAAAAATTCGATAGAAAAAATCTATGTCTTATCAATTAAAATGTAATAAATACTGTTCATTATAACTAACTTTGTTACTTCTTTTTTAATACAATTATTCTATAAAAATAATTTTTTATTACAATTTTTGTATGAAAACCTAAATAAAATTAATATTACTTATCTTTTACGTATTATTCATTCCACTAATTATGAAAATTTTTTGAAAGTTGTTAATTGTTTTCGCATTAAAATTTTCTTTTGTTACATTATTTGGTAAGTATAAGAAGAAGGAAAAAGAGAGAAAAATATCATGTTACATTTTCTATTTTATTAAACAATAATATCATAGCTTATAATTACTATTTTCCCGGTTCTAGAAGTAAAGCATTTCTGTTTGACTCAAAGATATTAAATTAAATTACATTAATAATACTTGATCCGTATATATTTTGCTTGATCAGTCGATGTAAAATCAAATATGACTTTATTATCTGATTCATTTTCACGATCATCTGTCCTCTTATTTAATTAATACGCGTAGAAAGGGCAGCGTTATCGTCATAGAAAATGGTTCCGACAAAAATTCGAAATAATTGATATGACATGAGTAATACAAATGAAAAACTATATTTGAGGAAACTATATATAAATACTTGTATATATAGTACATTGTTTTCTCCTACACGTTCTCAGATACAACTGTATTCGTAAAAGGCTGCCATACTAATCATGTTTTTATATTACCAGAAGTAAAATAGATAAACAGAAAATAGTTAAATAAATTTATATAGTCCACATCTACTTCTTAGTACGTTTATTGTTTATTTTTCTGCCTTATGTTTTAATTTTGGAAAGATAGATCAATTACTGTTAATTATACAGTCGTAATAGTACACATCTTACATGAACAGATTTAAGTATAACTAATGAGTTTCGGAGCTCTTACTCCTTTTGGTAGTTTTTAAATAAAGGAATATTAATAATGTTTCAGTATTTTTTTTTAAAATTTACTAAATTTATTTATATTTTCCAAAAATGAAGATTAGTGACAAAATATTTAAAGTTTTCACTACAGTTGCTCTCAAAACCCGCCGTCTTCAAAAGGTTAAGTATTTCATTCAGGGCAAACTTTAAATTGAAAATTTGTCAAAAATTTTAAGTTTTATGCGCAATATACATGTTATAAGTTCCTTGTGTCTTCACATTATAGCATGGTGTAGCCATATATTCTGTGATATACTTAATTTAAGATTTAACATAAGTAGTTCTTAGATCTGAAAGAAAGAAATACATCTAATGGAAAAAAAAATTACTCTTCAGATAAATAAATAGTTTAAATATTACATAAATTCTGGGAAAGATTTTTTATTAAGAAATTAGGAATGTAATTAGGTATGTAACAAATTTAATAATCATTCAAGGTAGTTAAATTATAAATATTTACATAATTAATTATGGATTATTATTTTTAGAAAGTACTCTTTAATACTTTCATTAAAAATTTGATCTCACGATATATATGTTTTGAAATATAAGTTACTAAACTTCATCTGAGATATAAAATGATTTAAAATGATTTAACTCAGTATTCATTAAGTGATTGGAACATTTATAAGCAAACCGTATAAGGGAAATGCAAATAATACAAAACTTGTATTATTTCTAATACAACCATTTCTTATTCCGTAATGAAGAAATTATAATAATATTATTTTAAATACTATGGAAAAAAGGAAGTTATAACGGCAGAACTGGTAAATTGAAATTATTTAGTGTTCATAAATTAAGTGTTTAAATTAAAAATAGGAATCATTTAACTTTATAGAAGCAAACTTAAGGAGATAGTCAGTCGAATTTTAGCTAAACAGAAAATATTTATTTATTTGTTAAATCGTATTATTTTAAAAATGAAATTGTTTACAGAAGTATTGAGTTAAACAAAAAACAAAATCATCAAATAGAATTACTCAATAGAATATTTGTAGCTACTAAATATTTATATTTATAATCAAATACAAATGGCAATCGTAGTGTTTTTGGAGACTCTCTCTTATTAGTTAATATTTTAATTAATTAATCATAGGAAAGTAAATCAATCAATTATTCATATTGGAAGAGAGCTTTGAAATAAATGCTTTTGCAAAATGAATAGCAATAAAATCTTTAGGAAGATGATTCATAATTTTATTGGAAATAGACAAGAATTAAGACTGGAATAAATAACATGCATCTCTCATGGGATAAATATCATACTCGCGCCGTTGGTCTTCATAAGGACTATTAATAAACAAATATGAATGCATATCAACCGTGTGCATATATTTACTGTGGGCATATTGATTACCGGCATAAATCATAAATAAGTTAATACGAAAATTTAACATTTCCCATGCGTAAATGTAATGGTAGAAATCACATTTCTCATCCCTTTAGTGTTGACTTATGAATGAGCTAAAATACATTATTTTCGTTCTCCATAAAACAAAGATACGTTAATAATAAGTAGAGGTAGGCAAATGCGGGAAGTGGGCTTAAAATTACAGTGTTGCTCCACTAATTAAAGCTACAAAGATACTTTAAGATATAATTTGGAATTAAAAAGGTTTCGTTTTAAAATCGAAGTTCATTTTAAGTGTGAAAAGGATTCTTGATTTTGTGATGAAGTTCAATTTTTACAAGTTCTCAGAGAAACTCAATGTTATTTTAAAAGCATTTAGAAAATACGTAGTCTAGATATTTTTGCCTGGAAAAAGAAACTGCTATTCAGGAGCTGATTAATTATAATTAATTGAATGATGGATCGTGATTCATTAAAATGATGAAATCACATGATTAAATAATTGATGAATTTGGTAATTAAATCATGTTGTAAATAATAATTGTTTTAATTAAATGTATAGAACTTTTTTTTCGTTAAAACTGAACATGAAAAAGTTACTATTTTGTAGTTTCTAATAATTGTCTTCCAAAGCGTTTAAATTTAAATTTTCTTCTGTATTGTAACATTTATTAAATGCCTGATAGACTGCCCGAAATTGAAAATCACTTTGATAAAAAAAAAAAACCCTAATTTTTATATAATTCCAGTATATAATACAAATATATTAGTTTTTCCTTTATCAAATTTACATTATTCGTCAACCCTTACTTAATATTGATGAAACTCAACTTCAACTTCAAAAGGTTTACATACAAAGAATAATTTTTGACTTTCCCCAAGACATTTAGAGATATATTAGTCATAATAAATATTTCTGAAATATTAAAAGTTAAATTTAATTCTGAATCAATGTGTGTCTCAATTATTCAAACTTTATTTAATTATTAAAACAAGTAGTTTAAAAAAAATATGTAATCTGAAACATAATCTCATAACATAATGAAACATTCTCATAAATAAATACATAGACAATATTAATTAAATTGGAAAGATGTAAACTCATTAACCCATACATTTATATATATATATATATATATATATATATATATACAAAGATAGGGTGAAATGCAAAATTTTGATTCAAAGCGTTTTAATTTACATTATTGCATTAAAGAAAATTAATAAATTATTATGAAAATATTCTTACATCAATTTTCTATTTTTTTATTATTTTTCACCACTAATTTTGAAATGCAACATTGAAATAACCTCGCATCGTCCGAAGAAATCCGATGTAAATATTGAAAGCGTCAAAGGTGCGAATTTTTACCTTTGTACCACATAAGAGTTTTAGTTACATTTTGCTGAATTACTATATAAAACTTGAATTATGAAGAATGAAAAGAAATAACATAATTATAAGTTAGGCTATTTATTGTGATAGAATATTATGAGTAATAATTATATTTGAAAGAAATATATCTAAGAGCTAACTAATTAGTTCTAAAATATGAGTATAATACAACATAAAAGGGATAATGTTAAACTTGAATAGTTTAAAAAAATGGAATTTAATCATATGCGTTTTGAAAATATTAAAATACTTTGAAAAAAATTCACTTTCAATAACTGTTCCTTCGAGAGAAAAATGGATTTTTCTGATTTGAATATTTTGTGTATGCTCAAATATGATGAATAAAAATGCATTTATTTAAATATTTAACTATAAATAATTTTTCACAAGGTATGGTGTACCCTTAATAAACAAAACAAATTAATTAAAGCTAAAAATAATTTTTTGATTCTGCTTAGAGTTTCAACATTTTATACGAATTTTATTATTGTGTATTAAAAATAAATAGGGTGAATTGGTATGTATATTTAATAGAAGAAATATACCAACAACGGTCATTTATACGAATATAACAACCTTGTAATACACTATATTTTTACAGCGTATTACAATCTATCGGGATATCTCTTTTTATTATTCTCTTGATCTATCAGAAAAATATATAAAAAACTAATTTAAACGAAGGCTTCGGTTAAGCTTTAGAACTACAGAGTTGGAATTAGGACTGAATGTAAGATAAAACTTGAATTTTTAAGTTGCATATAGAAAAAATTAATAATTTGAAAGCTTGAAAGTTTGAACATAATAAAACTGGAAAAAAGGGCGTTTGAAGTAGAAATAATTCATTGGGTGTTTGGGTGAATAATTCATTGGGTGTTTTTTCAATTTATTTCACCAGTATATATAACTATAAGTTTTTTTGTTAATGTCTTAAGTTAACAAAGTTGAAATTTTAAACTTTGCTATTATATTTTGATGTATATTTTTAGAAATGTTTTCTTACGATTTTTAAATATATTTTAAATCATCTACCGTTCGCAAATTTTATTATTTTAATAAATATATTATCTTTCTTCATATACCAGTTTTGTAAATAATATTTAAATTTAGTAAGATAAATGTAACTTTCATAAATTTCTTTAGTTTTGTTAAATGAATCAATTAATTAAATAGTGTTTGGAGATTAGAGATCACAGTATTTAAGAGCAATATTTGAAGAATCAGTAAGATGAAACTGTTTGCTGGAGACAAAATTTTTATAACAATTTTTATGTAAATTGATTTAAATCTACATAAGTAAATATGGATTATTTTTAAAGCACTATACTTATTTTCTACGATTCAAATACGTTTTTCTTTATTTTTTTCTGTGGTGAAATTAAAAATTCTATGTATGGATTTTTGCTTATTATTAAGCTTTTATTGCTGTCAATGATAATGTAATTAATAAGTTGTGATATATGGATCCGTAGAGTTAGTTTAAACACACTGTCATCAATCAAAACTCTGAAACAATATTTAAATTACATTATCTCCCTTTATGAATTTTTCTGTTTTATTTCCTCTTGAGATATTGTTTGTATTCCTTTAAAGATTTATGATTATTTTACTCATTATAAATTTATTAAATCATTCGTTTGATTTTTTGGAACAAATATTATAATGTAATACTGACAATTTTGAAGTTCCTTTGTATTGTACTAAGAAATATTTTGGCTTTTTTATATTATAATAATTTGAATTTATTTTTATATTTAATAATATTTTAACACGAATATTTTTTTTTATTTTCCACTAATTGTTTCAATTAATGTTCTAAATTTCCAATAGGCCTTTTAATTTTAATTTTGGCATATTTATTAGTTAAATTTTGTAAGTAGCATGATGCTTTGGCAAAAGAAATCATGTTAGGAAAAAACAACACACAAAATCTTACACAAGAATTATCCTTTAGTATAAGACGAGAAATAGATCACAAGATCACATACTTAATTGTATATTTTAATGTTTTCTTTGGGAAACATTTCAAGTAATACTACCATTCTTTTTTAAGAAATAATGCTAGATCTTATTTCCAATTATTTTCAGGATGTGATTAATTTTATTTATTTTTATCATATTACACAAAATACAATTATATGTCTGATTACTATGAATATGATTTATTTTTATTATTTAATACTAACGATATAAATATTTCCCTTTTACTATTCTGATTTTTTCCTAATATTTACTTAATTACGGGTAATATGAACAACTCGTAAATCTTAGTTTCACTTTATTTATAAATATAATAATAATATTATAAACTGTCCGTATAAATCTATCTATCTATACATACATGTAAATGTATCGATATAATTTGATATATAACTATCACTAATTCATCAATCATAAAGAAGGAGATTATCTTAAAAATTAAATAAAATAATTTAATTTGTACAAATCCTTACTGTACCATTGAGTCAAATACTTATACACTATTCTATATAAATATGCAAATAAAACATCGTAAGTAAAAAATGAATGAAATAAATATCCGGATATATGATGTCATTTCGGCTAGCTCAAAACATTCCCGCGATTATCTCGTTTTGGAAAGGAAATTTAAACGATAATAATTTACTTTATATATACATATAACGCATGCACACGCACATACACACACACACACACACACAAATATATATATATATATATATATATATATATATATATATATATATATATATATTGTACAATATACATTTTAGAAAATAAGTGTTTATTGCATTGAAAAATACATTAAATGGCTCACCATTGTACCATCTGTTAACATAAAAATGTATATATTTAATAATTTTGAGATATATATATATATATATATATATATATATATATATATATATATA
>BMAW01046056.1:39539-65706 GCA_019974015.1 Nephila pilipes
TTGTGCAATATACATTTTAGAAAATAAGTGTTTATTGCATTGAAAAATGCATTAAATGACTCATCATTGTACCATCTGTAAACATAAAAAAGTATATATTTAATTATTTTCATATATATATATATATATAAAGTATTTCTTAACTATGAATGTTTCAAAATTATTACAATTTGTTACTGAAAGAAAATAAACGAGAGAGCTCTATAATGATTCCGCTAGAAAACAATATGTAATTATTGACAAAAAAATAATTGTCTTGCAATTAGTATTCTTATCAAAATGTGTGTGTGGAAATAATATTTAAATAACTGAATTCCCAAAAGACATTTTTAATTTTTATACTTTTATTTATAGTATGCTTAAAATATTATACCTCAAATTTATATATTTGAATTAAAAAGTTAATTTATCTTATTTATAAGGGCATATATTTCAGGACATTAAATAGGCCAACTGAAATATATGATTAAACAGATTACTCATTGAGAATTCAATCCTCAATTTAAGAAGATTTTATTTGATCTTAAACCTATTTCTTATGCAGAAATTTGAGATTTAGTTACGAATGATAAATTATGAACTCTACTTATTGAGTAAATGATATATCCCCGCCCATGGAGTCTAAATGATGGGAAGACATATATGCTTCCTGTAATTTGATGAAATAAAACCATTGAAATATATATAAACCAACCTGTATATTTACCGCTAACTAGACCAGACTATTCATCCTGGAGTTAGGAAGCTGAAATTAAGAAAATGTAAGCCGCTGGCTTAAACTTCACTTTAACTTATGTTTTTAACTACGGTTACTTACATGCAAGTTTCGTAACTTGCGAATTCTAATATTTGAATCTTATTGGTTTAAATAGACAACGTGACATCGTTTGTTTTGTTAACATGCTAACTGTATACACCCTACACATCAGAATTTTTTCAACTAATATAGTAATTATTATCATATTCCTTCCATTATTTAACTATATATATCAGGTAATATATAATCTTATTATATTTTATGTATCTTTTGTCTTATTCTCGGTCAAATCTGCTGTTAAAATGTAGTTTGCAATCCTCCACAATTTCTTCTGGCTTTTGTTTCTATATTTGCGATGTAAGTTTAAAAATATTTTTTGCTGTAAAAAGATGTATTTTAAAACTGACAATTGAGTTGTTTTCCCCTATGCGATAAAACTTATTTTATAGTTCAAAAAAAAGTTTTCTTGTTTTATAAATATAGTTATTCATCATTAAATCATCAGTTGTTTACGTAAAAATAAATGCGAAATATTTGATTTAGTTCTGTAATTATTCTAAGCCATCTGAAAGTAAATATAAATGGTTAAACCATAGCAAATTATTTCTGAATTATATTTTCCTTCGTGTGTAAATTCTTTTTATTCATCACAGATATAATTATGATTAGACAAATGTATAATGATTTTTGATTTAAAATATTATAATTTTGGGCTTTGAATATTAAGTTTTTTTTTTGTTTCACAAATTAAATCAATTTAATCATAAATTCATTATAAAAATTAAAAAAGCGAATCATCAATATGTAAGTAAATGTAATAATCACTGTAATCCGCTTGCAAAATAAATTTGAATACGTACCTGTTGATAATATCAGGTACATAAGTATCGTTTTTACTACTAATAATATTTCTAGAAGAAAAAATTCATTATCAGGTAGATATGAATAGTTTTCCTTCAATATGGTGCATTTAGTATGATGAAGTGATACATCTAAAAGTCTAATGAATTTATCAATTTAAAATGTTTTAGCTAAAATTTGGACACACACATACAAAAATAACCCTTTTGAAATAACGTATTATTGTTTTACAGCTATTATTACAGATAAATAATTTACCGATTGATTTTCAAGAGGGAATTATACCACGAAAGAAAAACAAAACTTTGAATTTCTTATTTTTCTTCCTTTTTTATTTGCATATATCTGAATCTTCAGATTTCAGATCTATTTAAATGTAAAATTGTTCATGTTCGAGTATTTAGAAGAAAAGTATTTAATTGACAATAATGAGAAAAGAATAAAAACAACATTACCTAATTAAATAAAATAATTATTTAGTAAAACAATATTCAACTGGTAGTAGATTAATTCAATCGGGCTGTTCAAATTGTGAGCTTGAGTATCATTATTCATCTGATGAATTGAAACAACTTGCAAGAATAGTGTCAAAGTAATATTTCTAATATTTATATAAAAACATACTATCATTTAATGAATTAATTACTGATATTCTTCAAATTCTATGCATCAAAAGATACAAAAACCAGAACTGAGACTAAATTGTTTATTTAGTTTCCTTCAAATTAAAAAGGTAGACTTTAATTCACTTTATTGTCTTATTTAATTTGTAATGTCCTTTGATCTCTCAGTAATTATTAACAAAGAAAAAGTTAACTATACTTGATACATTTCAAGTGTGAGGAGAAATTTAAATTTACTCTACGTCTAAATGTAGCATTTCTGAAAAAATTGTTTGATTCCCAAAAATTTGCATGATAAATAATAAACATGATATAATGAAATTTTCTAAAAGTCGTAGAAATTACAGTGTTTATCAATTACTTATCACTTATTCAACATAACTGTATTCATTTAAATTAAAATAAAATTAGTCCAACTAGAAAACCACATGACACATGTTTGGAAGAAACTGTGTGTATTTTAAAAGGAAATCTGAAGAAAAGGAAAAACCAACCAATTTTTATGTATTAGTTTAGATTTCTTTTGAGCTTTCAATAAATCATACAAATGGAATGGAATATTATCCATAACAGCATCTGAAGAACATCTCAATCGAAAGAATAAAAATTCTTCCAGGAAATGAAAAGATTCCACAGATGTCTCTTTTCGTTTGTATGCAATTTGCTATGCAGAACAAGAAAGTATGATAAGAGACAGATTTCATTTCAACGTTTCTTAAAATATCTATCTATCTTTATTTTCATTTAGTTTATATGTTCAAAAAATAGGATCATACAAGATGATAAATAAGCCTTCCACCTATTTATATTATTTTTGACCGCATTTTATGACACATTCACTGTCTCAACACATATAAATTTATTTTGGCTTAAAATAGTAGTTCTAGAAATTGCTAGTAACCAAACATGAAAAAATTTGGAAAATATAAAATTCAATAAAGCTTTTTAAGTAAGTTACACATTTGCTTGTGAAACGTGATAAAATATACCCTGAAATGAAAAAAAAATTCCACATTATAAAATTAAAAAAATATATTTAGGTCTAGGTAAGTTAAGAACATGACAATATGCATTTATATTTCGAAAGTATGCAACAATGTATCATAAAAATGCAGAATATAGCAATACAAAATATTCAGTCTTTAAATCATTCAGAGCTACTACTTTAGAACAAAAAAATTGTTTTCCAAAGCATAAGCGTTACAACTAAGGAATACAAACAAGAACTCTCTAATTGAAAAAGAAATGGAATGATTCACATAATATTTCGTTAAAGTTCGCAAACTTCATCGAATAACTTTGGTTCAGATGCAAGTATTATTTTATTTATATATTTATTTTTATTTTATTTTATTTTTTTAACATTTACATTGATGATTGATAGTTTCTCCGCCTTTCAACTCAGGCTGATAGATACTTTTGAAGGCTGGACAAACTTTTTTTGCCACGTGACATACAGGAAAAAAAATGAATTTTCTTATGAATGTGGGTGTTATTTTTTGAAAAATACACACCGAATTTTTAAATCAAGTCAAAATATTTACATTCACAGAATATGAATGGTTTCGAAAAATAAGTGTCTGTATTACGATTATTTAAAACAAGGAATGAATTAATTTTTTTCCCTTTACAAAATGATATCATTACCTCTTCCTTAAATATACTTAAAATGATCAAGCAAAATATTTTCTTATCTGAAAAAAGCCAAATATCAGGTTTTGATAAGATATATAAATCTGTATAAATATTTAATTAAAGTTATTAACCGTTTTTACAATCAAGACGTCTAAGCTTGCTGATATTTATAATTATAATTCTAAACAGGGTCAACCTATTAAAGTGGAGCCAAAAGGGTTGGATATTCTATAGAATAATAAATAAAAAATACATAAAACATTTATTTAATAATAAATTTTCATTTTATACTTCATATGTGTGTGTATGTGTATGTACAAAACAATGAAATTTTATTTCAAAACGAATAAGCATAAAGGTATCAATAAAATACAAAGTACGATTAATATAACTCATATAAAAATATTATATAATCAGTTCTTCTTATAAAGGCTAATATAGGTCTTCAAGATCTCATCCCTATACCTCTCAGTAGTCACAGTGCTTCTTTGAAAGATATGAGGTGTTTGTGACCATCCAACATGATTCCTAACTAGACTTTCAAGACTCCGCTTCTATAATGGTCGATTTCTCGGACTCAGGAGTGCAGGTAGCGGATCCCTAGTTCTCTCCATATGAAAGTATGGCGAAAATCACTAGTTAGGTAGAACCAGGACTCATCAGTGAAGAGAACGGTAGTCCATTGATCTATGTTCCAATCTCTATGATCTCTGTACCATTTTAAGCGTAATCTCTGATCGTAGAACTGAGCAAGAAGTTTGTTTGCCAACAGCCCTCTCTGCAATTAAGTCTACTGCAAGCAGTCACCCATAAAACTTGTGTTATTGTGTCTACATAAAACTAATAAAAGACCTGAAAAGCTGTAGCATCCCTGTTACGCCTCGCTATAATGGGCAAATGGCGATCTTCTCTGGACATCATGGCTCTTGGATTACCTTGATCAGATATTTCCTCGACGGATTAGGTATCCCAAAACTATTCCCATACGTTGGACTCGTCGCTGGGCATTAAATTGAATTATCTGCAAATCTGGATTTGAGAAGGATCTTCATCTGACCTACGCACAATTCACCAAATCATCATCTAAACATTGGTGGTTACTTAGTTTTACTGCATAATTTTTAATTTAAGCAATTGCTGCTAAAAAAAACACCAAGAAATTCGGCTAAATATGATAGCGAACGATATATGGATTTTAGCATGTTCTCTGATAAATGCTGTTTTTCAACTAGTTCCCTTCTCCCCCGCAAACATGTAATATACTCTTGAGTATTCGACGTACAATATTTACAGCTTTAATTCGACGCATAACTTGTTAAATTATTTTCACAAAATTCGTCAAAATAAGCAAATTCTCTTAATTTGGAACCCTAGTATATATATATATATATATATATATATATATATATACATACGTGTGTGTGTCTCTTATTATACTAACCTCATTAATAAGAATTTTCTTCTTTTTAGATTATAAAAGTAGCACTCCAATTTCATTTAATTCTCTAAATGTTCATTCAAGGCAAAATATTATCTACACAATAGTGTTCACTAAATAGTCCAAAGAATTTCGTTGCATTACTAACAAAATCAGTATTTAATGTGTAGTGTTAAGCGAATTCATGATGTTAAGGGGGATATTGAAAATTTTCTCAATTTAAGCATTTAAAAATCAAGTTTTGGCCCGTCATATATTATTATTCAAGAAAAAGGTTTAAGGTGAAAATTTGTACACATTATACATACAATTTTAAGAATTTAAATCCTTAAAAAGTAAATTCTTAAAATTTTAAGATCATATTCTACCTGTATGAATTAATAGTTTGGCATAAATTATTTTTGTATTATTCTAGGTGATGTTTTGAATGAGTTAAAGGATCGATATTTCATATACTCAATTAGTTTTTGAGGGGAAATGATAAGTTTATATTTAAGCTAAAATTAGGGAAAACCCTCAATATCGCATACATAAATTTCACTTTTTGTAAAAAAAAAATATTCATTTTATTTGAAAATGGTTCGTTAGTTTTGTTAAATACATTATTTATAACAAACAGTAAAAAATAAAAACGATTGGTTTATATATACTGAAGGAGTAGTACGTTCATTATGTATTTATGTTTTGAAAAAACGCAAAAGAAGAAAAACTTATACCATTAAAAAACTAAATATTATGTACATCATTTAACTCAAAATACTATATCAGAATGTAAACTGTATGTTTTTCTTAAAGTAATATTATTATGATATAATTTCAGTGCAAAGTTTCAAAAAATTGATCACCTTATTTCTAAGTTTTAATTGCTCCTGATTAGCAAGGAAAATATAATACATATATGTATGTATACTATATAAAAATTTATTCATATATATTTTTACTCATTTAAAATCGAATTTTACGATGAATAAACACACAAAATCTTAAACCATTGATATAAATCATAATTATTGAATTAGCTTGATTAATACCCTACAAATAAAACATAAGGTATCAATAAATCATTCATGAGCAAAATTTTTATCACTAAATAGGACAGTGAAATACTGCAGATAAGGTTCTCGTATATGTAAGAGTAGTTCACCAGTCAAAAGATAATGAGTCAAAAACATTATTGAATTGAAATAAAATGATTTTTTTGGTCATTGTTAGTTTACCGTGTGTGCTTAAGCGTTTTGGGAAGCCTAAATCCGATATACAAAGTCATGCTATATATACGTATTTCTACATTCTAATGAATGAAATAACTATAGCAAAACCTTTTGAAGGACCCTACAGAGGTAAGGGAAAACGGAAATATTTATATATTTTTAATAATTTACTATGAGTTTAAAATACATCATTTTATTTTGCTGTTACAATTAAAGATGCGCGCTATATTTTATTTAAAGATAATGTTTTGATTGAATTGTATGATTCTTAGGAAAAGAAGAAAATTCTGCTTGCAACTATCGAATCATATGTATTTGTTGACTTAGTTCATTTTTCGGGAAAAAATGTTTGTATTTTACTTTTTATATTTCTGTACTCTCTATCTCTTTCAGATTGCAAAGATCTGTTCTTTCTAAATTCAATTGCGCGAAAAGTTTGGAAGATCCACCGTTATGGAAGCGAAGAGAAACTTTGATTGTTCGAAAAAGTGTTGGAAGAAAACCTCAGACATGAGATGAATAAAAAACAAGACAAAATGAAATATGAAATACAAGTGTACCTTTATTGATGATCAAAAACTGGTTGCATCATGATTGAGAAAATATATATGATTTTATCTTTCGATTTTTAGTTTTCCAAAATCGATCGTAAGGATTATCAGGAGTAGCATTGCTTTGATTATGATGTAGTTTGTAATCAGATTGTTCTTTTTATAGTGATCAGTTACTATTTAATTCATTAGATTTGTTTATTTGATTGAAATGAAATAGAATCTTTTGTATGAGTAAGTTTTTCTCTCATTGTACAAATTTTTGATGGTAGGAAGACCCTAAATGAATTACAGATAAGTATGCTCCGATTTCTTTTAACATCAGAAGCTGAAAATTTGAACACATACTTTATCATTTTATTTCGTTGCATTACGTGATATTTTGATATATATCAGTCATTGTCTATTATAGTATAATTTATATATATGTTTATGTGTGTGTAAGGATTACTATTATATATAATTAATTTTTTTAACTTTTTTTATATTCTTTAAATATCACAGTAAAGAGTTCATTCTTATTCCTTAATACTATTCCAAAATAGATTTTAAATTGTTCATTCACGTGCAATGAATATGATCATATCTGGTTTTAATCACATTCCAATCTGTTAGGATTGGCCTTACTATATTTTCTGTCTACTGCTGAAATACGTATTAATCACTTTATCACAATGCTACATAATCTGAATATATAACTGTGTTTAAATTCCGAGCAAGGTAAATTCTCTCCTTTTCTGCGATATCCATGAAGGCAGAATGGCGTTTTTGGTACGTGTACATTTTCAACATGTAATCAAGTCTCTGTTATTGCCTATGTATTATGTTAAAGTAGTAAAACTATAATTTCAAAACTTTCAAAATATTTTCATTATGTACATGTGAAAGCATATTTATATGGTTATAGACAATATATACTTTTCATCTTTAAGGACAATATTTAACACATTTTTCTTAGAACAAGAAGCTTTACACACACACCACACACATACACATACTTATATATATATATATTTATGTGTGTGAAAGTAAGGGAAAAATTAATTCTACTTTAAGAATAATCTTTGTTTTCCTGCATAATGTATTCTCATGTACCATTAACAGTTACTCTTTTCTTAGAAAAGATCAACCAATTCTTAAATTTTAATCTTATTTAATTTTCTTTATTGATTATAATCTAAAATGTTCCACACATTATCCTCGTTTATTTCAAACACTGTTGAAATACACATAATTAAATTAACAATATTTTCCAACCCTTAAGTGTATTTACTTCGATGTCATTTTGCGCAGGGGTTGGACCTATGATTTTAAGCTCTCTGACCTGCTTTTTCACGTATAGAGAGTTTATACATCTGAAAGTTTACATCCTACTTTCGAACAAGAATATATTATATCCGGATGGATTATGAAGCCTTGAAGCGGAATTCAGTTTTAAATTTTAATATTTTATCGGAAGAAACAAATATTTTGACAATTTAACAGGCGCCAGATTAACAAAATTGATGTAGAGAAGTTTCGTGATGGCCAAATAACATGCATCTCACTGCTTGAAGTATAGAGGCAATAATTGAACACGTCGCTCATCTAAAAGGATAACCAAACATTCTTAAGCTTCTTTTTTATTTTGATATGAATTTTGAGATCAATTATTTAGATTTCTTTATAGAATATAAAAACATGACGTCAGTAGGAATACATGGAGTAGAAATGATACAATATGGAGTAAAAAAAGAAATTGTCATAGCAGAAACAGGAGCAGTTGTTACATCTGGTATCTCTTCAAAACTTCGAAAAAGCAGCAAACCCAAAATGTCCCATAACAAATCCTAACCATCCTAAAGTATCAAAACTGTTAACCATGGTTATTTCCATATTTAAAGAGCTTAGCAAATCATCTTTTCTGCAAGCAAAAAATATATAATGATCCCCTATAATTTTGATATTTCATTCTGTCACTTTTATCAGAAAGTACCTCAAATATGCCTTTGCATGTAGAACCTTACTGCAGACCAAAATGAAAGGCAGATTCAGAATCATTCCGAATGACCATAGAAAAAATTGCTCAGCCAGTTGTTTCTGTTCTTAAGTCCAAGAACTGGAAGAGAACCTGCCCCACCAAGTAAACAGCAAAAGCAAAAGCTGCTATGGTCCCCTCACTGCGAAGAAAAAATTTCTTTTCTTCGTCTAGATCATTTGTAAATAAAAATTCAGTCCGCAGTCATATTTGAATTTCCTATAGATGAAAATCTTAAAAATTTTAAAGTGTCGCTTCTTACAGGAACGTAAGCTTCTAGTATTTTAACTTACATTATTTTCATTTTTTGATTAATATAAAGTCACTTGAACTGAATGATCACATCTGTATTAAAATTGACTGGAACTGGCTCATCGATTACCATTTTAGTTGAAAACTTATTTAATTTAGTTATCCTTAAGTATGGCTATATTTAGTAAGTAATATAACATTTTAATAAAATATGTTATATTTTTTTTACGAATATTGCTCATTGATTCTGAAAACTTTGTAGACTAGTTAATGTATTTTTTGATTGTTATTAATATATTATATGTTGAAATATAATGTTGTTCTGTTATGTTGAAATATGCATAACATGTTAATATAATCACTAACGTTTCATCTAAATAACTAAATTTCGATTCTAATATATATATATATATATATATATATATATATATATATATATATATAATTGTCTTATATACTTATATACATCTTTAATAACTCTATTAAGTCGAATCATGTTTTTATAAATCTTGATTTTTCTTAACATCATTGATGTAGGTTTAAAGTGGAATTCTTCGTTTTAAATGGAATTGTGCCTCAAACTACTATTTTGCAGATGAAGGTACTAATCTAGTGTTATCTTTGCGATTTGATCGATGTACACAATGCTAGATCATTATGTAATAGTCCATGTGTTGATCTTAGGCACCATTAACTCTAAGTTAAAAAATTTACTTAAATATATTTCCGATATATTAATAATTTATATGTTATTATTATTACTTTTTCTTGAACTTAGGTTATTTGGTTGATATATCTGATGGATTATTCCTCTGAGATTTACCAAAGAAGATTCCTTTTCGTCGAAACTATTCACGGTAGAATTATTCTTATGCAATTTAACAGAAAGTCCTTATATGATTGCTGTTAAAAAATGAATATGGTTACTGCATTAGTTGTCATTTCAAATTTATTATCAATATTCTTTCTATTTTGCTAACTTTTCATAAAGGATTTCAAAATTCCTTTATGCAAAAATGATTTTAAATGCACTTAAGAACATTTCGTTTTAATTCGTTACAAATTATGTGCTTAGGGAGTAATTTATATTGATAGAATTTTAAATTTTTAAATAAATAGCCTAATTTTTATAGGGTATAGGAAGGCGAGTAGATTAAAAAAAGAAGTAAAGTGAAATAAAATATAAGCATTTGATGGGTTTTTTTTTTCAGAAAAATTTAATTTGTCTTAAAAAATATAACGCAAAATGGTTTAAGAATGATAGTTTAATAAAATAAAAAAGAAATATATTTTTACATAAAAAAGAAATGTATTTTTAAACAGAACTTTATACTATTGTAAAACTTCAAAACCTTAATAAATTTAATACTAATCTTATATAATAATGATATATTAAATATGTTTGAAATCAAAATTTATTTTATAAGATATTTTCTTTTGCATTTTCAATAAAATTAATTTCATGCGATTTTAAGAACTTTTCTTTTAGTAGGAAATATATTTATAACCACAGTATATTTTCCATCTAAACATTATTGCTTTTAATTTATAGAGTTTGTAGTTAATATGATTCACTCAGTCTTAAAGAAAGTTAATTTTTTTGAAAAGTTAAATTTTAGTTTTTAATCATTGCTGAATTTTATTTCGGAATTAATTCAAATTATTTTTGAGTGAAAATTGAAACGTGGAATTTTAATAAAAAGTAAATTTATTTTATTGAGGTTTTTGTCTTTTATGTAAAATATTATTTCTATAGTAAAATAAGAGGTTGATAATCCTAAGGCCAAAGATGTAACAGAAAAACGATTTAATTTAATATATTTTAGAGACTTATTAATTAAAATATTTTTAAACTTTGTTTCCTATTCAGATATTATGTATTAATTTGAATAATTTTTTGTTTCCTTAAATTACAAAGAAATGCTTTTCATGCAATCATTAAAATAGTATTATATTCAGAGGAAAATTTGAAAATAATAGACAAATTAGTCTTGCATCATTGTTGAGAAATTTGAAAGTCCGTGGTAACAAAATAAAATTTTAACAATTTCATGAGAGGAGAAACAAATAATTATTCTAATAACAGAAGCAGACCCTAGCTAATTATTTACTTAATGTACCAAGACTTTGAAAATATACTGAAATATTTTATTTAAGACAATTACCTAAACATGACAAATATTTTTTTTAAAAAAGATATACTAATCTCCGAGAAGTGAAAAAGGTTTACTTTAAGATAATGATCTCTCTATGGGAGAGAGGACATTAGTGCCAAATCTTAAATATGAAGAATAAAAACTAGTTTCAATAAGCTAGAAAGAAAAGGGTTTTTATGTATGATTTGTCTAATTTCGAGGAGTGATGCAGTAAATATGATTTATTATTATACTGATAGCTCTGAAATATGACAAACAGTTTTGAAGTTTTGTTTTATCACAATGATTAGAGGGAAAAGGCATTGTAGAATAGTTTAAAAAATCAAAGGTTTAAGATTGCTAAAGTTCATTTTTCAAATAATCTGCCCTAAATTGAGAAACACAATAATTTTGCATAAGGAACACTAAGTATTTGTTAATGAAAGACCTTTAGGCTTTACACTTTGGGTATATAAACTTTTAAAAAGAAAATAATTAAAAAGCTCACTAAATTTAAAAATAAAAGTCTTTATTTTTAAAGACATGCCACGTTGTATATAAGTGCACATTTCAGGTTCAAAGGAAGGTTATAATGAATGGCTTATACATTTAAATTGATTTTCCAAAAAGTAGTTATTATATTTACAGTGAAGTAAAAACTTAGTGATATTCTATTTAACTGAAATAATATTTTGTGAATAAAATAATGTTTATAAGTTCATTTAGATTTGTGATTGTCTGGATTCGAACATTCTATATAAGTTTTTTTTTTTTGCAAACAAGTTCAGTAGTAATCTTTGTGCCATCATTTTTTTTGCTTAAACATTAACAATTTTTATTCGTATATGAATTGCATGAAGCCTATCTGAACTGCTTATACTGATTATCCGCTTTGTGTGGATTGTTCCAACGTGAGCAGCTGATTTGTGCAGGAAGAAAATCTCATTAAGTTATTGAGTACTAAATCAAAATTCCTAAGAAATCACATTAGCGACAGCAATAGAGAATAAAGTCGACAATATGCAACGAAACTTAGGCAGAGAGTAAAATTAAACTTTGGGTAATTGAATCAATTGTATTCTTACATTATTTTATTTTATACGGCCATGTAACCTTATCAGACTGTCATTCAAACCTACAAATTTCATGGTTTCTGTGATGAAAAATTTGCTATTCCTAACTAAATTTCGTAAGTTCGATAGACATTTTTTTTAAAGTAAAGTGGCCCGATACCCTTATGATTTGAGGGTGTAGAATATATTTTCAGCCTCTACAATTAACTTACACAGATATCTGTAAGATATGACGCTATAAAAATTTTAGTTGAGTTATTTCATTTTTCATAAGTTCCTTTTAAATGATACTAAAATAGTCACAGCCAGTACAAAATGCTACATGCTACAGAATGATTTGAAATCTCCTTCGTCAATAAGATTATTCCATCATTTGATCATTGAAACAGTTAGGAAACCGTAGAAATCTTATGAAATATGCATATTTAAGATTACAAATTTTGCATCTATAAGATTAAGAATTCTGTATCTCTCTCTTCAAGCATAAGAATTCTGTTTGAGAATCTTCTTATCTTTATTCTCATTCTTGTATTTTTTTCTGTTGTATACTTTCTAATGAGATGATAGTATGAAATAATATAAAAGTTGTTGTAATACGTTCTTTTTCAAACTCCTTCAATTTGACTCACACTGTTTATGTCTACCAATAAACTTAACTCTAAATTAATGTGAATAACATTTAAACTCAGATGTTAAGTAAACTAAATAATCTTCTCAATCTACAATTTGCCGATAACGTAAAATTCATTTAATAATTTAATGTTATCTAATAATTTTAATGATATAAAATTCTAATTTAAATATCTAGCCTTGAACACTCTTTAATCCACAGGTCAAGTGGTACTTATCTTATTTCACAACACATGTGATTTCGACCTTAGCTTTTATGATTACATTGATATTCTTATCACAAATACTTAGTTTTAAAATATTTGTTATAGATACTTCTTTGAATTTATGCAACTAAAACAAGAATTATTCCAATAAATTTATACTTCAAATATTTTGCAGTATAATTATATGAATAACTTAGGAAGAACCAGACGCAAATTAGATAACGTATTAACATTTATTTTGAGTCATAATGAAGTTTTACAGCTAAAGCTAAAGGGGACTTAGTACCTTACGAAATCAAAAGTAGAACATTTTGACAAACTCTCTTTTTTCAATTCTTCATAAAACAACAATTTTTGCTCCTTTCTGTATGAAACTTTACAAGTTTGTGTAATAAAGTGCATAGTTTAAAATATTGGGTCAAGTTTTGCTATTAAATTACTATACTTTTTTATACAACATGAAATATGCGTACAAAAATTTGAAAAATAAATTAGCTTACCTTACGTTACCCACAAGATAACTTTTGAAAGATGTACAGTAAAACCATACTTCTTATATCAAATTAAAGCTAAATAATGACCTTATTCTGTAAACCTAAAATTTTAAATTTACCTTAAAAAAAATTGAAAAATTAAAAAATGTTATCAGGTTTATATTTAGTAAATTTTTTTTCATGTATCATGTTATAAAATAAAATCTTATAATCTTATTAACAAAACTGAGGTTCACAGAATAAAAATTTACAAGTACAACTCTCATGTAAAATTAGAAAGCTCTGCATGCAAAAGATTTTTTTTAATCCTGTGGGAAAGTATGAAAATAGCAAACTGAGAAAAAGAGGTTTGTTTACATTGCATTACATAGAACAAGCCACTTTAGACATTTACATTTTTTGTTGCACAGGGCGTAATAATTGTCGGATTTTGACGCAGTTTGTTTTAAAATGCTCCTAATTTTCAGTTCTAATTTTTAAAATCGAATTTTTGAAGGTGCAAAGGTACTAAGTCCCCTTAAACCAGGTAAATTACAGATATATAACTATTTAAACAGTTTTTTCCCCCTCATTTCGATTGAATAAAATAAAAAAAAATATCTTAGCATTTCTTGGAAGACCAGGGCACATTATTTCAAAATAACTTTTTTGGCACTTTGGAAATTTATACTTAGAGTTATACCTGTTAGCCAAAATTTAAAAAAAAAAAGAGTATTTCAGAGAAGTTAGTTTAATTTCAAAACGTTACGTTTACTTGTGAATAAGCACATAATATTAAATAGTCTATATCATCTGAGGGGGAAATAAACCTAAGTCCTTAAATATAAGAACTTCGAGGTTTCTATTTTCAAAAAAAAAAAAAAAAAAAAAAAATCACGTGACTATATTCCTTTACATTAATTTACAATGCATTCACTTTTTGTGTTGAATTGGAATTCTTTAGCATAAATTAATTTAAGACCTTACTATTATTAAAGAAAGTTCTTACATAGTGTGTTAATAAAATATAGTGATAGCAGTAGTTAATAGAAATTGTTTATGAGTTTCCTGGTCTATGGTAATCAATTATAAGAGCTGGGCAATTCCTGATTTCCATAAATCTTCTACATAACAGAAAAAGTAGACAATTGTTTGTAATTTTTATTTATATATCTCAGCCTTGATGTTTTCTATCTTCCGGAAGAGGAAGCGAGGAGAGTAAAACCCCAATTCAGCAGTCGTATCCATTCCTAACTAGACAATAGACTTAGGAAATAAGAAACTACATCATTGATCTACTTTGAAAATTATGTTTATTCGAATGAAACAATAATTGATTTAGCGAAAACAAGGTTGCAAATTTTTTTTGAACATGGATGTACATAATTAACAAAACTATTAGATTATGAAAACGAATATTAAACAAATTTTAAAAAACATATTTTTAATTTTTTATTACTATTTAGGGCTTATAAATTGATTGACTGGCTTTTATAAAGTTGCACAAAAAAGCAACAAGAGAGCTATTCGCAAAGGAACACGTAATTTTGAACTTCGGTTAAGTGACGAGGACGAAACCTGAGCTGGCTTAACCCTCTCCTAATATCCTCATTACGGCAACAGGAAGACTGAGCCTCGACGGATTTCACGTTCATCTACTTTGGCTGAACGATAGGTGTTTAGTGGTATCAAAGATTGAACTCACGACTCAACAAAAACCGTCCACCTTGAAACCTCAACCATGTCCACTGTACTACCACCGCCATTTATTCTTAAAGGAATTGATTAAAAATAGTAATGCACATGTTACATAAAATTGTTCTTCAAAGACATTTTTACTTTTGAATCTTGTAGATAAATTTATTTTTTTTAAGGTTATTGTAATATTGCGTTAAGAATATTGGTTAATCGAAGCGTGAAATCAATTCTTCCGAAATTTTGATATAATTCAGACAGTCTTTTTATAATTAATTAAACTTAGAAATCAAAGACATTAACATTACATATTTAAAATGTTATTAAATATTTAAATGTTAATTAAAATATATTAATTCTCATATTGGAAGTATGTATTTATACATCCAATTTCTCCAATATCATGTTTTTTGCACATTTTAATAATGGTATTTAATATTATATTTTAAAAAACACACACATCAAGATATTTACCTAAAAGTCATCAGGGAACTATGCTTTTCATAAGTGACACTTAATAGGGTATTATAAATAATCCTTAAGTATTTTGTTTGAAGGAGAAATATATTTTATATGTTGAGTTTTCGAGTGAATTTTTAAGACTAAATTGATGAAGGAAAGGTATTGTTATTTCATCTTTTAAATTTAAAATGCTTTCAATAAATATAAATTTTGAGATACGTATAATAACTATTTTATTATATATAATTGTTTTTACTATATCTGAAGCAAGTAAATGTATCCTTATAAAAGTTCTAAGTAATTAATTTCTATCTCATGTGCCTTTATGCTTCATATTAAATTTGAACCTTTGTAACATACATTCATTTTTTTTTTCTTTTTATAATTCTATATTACCACAGAATACACAAGAATTAATCACATTCTATTATTATATTCATTACTTAATTACTCATAATTTCTTTATTTAATACACTTCATTTTCATTTCAATTTCTGGAAAAGCTTATTGGGTTCTTATATGTAATTTTAAATAAAAAAAAATCATTCATTTTTTAAGTTATTTTAAGTAAACGATTTGTTTTGAAAATTAATTAATATAATTAATTGAATTTTCTTTATGATTCATTAAGTAATTGTGGTATAATTAAAGTATACCTTTTGAGAATTTTGTACATACATTTTAGAGTAATATAAATTCTGTACTTTATATAAAATTTATTTTTCATTATGTGCTTTATAAGCATGTAGTACATAAAGTAAATCATTTAATTTATAAGAAATATTTATACAATTTTAAATAATATACGAGTTCTAATTAATAATTAGAAATATTTGTTCAGGCATCTTATGTTTTAGCCCGCATAAGAGTAATATTAATTAATTAAATAATTAATTTATAAAAAATGGTTAGATATTATAATTAGTAATTATTTAAATCTCGAAGAAATATTTGTACACATTTTTAAACTTAACAAAAACTCTGAAATTTGATAAAAATTTGCAGAAATTTTAAGCGTTAAACTTTTTTCTCTTGTGAACATAAAATTCAATAAAATGTGAAAGGAAGTTTTAATATTATGCTTCCGCACAAATACACAAATGCATTTTTTCCCCTTTTTTCAGCCCCAGTTTACTGATTTAATGAAATAAAATACTTCAATCTTATCATCGAGGACATTTTTTCCCTTCAAATAAGGCTCATTCCTTTGCAACTCTGATTAAATTCCCTTGACCTTTAAACGATAATAAGCGTTTCGGAAAACCAAACCCAGGACAAATTCTTCCCTTGTTTTTCTGTTACACATAGCTTTTTTCCCTTCCACTAAAACAGCCAGTCCATGAATTTTGGATGCAGATATAATAGAATTCCACCATACTATACGAGCAATGAAGTATTTTCTAGGAATATTTTATCACAAAATAAGACCTTTCTTTATAAAAGTTCCTCGAGGTACGGTTTAATAAAAAAAAATGTTGCTTAGGGAGTGGCTGGTAATTTGATTCAAACTCAGAACTAGTCTATGTAGGAAAAACTAAAATAACAAGCATAAATATTCTGTACAAGAGTTTATAAAAAAGTCTTTAGGTTTGAATTCATTTTATGGTTACATAAAATGAATAAATAGAAATTTGTGTTGTAAAAGGCTACTCGCATAAAGTCGATACAAACCGGAACTCATACGCGTCCTCTTTAAATGTATGACGTTTTTACAAAATTGATTATTATTTGTGTGAGTGTGTGTACAGGTTATCCCATAACCTTAAACTCAAACAGAATGTAATTTATGTTGAATACAAATCTCTGATAAAATTGTTGAATAATTAGTAACAAAAATAAAAAAAAAAGTTTTCCGCTTAATTTTATTCTTAAAATGTTTTAATTAAAATTGTTAATTCAGTAAATATTGTGAATATAAAGTTTTTCTATTATTTTCGCGAAACCAAAATATCAATTAGAATTTATAAGTATGTAACGAAATTTCTCTAAAATAGCATATTCATGTTTTGAATACTAAAAATACAAAATGATTTGCCATGTATGCATAATTAGAAAAAAAAGTAATGTTAAAATTTTCTGAAGATTCCGAATGAATATATTTATTGATTTTTAAAATAATGAAGAATTATTTTTATGGAGTTAATCGAATTCTGAATATGTATAGATGTAAGGTGTTCACAGAACAGTATTCTTTATTTTGACATAGTAAATTTTGTCTCACCAATATTAATTTTTATTTTATACTTTCTTTTTAATTACTTACATGAAATTTATATGCTCTATCAAACAATTGCAGGTACCAGTTACCTGAATCTACTGATTAAATATGAGATTTATTAATTGTATTAAAGGAAAAGGCAGCACCTCATTTTCATACATTAGTTGATTATACCCTTTCTTTAATAGTGAGTCCAACATCTGAGAGACTCGAATTCACGATTTAACGAATACCATCGTCCCCGAGTCCATACCTAATAAGGGGATATTACGTTTCTATGGCACCTTCCGCTTTTAACAACAAAACCAAAAAAATAAATATATATAAAGCCTTTTTACATCTCAAATAAATTAAATGCCAGAGTTTTTAAGTAAAAAAAAAATTAATTCACCGTATTGCACACCACACTCTTCATAATAGATAGTGTTTTAACAGAGCAAAGCTATTTTATTTCTCTAGGTAAGTACCAATCTAACAACTAAGATTTATTTTATATATGTATGTGTATATACGCCAAATCGAAAATATAAGAACTTCGTAACTAATGAGGATGTATTAAATGAAAAAATTATTGATACGTTTCCATATTTTAAAAAAGATAAGAAACTGAAAATTTAAAAGAACTTTTTTTTCTGTTATTCCTTGAAAAAATAAGTATAAAAACCCAAATACTCAGCTCCTTTGATGTAATTAACAAGGTATCCCATTAAATAAACAACGCGTATAACTGTTATTTAACGAATTGTACTTAACTGCGCAATATATATATTAATAACGATGTTAATAAAAGGGATTTTGTATTGAAATTTTAAAGCTATACATTATTTAAATTGAAAGTAATTTGGAATATGTCGCAAGCATGCATTATTTTTTCCTGTTTCTTCCATGGTGAATGATATTAAGCAAATTTTAAATATTTAATTAACATTTTCGATTAGTATTCCTTCTGAATAAATTTTCTGTATAACACTATAATTAAAACAACAAATCAATGTGATTTTTGACACAAACGCACATTTAATATCATTGTTAAAATTTGTTAATTAATATGACTTGGTTATTGTTAAT
The DNA here is from genome assembly GCA_019974015.1 of Nephila pilipes. Lineage (NCBI taxonomy): Eukaryota > Metazoa > Arthropoda > Arachnida > Araneae > Nephilidae > Nephila > Nephila pilipes. The sequence continues at coordinate 58,845 of BMAW01046056.1, forward strand.
TGCATTAAGTTTTATATTACACTTTAAAACATAAGAACAAACAATTTTAAATTTATAAGTACATTCAAATAACAAAATGAATGCTTATAAATATAGGATAAAATCATAAATTAAAAATTAATTGATCAACTGGCAAATATATTTTGTTTTACACTTTGCGTAATGATATTAAACATTGAAGCAAGTTAAAATGCTGTTAAAAATTTCAAATTAATGATAACTATGAGTTTGAAACTCAAAAACTATGTAAAAATTTTAAAAAAAAAAGTATACAAGGAGCAATAATTTATTAATTAAATTTAAATTTTCTTAATTTGTGTATTATTGGTTTGGGTCTTTCTAAAGATTGGTTGTACAGATGTCAATTATTCCCATTATAAATGTATGTTTATATCGAGAAAATTGATTATTAATGATGAAACCATTTAAGTAATGAAATTTTACCTCTTTCATGAAAATGAAAGATTTAAATATTATGTTTGATGTTTATCTTCAATTTACTCTGCTTATTAATGAAATGTAACATTATAAATTTAAAGGGAATGTATAAATAATATTCTCAAAAAGTATTATTCCAAATTGTTTAATTAATTTTTAAGTCATTTTCTTATGGTACTTTGAAAACACTTTTTTTAAATAAGTTAATTAAAACTATCTACTGAGAGAAATAGCTTAGTTGTAAAGTATGTATTTGTAATAATAAAAGTGTATGTGATCAATATGTAATAATTATTAAGTAATTTGTAAGAATTCGTCTATTTTCATGAAAAAATAAGGTAAAAAGGTGTTATTTCCTTTATAAATTATTTTGAATAATAACAATACTTTAATCAAAACAGGAAATTGTTATAGGATATTTAATTACACTTAAGAATAAAATCAAATCTGTTACAAACATTAATGAGGCTTTTAGAGACACTAAATACTTCTTTCCAATTATGTAAAGTTTCTCTGTATATCCAGAATCGGTAAGATATCTTTGGTAGAATTAATGTTTTAACGAGCGTTTACTTTGTATAGATTACACGCTTGTAGCTTAAGTATTAAAGTTATTTTTTATGAGTTACCGATTAAAAAAGAAAATAAGAACTCCCCGTTGCTCAGACAAAATAAAGGTACTTTATCGAATATTTGCCGCTTCAAAATATGCGCTTTTATCTCCCTAAACCAACTTGGAAGAATTTGTTGTAGAGAATGAATCTGTTTTCTAATTAACTTAATTAAGAAGTCGTTTGAAATGTAAATATGAAACTATTGCTTCTTTTAACAGGTATATAAAATTTGTCCAGTAATTATCGAGACGGAAATTATAAAAACAATTATTGAAGCTACATAAATAGTGGGTTAAAATAATTTTTATAATTTGTACCTTTTGCAATAATACACCACTTCCAGAGCTTTTTCCAATTTTCGAACTTTCCCTCGAAATCGACTACTGAGCGGCATCCCCCCGAAGTCCCTTGAATCTCATCAATCATCCCAAATTAATGTCTATTCATAGGTATTTGTCCTAGGAATTCAAAGGAAAGTGGAAAGAAGCCTCTCCTGGAATGTAGCTATGTTAGGGGTAGTGTGGCGACATTGTGTTATGTTAGTACATTTCTCTCAATCACGAACGTGTGATTGAGCGCAGTATCGTGGTTTCCTTCAAACCCGGTGGTGGTTTCTGTTCGACATCGACACATAAAGGCATCGACATATCTTTGAGATTTTCTTTTTACCACTGAAAAACACGCCTTCTTGTCTTGATTTCGTCCTCGTAATTCTAATATATCACGCTAAAAGTTCTACGAGCATATTTGTATAGTTTAATGTAATATTTGATGCAGATCACTGCTCGATGGTTCAAGGTATTTTCACTCTCGAAATAACCACTAAAAACACTTTCATTTTGGATGAGGTCTACTCACTTCAACATAACAGACACAACTTTCGTGAGGGTCACTTATGTTACGTACACCTTTTTATTCTCATTACATTCTTAAAGATTGCCTAATCATTGGCTCTGTAAAAAATCTGTACTTATAATTACTGGGTAAAGGTCATATAGAATTTACGCACTATAGCTGGTAACTTAATCTTTCCAAAGAAGAGTCATAATTTCATTTGAGATAATTAAGGTTTTGGATTAATATCATAGTTAGAAATAACCTGATTTCTCTGTACTATCGAATTTCCCACTGAACATAAATGAATAGAAATAAATTCTGTTAAATTATTTGCATATATGAAAAATTAGGAGGAATGTGGAAGTGTTCGCTTAATTTTATATATACTTTACTGCTTTTTTGGAGTAATCATGTAACTTTAAAATTTAATCAGGCTTGGATAGTACACACCGTTTTATTACTGTGTGTTGAGAACTATTACTTACAAACGCTTACATTGAAAGAAGATAGCTTTTAAGCGAAGTGCACAACTCAAGTAGTATGAACGGGCAAACAAATCGAATAAATTTTTCTGTTCCATGAAAACTTTGTCTGAACATTGAAAAACATTAATTTTATATAAATTTCTAAAGCTTAATTGATTGGACTTCGGCGGTTACCCAATATCTCCATCATAACGCTGATATGATGTCATAAAGCATTGACCTTTATTACTGGCACTTTATTAAGACATTTATTTATATAGGCACGCTAGAAGAATCTCTGAGATGGTGGCTGTGACTTCTTAGTTACATAGCACTGAGAAGGAACGCGAGAGCTAATGGCGATGGACCTCATTTGACTATAACGTGTATCAGACACTCTGCACTACTGGTCTTTCATGGCATAAGGGTTCGAACTCATGACTTGAAGGAAACAACGCGGCTGAACATGACTTCTAGGCAGTCGCAAACATATCTCAGATGGTTTCAGACCAAAATTAATGAATGTCTATGTGGTAAAAATAACACTATGAAATCCTTACATATATATTGCGATAAAATGATTATGATATAATTTTTTGCCTGAGAATAATAAAACTGATCTTTTTTTTTTTTTTCTGAGATGAGCATATCGTCAGAAATCAGTAGTAGAAGATCAATTGAAACATAAAGTTCTTCATCTAAGATATTCAGTAATAAAAATATTCTTACTAGGAAAGAAGCGGACTAAGATTTTCCATTCATAAGCGGCTATCGATACAAGCGATCAAAAAAATTTGAATGCAAATTTTATTTTTGTACATTCTGAAAATGGCGCTTAGATTATAATCGCATTCAAAATATTACGGATGTAAAGATAGATGAAAATTCATTTAAAAGCTCAACAAATGAATAATACACATGTGTAGTTACACATTTTTGAATGCTATTCAGTAATTAAGTAACTTTTACAGTTGAAATACAGATTAGTGAAAAAAGCACTCAATGTTCTTACAGTTAATCATACAGAAGAGAAATAATTCTCTATATAATTAAAATAACTCTCGATGTCAGAAAAAAGTTAATTTTCAATTTAATGTCATCTGTTTTTAATCAAATATTAACTATAAAATGAATAAAATTTTTGTTTAGTGCACATTTACTCAGATAAATTTACTTGTAATGTTAAAATATAAGCAGCACAATGTTAAAATTGTGAGTCATTAACCACTGTGATTGTTCCCATAGTTTCCTATTGTAAATTTGAAATGTATAATTTTCGAATTCAGTAACATCCAACAGGATGTTTAGCAATTATCAAATGGCAAAAATGTAATAAATGGTCAACATGTTAAAATAAATTAATTAATAGTTCTGGTCTATAAATTTCCGTGTATTATTCTGTCTATACAATTTAGATTTAAATTACTCGATGAAAATTGAAGAAAACTTTTTATTATAATCTGATATCAATTAAGAACATTATTCTAAAATATCAGGAGTCACGAATCAAATGTATTGCATTAAAATATATATTAAATTATTTTGACGGATAAGGGTGGTGAAACATGTTTTAAGTACAAATAACATTTTACATCGATTTGTCGACACATAGAAATATATATGTAGTGCAATAAATGATTTTATTGTAATTATTTTCAATAGTTAAAACTGCATTAAAAAAATTCCCAAAACTTTTAAGTTTCACAATTATATATTATGATTGTTAATTCTTCTGAAGTATTTTTTTATTTCATTTAATAAATTAAAAATCCCATTATAACACTTTAAAATGTAAAAACTTCAATAATTTTATGCTTAATATGCAAAGGAAATTCGCAATAATTTGTTTTAAATTTATGAAGGAAAATTTTACACATTCTTTTTAATATACAAAAAAATTTGTAGTCTTCTTATTAATTTTTGGGATGTATTTTCTTTAAAGATTTATATATCCTTGAAAATATTGTTAGATAGTATACATTCCTGACATATAATATTTTAATTTAATAAGGATGTTGATAAAGTCATAAAGTTTTAGATGTTTTCAAAAATAATTTCAGATAATTATTTTGAATATTATTCTTAAACAGAAATAAAACTCGTTTAGGTTGGTACTTGAGAATCTTAAGTGAATTAAACAATTACAGCAAAAATAAATTTTACTAAGATAATTAAGATGCTAAAATGATAACAAATTTTTTTCTCTATTTTGCTCTTGAAAAATCTACAAAAATATAACACCTGTGTTCAAAATAAAACCTGTGTTTCAATTGCTCTTGAAAAATCTACAAAATTATAACACCTGTGTTCAAATTCTCTAAATAGGCTATTATAGGAAAAAAAAATATTTGTTTTATCATAGCGGAATTTGTCACAGAGAAATATAAATATAAGAGAAAAAAAAGGAGTAACATAATAATAAGGAAAATTAAGGAACTGTAAGTTAAGACACGGGTTGTGTCGAAAACTATGAAATCATGATGTATAATATTTTAAGAACGGTCCATCTAATATGGATCTAGGCCGCCATGCACTGTTATATAAGCATTACAATAAGCTACATATTTTGAATTGGAATGTAGAGAAATGTTTCCAGAAATATATTTTATAATATTTTATATACACACAACCATAACTTTTAACGTCTAAAGTAGAACAAAAAGGAAATATGAAACTGCAGCACCCAGGTAAATCCTCACATTTGCTTCAAGGAACTAATCCATGAAGCCTTGTGTGGTGGCACTACCCGCATTAAAGTTGTACTATGGTGTACAACTCCTCATATTATGCTTTTAATGAAAGGGTATTCTCTACCCACAAGTTAGTCGATTTCTCTTACTTTGAAGAGATGATACAGAGCTCCACGCTTTCCAAAAATTATTCTGTATACTGAATCTCATTTCATTAGTGAAAAGAACATGACCCGATTATGGTTGTGTTTAAAAATATGTGTTAGGCTCCACAACAAGCGTGTTCTACCTGAACAGATAAACGACTGGTTACGGGAGAAAAGGGATCTCTTTGTTAGGCTTCTGTATATTATTTGCCTGTAAAGATCTGTTTCAAATCCAGTAGCAAGGTTACGAGAAAGCTCTGTAACTGTTGTCTGCTTATATCGCAGTGCATTTAAAACCAAGTAGCGATCCTGTAGAAATATTGTTTCTCTTGAGAGGCATTGACCAGAAATCCTGCTGATGAAACAAATTATTTGGAATATATTTCACTAACTGTATATTACACTGTAGCTTCTGTAACTATCAAGCCACCTCCATATGAGAATGAACTATTTCAGGCTCACCATTTCATTGAATCATCTAAATGATAAAAAAATAATTTTCTTTGCCATCAACTAAAACTTCTTTTGTTTCAACGCGATATTCATAACAATGCTAGCAAAAGTTCCAGTTATTTAAAGGGTCACATTTCGTGATTTTCTAAAATTGTTCCTGAATGCCCTTAAATCTCAATTTCACAATTAGCAGTTTTGAATTATTGTGAAAAACGTGCTTGTGACCTTAATTTCTGACACTTGTATACTTATGAATATGTAATAAATGGAACGCTTAAGAAAACAATTTTAAAATTGTAAATAAACGTTAAATGTTTTAAGGAAACTTATGTGTAATTGCGTTTCAATCAAAATGGGACTTTAATATTCCAGGACATACTTTACTGGAAATTTATTATGTTAATAGTGATGATAATTTAACCATTTTGAAATGAGTCTATTTTTAATACAGTGAAATTAAAGAGTATGGGAAATTTGAATTAAAAAAAAAAACTTTAAAAAAAGTTTTTTTTTTTTTTTTTAATTTATTTTTGTAGTGAAAATTATATTCCCCCTATGCAATTCTATGCTTATAAGTAATGTGAAATATTTTAAAGCTATAATTACAAAATAATTTATTCAAAATATACTTGTTAAAGTAAACACATGACTAAGCAATATAAACACTGCTATTGAATATTAATTAATCATAATTTTATTTATTTACTTACATTTGTAGTTGTGACTTCCTTTGCATAAACAGACAAATAATACCTTATACCTTAATGTTAAAATTGACTTAAATTCGTTTTACTTTAAAAAATAACTATCTCAATTTCCATTATGTATTTTTTTGTTATGTAGATAAATATAATTCATATAAAAATATATTAAGTAAAACATTTATTTGCTACCATTAAAGGTCAAGCTAAAAAGGTATATTTAAATAAATTAAAAGGTACGTCTCCTTTCATTATATTATTCTTAAATTTATCGTAAAAAATATAACAATATTTTAAGTAAACACTTAAGATATTAATTGCAAAAAATATTTATCATTCTAGCGACTCATACATTGGAACACGTTTCTATAAATGGAAAGGAGATAAAAACTTAACTACTTTAATTTCCGCTGTTTTTATGTAGTTTTTTGCGCACTTCATTACTTCGTTTCGCTTAAAAGGACCTGATTCGCTTAGTGGCCAATAATCAGCATACGAATTTGAATTCTTATTTTTTCA
>BMAW01046056.1:65731-104004 GCA_019974015.1 Nephila pilipes
CTGTTATGCTTCGTTCGGTGTACATTATTGCTATTAAAAGGCCAAACCATATAAAATGTGTAATAAAATAATATGGATGAAGAATCATCATCTAAGGTACACTTTAAAGACACTATACTATCTTCAAAAGCTACTGATAAGAATTCTACGCTAAAATATGAAGGTTTAAAATGTTGATTATAAGTAAAACTAAAAAAAAAAAGTTTAACAGTTTTCCTGATTTCTTGATTCTGTCACCAAAAATATATAGATATCTCTTTAAATAAATGGTTATGATCTGAAGCATTTCCATTTTGATTTAAATTTAAAGTTTTTAAGTCACTTTATTCTTGTACCATTATTATGAAGAATTATATTATTCCATTCACTTACGAAGTCTTTACAAAGTATTATCTATGATAACATAAAACATTCTTTTCTACTAAACTATATTTTGTAGATTAAGTGATGAGATCTAAAATATGATATTTCGAATAAATATTTGCCTCTGTTGGATTGCGTAAATGAATAAAATGATTAAACATTAAATATTTCTTTAAATTTAAACCGACAGATTCCAGAATTTATGTTTTATAAATAACACTAATATTGGAAACCATCCGAAAAATATGTTGTTTAGCAGAGAGTCTGAAATCCTAAGTATGTTCTTATACCCTTATTGACGACATGTGATCAAAGACACGTGGCTATTTTAAAAATTCTTATCTATAGTTATTTGTAATGCATATCAATTGCCAGTTTTTCAAAGAGTGATGGTCTGTTTTTTGGATAAAAATTAGGTTAATTTGCATGAGATGTAAATATCACATTTTATAATAGTTATATTTTCAATATTGTCTATTTCTTTGTATAATAAAATTTAAAAATAATACTTAGAGTCAATAATAAAATAATCATTTTTACATTTCTTTGGTCATTAAATAGCTTTATAATAAAATGAACTTACACAACTTTACAAAAGAACACTTTATATGAAGAAATTGTTTAGAAATGCTTCAATGATATAATAACTTTTTTTCAAAGTGATGGTATTTAAAACCTACTTGCCTCAAAATCAACATCAAAATTCTTAAGATTTTTAAAATTTGCTGTCTTTGTAAGGAAACTGTAAGCGAGGATGTTATGTTGAGATTAATATACCCACTCTGTTGGTCAACAAGTGTTAATGTGTGATTGCTGTTTCATCCATACTATCTAATTTTAAATGCATTTGGATAGGCGTATGAATAATACTAGACTCTTCAGTGAGTTTAAAAAATATTTTTATATGAAATATAGCCTCATTTTTTTTAAAACCTAAATGTGACTAGTCGTGAAGGAATAATATGTTTTTACAATCTAATATTATCCTTAAATTCGTCTGAAGACCACTCCCTTGCAAAAGGGAATATATAACTGATAATGAAACATCTGATTGGAAAAAGATTGATAACAGCTCAGGATTTGAAATTAAGTACATGACATACACACACACACACACACACACACACTTTTTGCACGCACGCACGTATGTGTATGTAATAATAATAACAATATGTATGTATGTATGTATGTATATGGCATAATATCTTTGCTCTTCTTCTTCTTCTATATATGTATGTATGTATATGTATGTATGTATTAATATGTAATAATAATATGTTAATTTCACGGAGATAAAGTCTTGTTTTTTGTTTAACTCGTTTCTTAATAGTGTTACTTGTTTTTTGTTTTCGTAAGTTAAATTTGTACAGTACCAAATTACTGATGATACTTTGAGTTTTGCACCGTTAAGGTGAACGGTTGATTAATGACTTATGTGAGTTTCATCAGAATGAAAAAGTAAATATATATATATTTAATTTCAAATTCTAGTTTCTTAATCTTTTTATTCATCAGATTTATTTTAACTAACTTTTAAAACAAATCAAAGAAATATATAAAATTAAAATTAACATAAGAGCAATATTTAATCGCTTGTTCCTGTCACCCAGCAGTAAATTTTTCACTTTAAGAAAATACAGCTGTACTTTTATCTGCTAATTGGATAAAAAAATATTTTTTTATTCAAATTTACATTTATGCATATAGAAGAAATGAAAATGAAACTGTGCAATAGTATTTACTTTTAAAGATATATATTCCTCTTTTTTCGCAAGGGAGGGTTTTCAGACGAATTTTTAGCGATATATTAGATTGTAATAATATATATTCTTCATTCATCGACTAGTTACATTTGGTTTTAAAAAAATGGAGGTTTATATTTCATATAAAAAATATTATTTAAATCATTGAAGAGTCTAGTATTATTATTAATGCCGTATTCAAATGTATTTAAAAGTTAGATATATGGATAAAACATAGCAATACACATTAACACTTGCCAATCACCAGAGGCTATATTAGCTAACAAAATATGATGTATTATCCACGCTCGCTTACAAGTCTCTTACAAAGACAGCAATATTTTAAAATCTTTAAGAATTTTGATGTTGATATTTGAGGCTAGCAGACATTTAAATTTAATACTTTTTAAAAAAAGTTATTATGCATTGTTGAAGCATTTCTAAATTAATTCTTCATATAAAGTGTGTTTTTTTAAAGTTGTGTAAGTTCATTTTTTATTATAAAGTATTTAATGACCAAAAAAAATGTAAAAATGATTATTCTTATTATTGACTCTAAGCATTAATTTTTAAAATTTACTTTATAAAGAAATAAAGCAATATTGAAAATATAATCTTACATATAAAATGATGATATTTACATCTCATGCAAATTAACTAATTTTTTTTATCCAAAACAGACTTATCACTTTGAAAAACTGGTTGATATATTACAATATACTATAGATAAGAATTTTTTTAAAAATAGCACACGTGTCTTTTGATTACATATCGCAATAAGTTGGTATAAAAGAACATACTTTTGATTTCAGACTTTCTGCTAAACAACATTTTTTTTTCGAATGGTTTCAAATATTGGTGTTATTTAAATAAACATAAATTCAGAATTCGTTGGCTTAAATTTAAAGAAATATTTAATGTTTCATTTCATTTTATTCATTTTTACGCAATTCCAACAGAGGCAAATATTTATTCGAAATATCATTTTAGATCTATCATTTAAATCTACAAAATATAGTTTAGTGGAAAAAAATGATGTTTTATTTGTTATATGAGAATACTTTGTAAAGACTGCAAATGGAATAATATAATGTTTCATAATAATGGAACAAGAATAAAGTGAATTAAAACTTTAAATTCTAAATCAAAAAATGGAAATTCTTCAGATCATAACCTATTTATTTGAAGAGATACTATATATATGCGTGACAGAATCAAGAAATCAGGAATAACTGTTAAATTTGTTATTAGTTTACCTATAATCATAATAGTTTTAAACTCATAATTTTTTAGCGAATAATTTTATCAGTAACTTTTTTGGAAGATAGTATTGTGTCTTAAAGTGTCTAGATGATGATCTTCATCATATTATTTTATTATTATTAATATTTGATTTTATGTTTGGCCTTTTAATATATATATTTTCTTTCTGAAAATAATTTCTTTATTTTTTAAGTACTATGAAATTGATTTTCTTTTTTGTAAAAGTCATTTTTGTAATGAAGCTTCATCCATTTTTTTAAAATTATTTAACAAAAAAAAGCATTACAAATGTTAAGAAAGCTATATGAAATATTTTTCAAATGATTTTATTAAGACACTTTTTTAAATTGCTGAGCTTTTGTTAGTAAATATATCAATGTCAAAATAATTCAAACTTACTGCAGTTTAACTTCAAATATTTGGATTTAAAATCTATTATGAAGTCAATGGTATCAAAGTAAATTGTATAATTATATGCTTTTGTTATGTTTACATTACTAACTAATAATAGCAAAATATAAATATAAATTCAAGAAAATAAATTGTCTTCACTACTCTCATTAGTTCTATGAAAATCGAAAATTATTTAATAACAATTCAGGAAGTGAGAAATATCAATTTTTTTCTTAATTATTTTAATTGATTTAATATACAAAATAAATAAATAGATTTTTCTATTCTATAAACAGCTATTACATCATGAAGTATTTTTGCTACAATTAAGGAATGATAGTTCAAAATTTTCTTAATTTCAAAAGGAAATAAAATTAAAATTTCATGGTTTTTTGAATTGCATGAAAATATGTATGATGAATCGAAATATTGCTTTCTTATTGCTTCTCTTTCTTCGCTGTTAAAAAAAACTCCTTTATAAAGTACAAACAATTACATTTCTTTTAACTAACCCTTGGTGTTGATGTTTGAATTGAAAAAGTGTACTGAAAAGTAAACCTGACTTACACAGATTAAAATTCTTGAAATATACTGAATGCTTACAGAATTATATTTACGAGTAAGAAATAATTTAATGTAAGTATTATTCTATTGTTAATTAGCTAGAAGTAAGGAAATGTAATAAATTTCTTAAAAGCTACTTTAATTAAGTTGTATAACTATTCGTTTGAGGAACAGTGCTCGTTAATTTAGTTCTATATTCAAATAATTTGACTATATTTTATCAACAAAGTATTATTTATTTATTTAGTTTAACTACATTTCTTTGCATTCTATTGCACTTGACTGAAAAGTCTACTAAGCATTAATCAATATACACTCAATTCTCCGCTGCTAAGGCTTGTAAATACAAGAATAATTTAACATTTTTCATATATACTGGACGATTACATTTCGATAACTCGACATTAAAGCCGAACATGTGAGTTATAAATTTTAAGTCCATCAGATTATCTATCCCTGACACTTTTAAAATTCTAGTTATTAGCGCTGATAACATACTACTTTGCACAGCCGATTTCAATAGTAATGGAACATGAAAACAGTTTCGGGATTGAAATTGATTTAAGGAAAAATATTCATTCAGTATGTTAGGTAAAATTGATTTAATTTAGGGACTTGTTTTCGGTGGGAGTAAGATTACTAATGTTGCATCATTCCACGATAATCCTTATTGTTTAAAATGTGAAGAAGTTGACAGTAAATATATTTTACACGGCCTCAGAAAGAGTTATAGGATATTTTAATGTATTTTTAAGATACATTGGGATGTATAAAAACAAGTAGTTGAATTGCATACAGATATGTATATTCATACCTGATATTAAGAAAATTCATTAAATTGATGTTAAAAAACTCTTTATTCTGAATATGTAACTTAAAAGAAAGTAAAATATATTTAATATTAGATTAATATACCTTTAAAGTTAAATACGTATTAAAAAAGACTTGTCCTAAGATATCGAATCTCATGATGTGTCTCTAAGCGTCAGGTTCTTCCTATTAAAAAATATGTTTTCAAAAGCAGGAAAGGTACAAATGTTGAACATATAAGAAATTATTTAGTTTAAAATGATTCGAAAAGTGTGCTATACTTCTTTTGATTCAGGTAAAATATTAAATATTTTTCCTAATTATATATATTTTTGGCATCAATGATTGATGGTATCTCCGCCTTTCCGCAAAAACTGAAAGATGCTGTCTGGATGTATAAAAAAACTTTTTTCTTAGAAAAGATAAAAACAAGAATGAAAAATAAGCGCATGAGTTTTTTTTTCTACAGAATGGAGGTGTAATTTTTGTGAAAGAAAACTTATATTTTTTTTACTTGAATTTTTTTTTTCTTAATCGAGTAAAAAAGAGAGGGTTTTAAATATAAGCGACTCTTAACTTCCGGTATGTTAAAATACGAGTAAAAACTTTCTTTTTTTGCCATCGAAATAAACGCCTTTGTCTTGTATTAAATGAGATATAATGAAAACAATCAAACAAAGGAGTTTATTAGATTAAAAGAAGGAGCGGGAGAGAAAAGCAACCGACACAACCATCTTTAATATTTTAATTGAATAATTATATTCTTATCCTAAATTTCCAGTGTATTTACTGAACAAACACTTTTTCTTTCAGTGAAGACGTTCCATTAATATTTAAATTAAGTAAACATGTATAAATTAAGGCAGAAAAAAATCAATTTCCTATCCGTATTAGTAAGAAACTCATACCACACTTATTTTATCAAGTAAAATATTGCTCTTTCAAGTTCTACATATAAATGTGCTTATACAACTATTTGATATCTAATTTGCAGCGATAAAATTATCAAAGAAAAATAAAATTATATGTTTTACGTTTATAAATAAATGTCATAGAAAATAATCATTTAAATATACATGCTAAATTGAAATCCTAATACATCTTTATCTATCGGGTGATTGCTAAATTTCATCGACTAATAGAAACCAGTTTCATAATAAAAGTATTTAATAATCCAATGATTTTCAGCCTGTGAAGCGTGGCCCTTATGGTAGTTGTGATAACACCAAATAGGGTGTAGTTTTTAAAAAAATTACTGTTTAAAAATTTTATTAATTTACTAAAACGGAAGCAAAAGAAAATAAATACTCTAGCATAATATAAAAAATACATATCAACTCTGATATAATGCACTAATAAATAGAATTACATTAATATTGCAAAATGTATTTAATAATTAACATATATGAATGCTAATTTCTTAAAAGTGCGATTATTACTAACTTCTTTAGGCCTAGCTTAGAGAGTAAAATTTTTTGTAGGAAGGTTTAATATTAGAAGTATACTATCTGAGTTATCTTCCTATATTTTACTATGTTCTATATTTTATATTCAAAGCAACCACTGGAATTTGCGAAGGTAGTATTCTTAAAAAATTGGTAATAATATACTAACTGCTCTTGTTTTCAGCGCATTGAACTCTTATTCACCTTGCCCGAAATTGAAAGAGTGATTTATTGCCTATTGAATTCACCACTTGCTGTGAAGTTCTTGAAGTTTTCGTCATCGACAACTGAGGAGCCTTTGAGAGAAATTTAAAATGCGACACTAACCCACTCGTACTTTGCTACCAAGTTGTCAGTAAGAATATATATATTTTTAAAAATTCTTTAACATCATGAATAAACGATTTTCAAAGGTCATAAGCACTACTTTTACGTGTATTTCTTAACTTTGCAAGTTATAATACATTCGTCTGCATTAGCAAATATTTCTATTTTTTTTCTAATTTTTTTTAATTTCAATTTACAATTCTGTTCAATTCTTTTCAATTCACAAATCTGTTTAATTCACAATTCTATTCTATTCACAATTTTCTGTTCACAATTTTACTTTCTACATAAAACATTAATTTCATCACTCATATCCAACATTTGTGAATTTGTTATTGTAGATTCATAGTACTGAAGTTCTTGAATATGTTGACCAAGTAGCTAAATTTTTTATTAAAAATAAAACATCTTGAAACTTATTAACTTTTTCGATCAATTTTCCTTGTTTAAATGAAATACCATTTCATACATTAATTCCTAAACACGTCGCACAATTTTCGAACTATCTTGCCTTGCAACAAATTCTTACCACTGAATGCACTGCACCCATGTTTTTACAAAATGCAGGAAATATAATTAGGGTCTCGTTTTATATTATTTGCTACATTTACAACCATCGCTAGCTCAATATTAAGATCAGTATTCTCTTCTGGGACTTCAAGTGATTCTCTGTAAATCATCCAATGAGTCCAGACATACTGTGGAGAATTTCCTTCCACGAGAGATATTATTGAGCACAACCAGTGCATTTTTTGAAGCAATTTTCCTGATTTTTGCTTGCCTCGTTTATAAGCTCATTTAAACCTTTCAGGGGTGGTAGTATATTTTTATACCACATTTTTAGCGCCCTAAAGATCTCTGTAAAATATGCTTTTTTTTTCTACTCTGTTATTTGTTCACATAACTGAGACTTTTTAACGATAATGAACTTAAAGTGTTAGCATGAGATAAAAGTAGAAGATAAGCTAACTGGCAATAGGATTTATTGCGTCTAGCGAAGGACTTTATCAATGTATCTAAGTAAACTGAGTTGTAAATCATTGTCGTGGGGCAATTATTGACAAAAGATTCAATACATCAAAATAATACTTGCTGAAATGAACTACAGATTCCTCATCGTTTGGACGTCAGTTGTAAATTTTCAAAAGAGAGAAGATTCTTTGTGAATTGTAAAAGTTTTCGAAATACCATTTCAGTGAAGATTAAAGAGAAATAATTGAGTATGCATTTGGTAAGTAATTCAGAGTAAAAGGAATGTTGACCGGTTTTTTTTTGACACGTCTATTCATTACATATGTGGAAGAGTATGTTTTTAATATGACCAATTACCACGGTCGACTGGTTTTTGAACTCTTATAGAGATCATACATCCAACTGTATCTTAGTTTTATCTAGTGTTCGTTGAATGTATGTTTTCGTTTCTTCTGATGACTGTTTCAGATTTCGTACAAAAGGCTGCATACTTATTTCAGAAAAATTCAATTTTTTTTTCAATTTCCTTTATCATCTAAATTTAATTAAATTTTTAAATATATAAATTTCTAAAATACATCTTTAAAAGGATGCCTACATGGGGACTTTCGATTCAGAAGAAAACTTGCTTTTTTTTGAAGAGTTCCCTTCTAATGGATCGGAGTTGTCTTCATAAGCAAGTGAGAAAGAAAATAACACTAAAGTCTATGCAATAAAAATATGCCTTATTTTATTTAAACTATATATGTTGTTCAACTAAATTTGGTTTATTAAGTTTGTAATATAATTTTATCATTAAGTTACGAAAGTTATTTATAAGTAAAAAAAGCTATACTTAAATTAATTGACATATTTTCGCACAAATTATCACTCTTAGAAATAAAAATACACCATAATTTTCTAATTTTGTCCAAAAGATTTGTGATCCTTATATTTCAAAAATTAAAGAAAATAACATGATTTTTCATGAAAATATTTTTTATTTCTTCTGAGGATTGCAAAACAGCGAGTGTATAAATGAGATGTCTTATAGGGTTGGTGGTATATAATATATACCGGGTATTAAGAATCAGGAAAATGTTTTAAAAAATATTTTTAATGCTTCATATTGTGTCTTTTTAACTTTATTAATGCATAACAGAAGAATTTTAGTTAAAATTTAATATTTTTATTTACCGCCCTTCTAAGGATCAACATAGATAATAATGCGAATGATGTTCCATTGAATACTATTCAATTGAGAAAATTTATACTATTTTGTTGTCATATCGTCACATAATCGAACATACTATGAAATCAGCATATAATTAAATTAGCATATTTACTTATATTTCTTACCTCAGAAAACCGAATTGAAAATAATTTGCCTTGTATCTTCCCGGCTGATGATGTACATCTTCAGCATGTCATCAGATCAACGGAGTAATTTTATATAATGCTATGGATATTTAGTACCTCTATTTTCAGGCAAGACTCAAACTACAACAAGCACATTTACAACATATTTAATAACGATTGAAGCATCAACTCGACTGAGATCGTCTGGAATTCAGTGAGGTGTTTAACTTCTCGCTATGCCTCGAGAATATTCGATATGGTTGATGTTAAAATGGAGAATAATAATGTTGTACCTGATTCTGTCGATGCTATGGTTCAGTGTGGCCAAATATGAATAAATTTACTTCTTCATGGTAATAATAACTGTCTCTCATCCAGGTTGTAATGTAACTTTCGCGTGAAAATAATCAAAAATACAATATTATTGTATACAATCATATTATATGACAGCGGCGTGTGATGAAAACCCTGATTAAAAATTATGTTACAATCATTGAAAAATCGAGAAAAGCTATTTCATCAATAATGAACTCTATGATTTTTATACTTGTCTACTAATGTTTTATATGATTGCTAATTACTTTGTTGTAGATTCTGCATGGTTGTTCTTCAGAAAAAGGCATAAGGCTTCTTCTGACTTCTTCCATACATTCATTTTCTTGCATTAAAATTTTTTACAGGGATCAAATCAGAGAACAATCTTAAAGAACAAAGTCGGATGAATACAGCAGCTGTTGGAGAATTTCTCATTTTTCCTCCCTATGTTTCTGCTGTGTCCGGAGAGCCACATATGGTATAGCGTTGTCATTGTATATTGTGACGCATTTTATATTGACAAAGTTGAGACGTTTTGCTCGGATATGAACTTTGGGTAAGTGAATTGTCTACAGTACTTCTCATTTATTGCTTTGCCACGAGGAAAAAAAAAAGTAAAAAGTTAACTCTGCAATCTCTTAGATATAGTTATAACTACACTTTCATTGAATGAAAATTAAAATTAGGAATCAATTCTGCCCTTTCCCTTCCTTCCACGTTATCATTTTTTTGTATTCACAGCTAATTCTTCTTCTCTAGTTATGACTGATCCAAGAAAGGTTTGAAAAATAGATCAGTTTGTACTGTTCTGTCAAAGCGAGTGAAGCCAATATACCGATATTTGACATGAATCTAAGTTGCTTTAAATAGCAAAATGCTGTCTAATTCTCAACATTTCGTCTCTGAGCAATCGCTTCAGTGATATTATTATTAACTAAATTACGAATGAAATCATTATTAATTCTGGAAGGTCTACCATAGTTCAGTTTATCATCTTTATTCTTGGTACCATTTCGATATCGACCAAACCACTTCTTTTTATAAATATCCTATTTAAAGTATTTAATGTATTAATTATAATTTCAACACTCACTGCGTTTTTAAAATATAATATAACATGTCGAAAATTTAAATTTTCATTTTGAATATTAACGTTGGAAATAATTAAATTTGAAAAATCTTTTTAACGTTATGTTGCTTTATAACGTATTTTGATAACTGTCAGTTAATAAAATGATTATAAAAGAAACATCACAGTCAAAAGCGCATTATTCTGTCGTCTATGAAAATCGGGAACGAGTTTTTGCAAACATTCTTTATTTAACAGCATGCTTCTTCAAGAATTTACTTTTGACATTATAAATTTTGAAGAATAGAACAAAAGGAACCATTTGAAAGCAAAATGAAGAGTGTTTTGTCCTAACAAGAGCTTTGTGTAATCTGACATTTAGACCTAGATAGATTCCAAGCTCTCTCTTAGTGAATTGCCCTTACAAGAAATTCTGTTCAAAGAGCTCTCAATAATATTCTTTCATAAACTCAGCATATATTTTTTTTTCCTTTTCATTATAATGTAATAACTTTTTTCAGGATTTATAAAGTTATCATTGTTTCTAAGAAATCAGCCTCCCACTATCGAGTCTCAATATTTTATGGATTTAATACATTTCTTGAAAGAAAAGTTGAATTTTATGTTTCCCTTCATGCTCTTTCTATATATCTATTTCTCATCCAAATTCTACTGGCTCTGTTCATTTCCCAAATGAAATTGCCTGAAAAGTTTGGAAGATCCACAGATTCCGATGTCAAGGAGAATCTTCAATGATTGGAAAATGCGTTAAAAGAAACATATAGGTGTAAAAAAAAAGGATTGCGAAAAACACAACACAATTTTATTGAAGTTCAAACGCTACTGCATAGTTGGGAAAAAAAACAGCTTTTATCTCCTGATTCATGTTTTACGCTGGTTGGTAAGATTAGGGAAAGGATGATACGACCAAGATGTGTGATTTCTAGTATGTGGTATTCATTATGTTTTTTTTTATATATTTCTAGTATGTGGTTTTTGTTATGTTTTTTTTTTATATTTATAGTATGTGGTTTTTATTATGTTTATTATTTTTTTTCACATAAGACAGAAAATGTATTTTTTTTATGAATCAAATAAAAATCTTAATTTGTTTTTAAAGAGTTATGTTCTATGAATTTAAATCAAAAATAGTAAGAAAGACGTATGATATAATAAGTAATAACTTAACCAAATAAATCTTATTTAATACTTTCCCAAAATTATTTCTATCTAGAATTATCTTACGACTATAATTTATGACTAACATTTTGTAGAATAAACTAAATTTAAACACTGGTATATGCACTATTTTAGATGGTATATTTTCTATTTTACCAATTAGTTTTTTTTAGTAAATATTTTACAAATTGTAAAAAAAAATCATTTAATCAATTTCAACTCATTTTTACAAATTTCGTATATATGTAATTAATACAAACAAATAATGATGATGATTTTTTCAAACTTTATTTTTTTTTATTTCATGCAAGAAAACCTATTAGTAACTGACTAAAATTATTTTTCCAAAATAATAATAATAATAATAAATATTACCTCAAAAATAAGTATTATCTGAAAAAGAATAATTATCTCAAAATTTTGATAAAGTCATTTAATATTTAACATATATTTACGTATATTTTGAAAATAAGATTTGATTGTTTTCCGATCAATATTTGCATCAAATGAATGATTAAACCTCGCTTACTTTTAAAAATTTAAGATGCCTTTATTTTGAAAGAGGCATAATGCATTATTTCTATAATCAGCATATATATTTATTATTTACATTTAGGAATAAACACGCGTTTATTAGCTAAAATAGTACATGTTTTTTTAATTTTTTATTGTAAAAGTTAATGAGCCATGATGTATAGTTTTGTTCTTAAGTACATATCTCCACAGGAATGTGAGACAAATCTTAGCTTTTAGTTAAAATAATTTGTATAAAAGAATACCCGTCATAAAGGATCTAGAGAAGATTATGTTTAGTAGTACAGCTCTCCTAATTAGAGAATCATATTTAAAGTTCTTATGTTTGAATACTTGAGAAGAATTTACAGGAATTTTTTTATTCTTTGTTGTTTGTTCCAATTATTTTTACGTAAAGAAAGTATATGTAAAACTCATAACTCTTAAAAGCAGAATAAATAATGTATTTCAGATATACTATAGATAATTATAAAAAGTTACAAAAATAGCGATTCTTAATGTTAAGTTTCTATGTTTTATTCAAACGTGTTAATAATTTATCTTATGATTAAATATGTAAGAGATTTATTTTTGACATTACAATCTTTGCAATAAAATATTTCGAAATCCTTGCACTTCATATTAGTACATTTATCAAAAGTAATCATGTATAATTTGCTGAAGGACATTCATTATTTACACTCAAGTACAAAAATCAAAAAATGTGAAAAAAATTACTAGGAATATCTATGTAGATGCATTCATGTGGAATATTTTGTTTCGATAATTTCTTTGAAAAGAATTTTTCCCTGCATCAAAACTTAACTTTAATAATTATATTTAAAATGCAAAATATAATTAATGAATAAATTATTTTAGTACACAAGTTACGTAAAAGTAAATATCTATACAAAGTCGTTTGGAACATAATATCGGGAGATAAAAAGATTATATACATTTTGAACTTTGTATTTCACATAAACTTCTAATGTTTTCTTGCCTAATTTTCTATTTATTTTCGATTCAAAATGTTGGGTATGAAGTAAGAAGTTTTACCTTAAACACGTAAAAACATTTTGAACTACACGCGCAAAATTCTGTTGGCTCGTTCCTGAATACGGCAATTGGATAAAATTATCATTTTAAATTAGATGCATATATTACCTAAAATTATGTTTAATTTTGTAAATTAATAAGAAAATACAGAATTGTATTTCCTTTTATAACCATCACGCT
This sequence comes from Nephila pilipes, assembly GCA_019974015.1. NCBI lineage: Eukaryota > Metazoa > Arthropoda > Arachnida > Araneae > Nephilidae > Nephila > Nephila pilipes. The sequence goes on from BMAW01046056.1 coordinate 79,261, forward strand.
TCGTGGATAGGTTTAATTTTAAAAACATCTAACGTAAATTGACATAAAATAAAATACTTGTATTTGAGTATGTGCAATTTTAAGAGTAATATTTGTTCAGTCCAATGTCTATTTTGTAATATTCCACAGAGGTTTATTGTAAAGATACTAGATGGCGCTTTTCCTTGTAATAGGGGAGAATTCTTTTTTGTTTTTGGTAGAATGCTATTGGATGTAAAACGGTACAGTTGTTGATTCGCATATAGGTGCGAATATATAGTTTGGATTTAATAAACTTTATTTTTGTTTAAATGGTCCGACGTTCTTGATTAACTGAACTTTTGTTACTTATAGTAGTAACAATCTGGTCCGTCGAGCCGGAGCCAGCGACTAATGAATTTAGGATTATAGTGTTCCATGTTGAAAGTTAGCTCGATAGTTCTTTGTTTAGTGGTGTCTTCGCTTTTGTGCTTAGTTGACTGTTTTAGAGTGATTACTAGTGTGGATATTTTACTATGTCTTCAAATATAACTACACTTAATCGAAAGAAGGGCAATATCAAAGCCCAGATTACAAAATTAAGTAACTGGAAGGAAACAAATGATCCATCGGATATTGCTGCTCATTTAACGGTGCTTGAGAAACTTCAGAAAAAGTTCGATGACCTCAAGACTGAATACTTTGAATCTGCAACGGATGAAGAAATCCTTGAAATTGAAATTTCATTGGCTGAGATGGACTCGGATATACAAGATTTGGAGGTAAGATTTACAACCTTACTTCATAACTGTAAAATTAAAAATTCAAATAATTCAAATGACACTATTCATAATTGTAATAATATTGAAAAAATCGAAGCCTCAGCAAATGTAGAAATTAAATTGCCAGAAATTCCACTTCCTGTGTTTTCTGGAAAAATTTACGAATGGAGTTTGTTTAAAAGTCAATTTCATAGTTTAATTGAAGACAGTAAAAAATTATCAGAAAATCAAAAATTGTATTATTTGCGAGCAGCTTTAAAGGGTGAAGCGAAAAAAATTGAAACTTCTGATGATACTTTCACATCGCTTTTCAAAGCTCTTGACGAACGTTATGAAAATAAAAGATTAGTAATCGATAATCATGTTAAGAATATAATTAATTATGATTAACTTACTGAAGAATCGGCAAAAGAGATTTAAGAAGATTTCTTGATTGTATTACAAAAAACTTAAAGCCTTAAAAATAATAAATTATGATAAAGCTAAGTTATTGAATGTATTACTATTTAATATAATTTTTCAAAAGTTAGCATTAGAAACGCGTAAACAATATGAATTGTCACTTATAACCACTGAAGATCCAGATTTTGATGAGTTCATAGAATTCCTAGAAAAAAGATATTTAGTTTTAAATAACATTAGTCGTAATATTCCCGTTAGATCAAAATATTTAGAAAAGGGAAACAATGCTGAAACACTATTTGTATCTCCGAGTGTAAATTCTGCCTTATGTTTATTATGCAAGAATGTTCATGCACTATACAAATGTGAATCATTTCTTTATCTTACTCCAGAAAAAAGATATGCATTTGTTAGAAACAATAATCTATGTTTGAATTGTTTTGATCTGCATAAAGTGGCATATTGCCGCTCAAAGTTTACTTGTATCACTTGTAAATCGAAACATCATTCGTTACTTCATAGTTAAGTTAGCATTGCGGGGTCAAAGGTCGCAAGATCCCTCTCCCGATAGGGAGAAACAAACGGAAAGTTCGAAAACGCCTTCCGAGGAGGGTAATAGTTCCCAAGGAGTGACGTCATGTTTTGCCTTGGAAAAAAAGAAAAATAGTATTAGCAACCACTGTTGTTTACATTTCAGACAGGAGTGGTCAATCCTTGACAGTGGTAGCATGTATTGTTGTATAACATCAAATTTTGCAGACTTGCTGGGCTTGAAAAAACTTAAAGTTAATATTCCGATTTCAAGTCTTTCTGAATGTGCGGTTAATATTAAAAAGAAAATAAATATTTTAATAGCAAACGAAGACAGATCTTTTTCTGCTGGATTAGACTTTTTGATAGTACCAAAGATCACAGACTTGTTACCAGTAACAAAGCTAGATATTTCAAACTTAGAAATTGCAGCAAACATTAAATTAGCTGATCCATTCTTTTTTGAGCCTAGAAAGATTGATCTATTGATAGGAGCAGAGCTGTTTTTGAGTTACTAATGGAAGGTAAAATTGCCAGCCCTATTCATTCCTTAACATTTAGGGAAACAGTTTTTGGATATATATGTACTAGTGCCATAGAGGGCTCCCCAGAAACACAACATTGTGGGTTGCTCACTCAAGAAAATACTATGGAAGAAACACTGAGAAAGTTTTGGGAAGTGGAATCAGTTTTAGATGAACTTAGCTCAAAAAGTAAAGAAATAGAACGTGAAGGGCATTTTTTAAACACATACCAAAGAGATGAAAGTGGAAAATTCGTTGTGAGACTTCCTATAAAAGAAAATTCAGAATTAAGGGAACCCTTGGGGATTGCAAACCGAAGATTCAATAGTTTAAGGAAGTGTTTGCATTCTAATTGCGTTTGCATTTTGCGGCTGCATTAAAAGACTTTTATGTCGATGATATTCTGACGGGAATGGATAATATTGCTTCTGCTATGGAATTGCAACATTAATTGATTGCCATGCTAAAGTCAGGTGGCATGGAACTGCATAAATGGTGCTCTAATGAAAGCGCTCCGATGAAACAAGTTTCCTTTCAAGATAAGGAATATAATTTAGAAGAAAATAACTATGAAAACATTAAGACTATTTATTTAAGATGGAATCCCAGGCAAGATAACTTTAGTTTCACCATCTCACTTAGTTCGAACAAAATAACCAAGCGCACTGTATTAGCAGAAATTGCTAGCATTTTTGATCCCTTGGGTCTATTAGGACCAGTAATTGTACAAGCAAACCAAAGGTTATGGCTATTGAAAATAGATTGGGATCAAGAACTTCCTCTGCTAGAGAGAAAACTTTGGGAAAGATTTAGAGGTGTCTTACCAGAACTTAAGAATTTGAAAATTCCTCGCTATATATTTACTGACTCGAAAATAAAGGATTTGTTTCTACATAGTTTCTCCGATGCAAGTAAGGATGATTATGGAGCAGTAATGTATCTTCGTTGTGTTACTAGCTCAAACGAAGTGAAAGTGACATTACTTAGTAGCAAATCAAGAGTTTCACCAATTAAAGTGTTAACTATTCTTAGACTTGAACTTTATGCAGCTGAACTACTCTCAAGGCTTATGGCCAAGGTTTTTGAATCTATTCATTTTAAAATTAATGTTATGTATTTATACTCTGACTCCACCATAGTATTGACTTGGATTGACTCTTCACCACATTTCTTGAAAAGTTTCGTTTCAAGCAGAATCACCCGCATTCAAGAACTCACAAAAAACTTCTGCTGGAAGTGAATTAACACTGCTTCAAATCCCGCAGATCTGATTTCAAGAGGAGTCAATCCAGATCTAATTGAAGGCAATTCATTGTGGTGGCCTGAGCCAGATTTCCTTCATCAAAAAATTGCTGTATCTTTCAGTGGACCTGATCCATCTTCTGATGAGGACTATCTGCAAGAATTCAAAAGAACTCACCTTGAAACAACATTGAGTCTTACTGCCACTGACAGATTCCTCGATTTTCTCTTGAGTGTTACTAATAACTTTTCGTTAATTAATTCGTGTTATAAGTTTTATTTTCAGATTTTTTTCACAATGCTCAGAGCCCCCGGAACAAAAGGAGTGGAACTTTATCTCAACAAGAGCTAAAACAAGGTAAAAGAATCATAATCCATGTTGTACAGGTAAGAGAATTCAGGGAAGACTTCAGGTTTTCAGCAGTCAAGGTTAATCTACCACCCCAAAAACCACAAAAACATTCAACATTATATTTGAAGCAGAAACAATATGACTCTTGTTTCTTTAACTGACCATTAATAATCCTTACGTCACGTTTTTTTATCAATATTTTACTGAAGTTTTGTAAACCATAACTACTTTATTGAATTCTTGTAACCTCGAATTTAGAACATTTTTATAGAATTTATAGTCCCAGTGTGTAAAAAAATATGGATAAATATTGTAACATTTTTCTAATGTTATATCATTATGATTTTTAACATAGAAGTAGATCAATTGAAAAAAAATTCCTTAGTTTAGTCAATTTTAAATGAATACTATTATAAACGGTGTTCAACCTATAACCGGTTTCAAGAAGAAAAAGTCTGATGCATTTTAAATTATTGTAAATGTTTTTTAATCTTCCAATTGGCATTGCCTCACCGGATTGAACAAATGAAAAGGCGAATCAAAAATTCAAGTCATGCACAGGGGGAAATTGTGAGGAAAACGCATTATAACTTCATTTTAAACTTATTTAATTTCATTGACTTAAAAGTAAATTTAAAGTCCTACCAACCATCTTTTACATGTGTATTAACTACATATATAACTCTTAGTAATTTCCAGAAGAATCTATATGATGTCTCAGACTGCTAGATATAAATACCTGCATTCGTCTCGCGGTCTTGAATTTTTTTCTAACTATTTTGTTAGCTAAAAACACTCCGCTTTTCAATTAATTCTAATTTGCAGTCATAATTGAAATAACATAATAATCATCTTTCTTAATGCCTTAATAAGACTGTAAATTAGATATAATCATTCAGGAATCTACAATAGTTCTAAAATATTTATACCAAACTTTTTTTGTTTCTCTCTGTGTGTTACCTGAAAGCATGATAAAATAATAAATTAATTATAACATAAATTAAGTGACCTTTTATGTGTTTTATTTAAATATTAGTTTATTTAAAGATATTTTTTTAGATTTTTTTGTTTTAGAAAGATGCACGAGGGGATAAAAAAATTACTAAAATGGTTTATGATTGCTTGAATAAAAAGGTTAAATACAGATTCTAGAAATCGAATTTCGTAAATCGTTCTTAATAAAGAGCAAATATTTTTCCTTTGTTATAATACAACAAGCATTTTTCTTGTAAATTCATGTTCTAGAATTTGACTTAAAAAGACATTGGATTTTATGTTCAGTACTTAGCTTTATTCCTGAGATTGAATTGCATATTTTATAAGACGCAATTTTATCACAAACCAGCCTTTTTTGCTGTAACAAAGTCAATGTAAAAGCTACCTCAAATGGAAGCAGCATTTTTCAGTTCATTCTAAAGAATAAACAATTTATAGCTATTTGACCCTGGGGTACAAAGGTTTTCGAAGACTATATTCAAAAGAAGGCTTTGAAAATAAACCTTTCAGTGGGGAACTCTCTGTTTCTTTAAAATCCTTTCAGCTTTCAATCTTGCTTTCTCTCAGATTAAAAACCTTTAAAGAGACGTAGATTTTTTTTAAAAAATAAACCTGAAATAATAATAATACAGAAAATCTTTTCATTTTTTCAATATATATGTTAAAAAACACAACTCTCCATGTAATTTAAAATTATCAGTGAAGTACGTCTTAATAAAAATTTACTTGTAAACTAAGAGTTATTTATTTATTACATCTTAAAATATTGTTCAACATTTCATATGAATTATTACATTTTCAAATTAGGAAAAGCACAGAAGGGCTTTCAGAAAGTATATGAAATATTTTATGAAATATTTGTTAAAAGACAACGATGGATCGAAATTGAGATTATTCTTATGCAAAATATTTGTAAGAATGATTTCAAATGAAGTAACTTAGAACAATACTAGAAATAGTTAATCATGCATATTGTAAGTATCTGCCAATGAAAAAATATAAAAAAAGTTTTTAATTTAAAGATGGAATTTTCTGCTCACAAAAGCATTTAAATCACAAATACATTATCTCAAAGAAAGCCAGTTCTAACTCTTCAGGAATATTTTATTATTATTATATATGCATTCATCTTATAAATTTCGATAATTAACATGACTGTACAGATTACTGCAGTTTTCCCCACAGATTAGTTCATAATGGATTTTTTTAAATTAAAATATAGGATAAACAAAGTCGATAAAACCATTGAGTAATTCTAAGGTGTAGACAGACAGCCATAATAAGTAAAAATTTCATTAAACAACCATTATATTATGATAAAAAATTAACATTCTGTGGAAAAAATTTCCAAACCAAATTTTATAGGCTTAAAAATGATGATAATTACCTGCCATTCTAAATACATTCTCAGTTAAAAACCATGAAAAATAATAATTGTGCAGCATAGATACATAATATTAAATAAATCGCTAATCAAGAATAATTCTTTCTACCACGTTTAATAATTTGATAAATTTGCCTGTACTTATCAACTCTTATAATTATGGTAAATTAAAATCAAATGATATCTAAAGATCTTTCCATGTATGATAGATTTTAAATACTAAATAAATTTATAGTTTCATTTCTGATTTATACCTATTCATAGTTTGATAAGCATAACATATTCAAGAATGATAAATATTCAACTAGAATATTTAATTAGATTAATATATGTTACAATGTAATATTAACAACAAGTTTTAAATATAAAACGATAGCTTTGTAAGAATAAATTAATTTAAGAAATCTTTACATTCTAAAAAGAAGTTTCAATATTTTGAGACGTCTTGGGATTATTCATTGAAAATATAACGTTACAATACATATTCTATTCGTTGTACTATAATCTGTAAAATGACTAAAAATCCTTATGCAGTGTAATAAGTGGAACTTACCATATCGATAGATAAAAATTTATTTAAAAAGATATTGGTGTCTCTGACAATATTTTATTAAAACTTTCTAGTAAATTTTAAATAATTTTTTTGATTATAGAACTTTATAATAATATTTGAATAATTACCAGCCTTCTATGTATGAATAACTATTCAGAAAAGGGTAACTATCATTTAAGTTCTTATCATAACAGGTCAATTGACAAGTCCCGGCCTGACACATAAATGGTGCTACTAGAATTAAATCCACATGTTTTTTAGTTAGCCCTAACCCTCAAAAGATGCGTGCATAAATTTGACAGCAGTCGGATCATTAGTTTGTGAATTATAGCATTTTGAGTGAAGCAACTTTTGTTATTGTGAAAAAAATGGATAAAAATGAATTCCGCGGGTTGATAAAATATTGCTTTTTGAAGGGAAAAAAAGGGAAAAAATACAGTTGAAGCAAAAACTTGGATTGATGCTGAGTTTCCGGACACTGCCCCAAGAAAATCAACCATCAAGGATTGGTATGCTAAGTTTAGACGTGGTGAAATGAGAACCGAAGACGGTGAACGCAGTGGACGCCCAAAAGAGGTTGTTACCGACGAAAACATTAAAAAAATCCACAAAAAGATTTTGAATGACCGTAAATGGAAATTGAATGAAATAGCAGACACTCTAAAGATATCACTGAATGTGTACATTATATCATTCACTAATATTTGGGTATGAGGAAGTTCTGTGCAAAGTGGGTGCAGCGCGAGCTCACTTTTGACCAAAAACAACGACGAGTTGATGATTCGGAGCAGTGTTTGAAGATGATGAAGCGTAATAAACCCGAGTTTTTGCGTCGTTATGTGACAATGGATGAAACATTGCTCCATCATTTCACTCTGAAGTCCAATCGACAGTCATCCGAGTGGAATGCACACGATGAATCCGCTCCAAAGCGTGGGAAAACGCAACAGTCGGCTGGCAAGATTATGGCGTCTGTATTTTGGGATGCGCATAAAATAATTTTCATTGACTACCTTGAAAAAGGAAGAACCATCAACAGCGACTAATACATAGCGTTATTGGACCATTGGAAGGACGAAATCGCCGAAAAACGGCCGCATTTGAAGAAAAAGAAAGTGCTGCTTCACCAAGACAATGCACCGTGTCACAAGTCAGTGAAAACGATGGCAAAAATCCATGAACTGGGCTTCGAATTGCTTCCTCATCCACTGTATTCTCCAGATCTGGCCCCCAGCGATTATTTCCTGTTCTCAGATCTCAAAAGAATGCTCGCTGGGAAGAAATTTTCGTCGAATGAAGAGGTGATCGCCGAAACTGAGGCCTATTTTGAAACAAAGGACAAATCGTACTACAAAAATGGTATCGAAAAGTTGGAGGGTCGCTATAATCAGTGTATCACCTTTGAAGAGAATTATGTTGAATAAAAACTAATTTTGCCAAAAAAATGTATTTCACTATGGTAGGCCGGGGACTTTTCAATTGTGTTGTTAAATGTTACTTATATTTCATGAAAGTTTCATTTCAAACATTTTTCTTATATTAAAGGCGTTTAATTTCCTCTGAAAATATTATCATTAATTTTAAATTTATTTGTGTCAATGTAATGAGAGAATCTATATCAAATAAATCATTAAGAAATTAATTCTGTGTAGAATTTTTAAGTAAAAAAATTAGTACTTCTCACAATATTAGAAATGATATGTCTAAAATGTTGTAAATATATTCGAAATTTCAGTTTTTAGAAAAAATTAAAATAGTCTGGTGATAAAATGTAATATCCATTTCCCCCTTAGTATGTTCAAACGTAAGATTCACTGCATCATTTGAAATTTCACTAAATAAGAATGCTAATGGGGAAATTATAAATTAAATTTGAAATACTTATAAAATTAAGAGCACGTAATATATATTCTTTATAACTCTTTTAACGTAAAATGCACATTAACTTTTGATGAAGAAGTATATAAGCAAACAGAAATATTTTCTCTTAAGCTTTTCTTAAAAATATCCTTTACTTTGAATAAAGAGTTAAAATACTTAGATTTTTTTTGAATGGTTAACTTCCTTCCTTCACTACATTTCAATTAATCATTTTTGTTTGAAAGTTGCTATAGTAAGTATAATATCAGCATTTAAGACAACTTACACTTTCTAATATGGTAGTTGAAACTTCATGGGGAAAAAGTGGCTTATAATTATATACGTAAAGAAAATTGAATAATAATTACGTTTTTATTATAAAAGTATTAATTTATATTATTTATATTTAAATTAAAATATTATTATGGAGAGAAAATAATAAATAATTTATATAATTGTATTTAATAATATTATCTCAATATATTATTTAAATTTGGTTAAGCACAAAATTATGCACATAATAATGAAATTAAAAATTAAATTGTTACTGAGTGTTGTAAGTATACTAATGATTCAGAAATATGCTGAAAGTCAAATAAAATCAGTTTTGTTTGTTAAAATTATTCTGTAAAAAGAGATGAAGTGGTATTAAATATCAGATGTTGTCCTTTGTGAGCTTATATATATATATATATATATATATATATATATAAGCTCTACTTTAAATAGAGCTAATCAAAATAAAATATTTTAGAGAATATGGATATATAAGGTTAATTGGATTAAAAGAAAGAAATTACCTACTGTGCGCTAAAACAAAACTTTTATATATGATAATGCATTAGTTTTAATCAGTATCATACAATTTTAAATAACTAACTATCCTCTACTCCCAATGCATCAGATTCATGAAGCATATCATTTAATATTTTATGGTTATATTAATTAAATTATCAATATAGCCGCTGAATTCTGTATTCTGAAGTTATGATTCGTAGAAATATATTATAAATGATCTTATTTTCTATGCTTTTTGTATTCGATTTCAATTATATGATTGTTTCTTTTTTGCTAAATATTAATGAATTTTATGAGAACACATATGAAAATAATTTTAAAATTTTAAAATTAAAGATATTTATAAGAATATGTTTATATTTTTTTTGCACATGACGACTATCAAATTTAATAGCCAAATTAAATAGAAAATTATTCTTAATTTATATTTTCATTTTCATTTGTTATTATTTAATAATATCAATTATTGAAATATTGTACTAATTACATTCTATTTATACAAAATCTAGTTATATTTTTTTTTAAGTTTGTAAGTGATCGAAAGTTTATGATGACAAAAATAATACTAAATTGAATGATTTGAGAAAATGTTAAATATTTTTCCCTCTGAAATCATTAAAGATCTTTAATATGATTTTTTACCATATATGCTAGTAATTTGGTTAACAAATTTAAGATTTTGATTTGATAAAATTAGAATTCTTAATTTTTTTTTCTCTGTAGCTTCTTATATATTATAGCAAATATACGAAAAATTATTAATATTTTTTTAAATATTGTTTAGTCCATTTTATATTATATGGGTTTATTTCTATTAATGAAAACAATATATTTATGATAACGAAAAATAACATGAATAAGTGACGTAAAACGTTTGCATTAACTAATGGTATCTATTTTTTGAGAAACAGAGATATGATATATTTATTTCAGATTTTTTTTGTATTTTGCTTAAATCTGTACTTCTATTTTCTTTATAATCAATAATTGACTGGGTCTATTAACTTTTTGAAATATGATACAGCTTATAGAAATTGACTTACAAAAGTAATTAACTTTATACTGTGTTAGAAAATATAGTATAACAACAATTATTTGTATTTTAAAAATGCATTTTTTACTTTAAAAAATTCTTTAACTTACATCATTTAATAATTTTATTCTTACATTTTTCTTTGTACTTCTTGAAAATGCACATCGAACAAAACGTAAATTTAGATCTTAGTATTAATACAAAAGTTAAACATAAATAAATGATTTCTTCGATATTCTAATTAAAATTACTCTTTTTTAAGGAGAAATTTTACTGCTATATCTTCACCATAGAAAATTTACTCTATTAGATGTTACTCATTTCTCAACAATCCTGATTAAAGATACAACTAAAACACGATATAAAGTGTTTTTCAAAGATTTACTAAATTATATATATTTTTTGGGTTTTACAGTTTAGTTTAGAATTTTTTTCCATTTGCCAGTTAAATGAAATACAACCTAATAATATTTAATAAAAATATAGTACAATTCCGTAATAAATACAGTAAAAGTCATCAATTCCAAATATTTCATCAGAAAAGGTAATACCTCGAACACACAAATCATAACTGCTTTGTGAAAAATGATGTGAATGCGACAGATAATTTAACTGAAATTAAGAGCTAGTCTTTCTGTAGAAAAGAGATATAAATTTACGAGGCAAAAGTAAATTACCTCTCTAGCAATACAATAAAGTTCCAAATTGATATGTTTCCATAATATCGTAAGATGCGTCATAAAAGTTGGGTAAAATGCGTATAGCCCGGCTTCGGACAAGAAGGCCGAAGCGAAAGACCGTATGATGATTGCAACAGAAGTCAGAAGAGTAGAAGCATAACAGAATTTTTTTTTGCTTTAATTTTTGTCATAGAGATTTTCTATGATAAACGTTGTAGAACACGTGATACAGGATTAGGGATTTTAGGGAATCCCAACGAGACAGAGAATCGAATAGGGATTATCTCTGACATATTTATGACCGTGGTAAAGCTGATGAAGCAAATCTTTTGTGTATGGGATCCAATACATAAAAGAATAATTTGGAATTGGATCAGGGAATAAAAATGAACTCTTTACTTTTGAATTAGAGAATGGAACATATATATATGTACAAAATACTATAATATATATATAAAACAAAATACTATATATATACAAAAATGTGTCTAAATTTAGAGAATGCTCAAAACAAATTTTTATTCCATTTTGCTACATGCATAATTTTGATTTATTAAATAGTATATTTCAATGAAAAGCCAGAGATATCACTTCTTTTATTATTTAAACTTTCAAATTCAAAACAAATAATTAAGTTACCTGAAAGTATCATAGTCATTGCATGTAATACAACCACTCGGCATTTTAAATGTAATTTAAGAGTTTTCAAAGTTAAGCAAACGATGAGTCTACTTTTTTGTGAAGAAAGTTAAGGAAGAAGCTATGTCATTGCACCAAATGATATCAGCCATTTAACCTTTCTTGAGGATGATGTTATCTTTTATCAATAGACTTTCCCGGACAATAGTTGCTATTCTGATGTAATAGGTGCACTCCTCTTGGGGATGGTTGAGGAAATGAATAAATGTTGCTCATTGTTGATTCATTTATGATTTTAGTAATTCTCCAATAATGTGTGATAAATGTTTTCAAATCTAGTTGCTGATACTTTAATCCCAGCGGTTTCGAAAACCTACTATTTTTTGACTATTTCTTATGATGTCTTTACAGATTGTATTATTATCACTATGTATTATTGGCTTTTATATGTGTGGGAAATCTTTTTTTGTTACTTACATTTAATATTTTAGGCACACAAGGGGCTATAGGAATCAACGACAGAATTTTCATTCAAGAAATTTTCATAAGTAAATCCTTTTTGAATACATTTTCTGGTCAAAATAAATAAAGAAGTTTAAATTAGTAATAAATGATTAATTGATAGAGTGAATGATTGATTGATTGAAAGGTTGAGTGAGTGAATAAGTAATTATGAGAATGGGTGAATGATTTTTTGATTGAGTGAATGAATGAAGAGGTGGAGATATGAGTCAAAGAGGGAATGAATGAGGGATTGGACGAGAAATTGAAAGAATGTGTGATACCCTTGTCAACAAGAAACTAGACACAGGATTAGAGAGATTCAGTTTGATTGATTACTAATTAACGTCACACTTAGAGGCAACATGAGAGCAATTTACGAGGGATGTCACAATTTTCATCCGCATTGAAGTGACGACGATGAAACTTAACTGGCCATCACTCTCCAAACTTCCACAATAGACAATCAAGAAAACGTGGGACCTAAACAAATTTCTGTGCCTCAGTTCTACTACATGTGCGCCTGGCAAGGATAGTTAGATATCTTAGGTTAAAATTTTTTTGTATTGTTGGGGACAGTTAGTTAAGTCTTAGTGGTATCAGGTCCCAAACCAATGACTCAAAAAATTAACACCGGCTACGAGTTCTCGACCGTGATCATTAGCAGCTACTGCCACGAGAATGAGCTGGATGCAAGAGAGAATATAGGCATGGCTTATTTTCTTATTTTCATTAAACTAAATTGACATGAAAGGGAAGTTTTTTCATAAAATAATAAAATTGCTCATTTTTCTTTGTTCACCTCTAATGATTGTATTTCCTTTCTATAATGGCAGCAAAATCTGCACGCAATCTTCTTTATTTCTTATGTTTAATATTTTGCTTATTGTACATATTACGCCCATCCACAAACTTATATATATATATATATATATATATATATATATATATACACATATGTATGTATATAACTCAAATTCCCTTCTCAGAAATATACTCAGAATACCTTCATCTTTAACACGTGAGTTACAACGTGATCTCTTGAAATCCTTATCTATGAATTAGAAGGTAAAGTAAAATGATCTTTATCTTGATGCAATCGGGGCCACGAACCTACACCTCTAGTTATATCCATTTTATTAAAGCATATGTAAGGTCTATCTCTCTTATCAAAATGGATATACGGAGTTATTTGAAAAAGGGTGTTCTTATTACAACCATTAATTCGAAGGTCCTACTTCTGCTCATCTTTTAAATTCATTTTCTATCAATTTTTTGGCTTTATCAACATGTGACCAGACAAAGAAAAAATGGAACTGGAGTCACGACAATATGAATTGGGTTCTAATCTTATTTGCAATCAATTAATTTCTAATAGAATTAACGTTTGATTCCTAAAAATAATGAAAATGTTTCTATTCTATTACATGTTTGCTTCAATAAAGTTATACTTAGAAGAAATTGATTTGTTAAGAAAAATAGAAAATTTGCTTGATTAATTTTATTAGCCACTTTACTTAAATTCCGAGATGTTTTGCAAGACATTAATGTAGACAAAGTACACAGTAAGCAGCTTTTTTTATTTAGATGTTAATAAAAAAGTTTACATTCACCTTATATGATCATATATAATTTATGCATTTAAGGTATCCGACTAGGTTGAAAAAGCGTATTCTGAAGAAAATTTCGATTTATTTTTCTGATTGTAAATTAAAGTCCTACTTTTCAAGATTCCATAACAGTCTTTATTTTTATTTTATGTGAGATAGAACTCAAGATATAGCTTTTTTAATAATGCGTAGTAGTTGAAACCGAAACCGGAAGTAGTGGCATTTAAAACCGGATGTACAAGATTTATCCTTTTTTAAAGGTATTAATGCTCTAAAATAATGTTTTAAAACCTTAATTTTAATTTTCTGCTTACTATGCCACAGTTTATTTATAATTATTTCAAGCCATTTTGTTGTAGATGATTGGCAACAGTGTTTTCGACTATCCCTAATGTTTGTTTACATTTTTGGTTCGTGTTATTTTGCTCACTGTTAGCTTGTTTTCCTATATTTTGCATTACTTTCAATTCTTTCTTTATTTGAAATTAAATTTAATTTAATTCTTCTTCAAAATATGAGTAGAAGTGGTTCATATAATGCGTTAAAAAAAGTTTTATGGAAACGAAAATTCTCTTTATATGATTCAGCATGTCAAGGAGAGAAGACTGACTGCAAATGAAACGAATGTAACAGAGTAGTAAACCTGAAAATGACGAAAAGTATTCATCAGGTTATTTAACTAGGAACTTAAACATTGATTGACAAGCTTAATTTGGTCTATAATTTAATTAAAATGAATTTTTCTATGCATTTCTGTGGCAAATACTAACAAAAAAGTATTTATTGAGAACAATGCATTGTGTTTGGTGCTTACATTAGTGTTGTAAAATTTAATAATATATTTGATGGTTTATTATGCATATTAAATTAAACACACATTGTTTATTCATATAATAATGTACAGGGACACACAATATTTGATAGAGAGTGCATTGAAGTATTAAAATGCTAATCACTGTCAACAGCAAAAATTTCCAGAAGAAAGCTTGGTGCCATAAGAAAAAAATAGAAACACAATAATGGAAGAAAAACATGGAATGACCTATAAAATGATGAATTTCAAGATATTTAACTTTTAATTTAAATATACATAGATATTTAATATGTGTGATTTTTTTAATTAAATTTTTATACAATTTTTGCTCGAAAAATTGGGTATTTCCTTAACAATCCCCCTAAATTGAATGAAATTTGGTACAAATATTTAAAACACCCTCAGAATATTACAAACGACAGATTGAGATATATTTACATTTAATTATATTTTATAGTTACTTTTGGATTAAAACATTAATCATTTTTGACGAAAAATCATAATGTCAACTTCTAATGCTTATGCAAAAATCATTAATGTCAACTTCGAATGCTTATGTAATACTTTTTTTTAATCATTTCTTAACATGCACTGTGAGACACTTCATAGAGATTATGAAGTAAATATATATATAAAAAACAACAGTTTTTTATGCCCATTATTTTTTAAATTATGCTGTTTTTCTAGATATTGAAAATTTTGCTAAAATTTCATAAAAGGCATTTTCTTTTTCAAAACCTAGACTTAATATATGTATATATTTATATACATTCAAATGTTTGTGATATTATAAGTCTGTTTCTATTGTTTGTCATTATAAAACTTTCCTGATTGTCAATTTTTGAAAATTAGTCTGTAATCCATGTCAGATGTGTTTCGAAGAATTAAAAAAGACTCTCACTACCATTATCAAAAACATCCAGAACAGGGCTTAGGTCCATCAGAAAAATTAGAAACATATATATTGCAGATTAGGAAGGTATAACATATAAAACTGGAGAATTTTAAGTTATTTCTGTAATATTAACTTTAAGTAACATATGAATATATTTTTAAATGTGTTTTTTGAAGAATGAATTTTTCACCAAAAGTCATGCACGAAAAACGTGATATCTCCAAAGCATTAAAACTAAATTCAATAAAATTTGGTACACATATTTAATAAATCCTTAGGAGTGTAATAGACTGCAGGTTTTGAGATAGTTACATTTAGACATATTTTACATTCTTTTTCGTTCCAAAACATATAGTAATTTTGATGAAAAATCATAAACATCAACTTCGAATCCTTATAAAATATTTATTTTTGAAATTAATTGTTATTCTGCGGTCAGTTACACTTTACAGGGAGTAAGAAGTATATGTATGAAATAAAAATCCATTATGTCTATTATTTATTTAGTTATGCTGTTTTTCTTAACGTTGTAAATTTTGCTGAAATTTCATTAAAAAAACACTTTTTTCAAACACTAGAGATTGTATATGTATATAAATATAATTTTATTGCTTTTTGAGTCTATTTTTATCATTTGGCACTAAAAGACTCTTCTGAAAATTTTTTTTTCAAAAATTGGTCTTCGAACCTAGTCGGGTGCCTTAATAAAAAAAATCCGTTTTCAAATAAATGATAATATAATTTTTCTTTTTCAAAATACATAAATATTTCAAAATTACGAAGTCTACTCTGAAAGTAAGGAACGTTTTGGAATTAAAAAGAAGCTAAGTACAAGAAAAGAAAATATTATATACATCAGAAAGAGTTACTGAAATTCAACTTTTCCTACATAGTGACCAAACAAATTTAGGCACTTATCATAGCGGTGGACGAGCTTTGAAATTCCTTCGTCATAGAATTCTGCAGCCTGCGATCTCAGCCACTCAGAAACACGCACCCGCAGCTCCTTGTCTTCGTCAAAGCGCTGTGTTGCTATCCAGTAATGAATCACCATTCTGTCGTAGGTCTCCAGAAATGTCAAAGGTGCCCCCATTCGCTGACCTCTATGGTGGTCAGTAAGCAATTTTGTCACCCATCTTGCACGAAATTTGCGTTAATCTAACTTTTGTGTGACAATTTAGAACAACAAAGTCCATGAAACTTGTGGAAAACTAAGCGAAAGCTTCGTTATTGTGAAACGGAGGTTTTCATGAATCTTTTCATCAACTATAGCGACCAGTTCATCAGTCACAATGCTAGGGCATCCACTGTACTCTTCATCGTGAACGTTAGTTCGGCCATTTTTAAACTGAATGCACCATTTCTGGATTGAAATTTCATTCATTACGTAGTTTTCGTACACTTCACACACTTGCCGATAAATTTGCATAGGTTTAGGTTTTTTTGCCAACAAAAACTGTATCACAGACCGCAGCTCACAACTGGCGGGATTTTCAATTGCAACGCACATCTTAAATTTGAATATCGAAAAATCGGGAAGCGAGGAAATGTTCCCGTTGTGATGGCTCGACGCCGACTAAGATACCGAGCACGCAGACACCAAAATATACGTGATCAGCGCGCGCCTACGTCAGACTGAAACGTTCCATATTTTCTGAACAGCCCTCGTAACTACTATTTTTTACAAATTTTAGTAATTTTAAAAAGATTTTAGATTTTAAAAAATCAACACAAATCATCTGAATCCTTAATCTATACATAGCGTTATTGTACATATGCAGAAAAACTAGAAGAAATTTCAAACCTATACATGGATTTCAAAGTAGGCCTAATTATTTTGAATAAGCAACCATAATTAAATAAAAAGTTTATACAAACTAGTTAAAAATTTTGAAGGTGTATGAAATAATTTGGCATACTACTAGAATTAATTTAAATGATTCGCTATAAATTGTATCTGTAGCTATGAAATCTTAAACACTCATTTAGAAAAGTTAAGCAATTAAAATAAGGTAATACATAATAGATGTTTTGGTCATTTTGAGTGTACAGTTTTCTCCTAAATTTGAAAGTGAAAATTAAAATTATTTTAAACAGTTAAAGAGTAATGATGGTACAATTACCTATATACATTTTAGAATCTTTACAGTTATTACAATTTCAGATTGCAATCAGATTGAATGTAACAATTTCTCTCCGCTATCTTCATCTGAATCGAAATAACCATATTTATATTCCTTTTTTTCAACATCCCATTTATTCACTGATATTATTAACGAAAATAATCATGAGGTTCTCAAAGAGAGGTCTACTAAAATAATTGTATTAAACATGTGTCAAGTAACAGCACATGTGTCAAGAATTATTTTTGGAGCTATATAGTTTGCCAATAAACACTGAGAATATGATCATATATTGACTTTTTTTTCCTTTGAAGCTTACTTAAAAAATGCCAATAACTGCAACATTATAGAATGAAAAAAGGTCTTTGATGATAAATGATTTGAATTGAAAAGGTTTTTAAGGTTTCGTATCAATGGTGGATTTTCAAATTCGATGCTCAGTAGAACTTTTTAATGTGATTCGCCCTCTTCGAGAAATAGAAAACTAGAAGAGAAATTTCACTAGAAACTTTATTCAGAATGTAAGGATTCGGATATTCCACCAATTTCCTTTGAATTATGATGCAATTGTTAGTCTTATAAGACACATTATGAATTCTTCATGTAGCATTGCTATGAGACTGTTTCGTTCGATAACAAAAAATTCATGGAATTGTGTATAAATGTTAGATTGTTTTAGATTGTAACAATTCACAATACGAAACGATTTAATTGTTCTTAAATTATTTTGTGTTTTTTTTACGAAATTTTGTAACGAATTTATCTTATCTTTATGTTTCAGATTGTTATTTAAGGTACTTCTGATCAGATATTTCCCGATTTAAAGGATAATATTTAATGGTTTAAGTATTTCTTACTTATATTAAAAAATCATTGAAAGTTAAATAAGATTGAGAAATGGTATTCTTTAATTTTGAAGTGACTCTAAAAATTATTAAGTTAATTTTTTTAAAAAAAATTATTTATATATTAATTCAAGTGTTTTGGGTAATATAAATTACATACACAAAGTTCTATACAAATGATTAATTTAATAATTACCGTAAGAAATCTTTAAACTTACCATTGAAAGCAATTCAATATATTTTATAATCTATATTGATATAAATCTGTGTAATTTATATTCTGTTTATAGTCAATGAAGTCTGTAACTGGAATATATTTTCATTCATATTAATATTTTCTTAAATTTTAAAAATGAAAGAAATTAGCAGAACAAGTGTGAATTTAGTATTTCTGAACGCAAATAAAGTTTCAGGATGAAATTAGCAATGCTTGAAAATATTTTATTTTTATTTAATATATTATAAATTTAACAAAAAGTAAAACTGCATCTTTGTAATGATTTAATATAAAATTTAATATGTGGTGTATTATCATCAATTTTTTGTCAATAGAAAGCTAAATCTTTGAATAGATGAATCAGTGCATTCAATATAATACTATTACAATAGAAAAGTACCACAGAATTTGTATTGATTACTACCAAATTACGAATGTTTCAGTCTTTCGATCCAAGTATTTAAAACTTAGCCATTAATTGATGCATAACTGTAATTGTAAAGCATCAAAATAAAAAATTTAGTTTATCTGTAAAGGAAGAGAAATATTACCTTTTGAGAATAATAAGCATTCAAATGTTATTACGAATCATCATATTATCAATTCGAACGTCTTGTATATGAGCTCACATGAAAAGGGCACATATATAAAAATTTAAGAATTGACACGTAATTCAAATAAATGAAAGCAAGGGTGCGAAATGTATCAATTTCTTGGGTCAGATAGATGTCACATTAGAACATGTTTGCTTCAATGGTCGAAATAAGGCATAGTATCTTCTAGCTCCCCATTTTTAACGATACCCATTAATCAGTTCATCAATGGCTGAAAGGGTCACTTATGAGCTAATCATAGAACATGGACTAAGTCAATAGTATATATCGCCCAGAGTAGTTTTCCGTCATCATCTGTACACAATAAGAAATGCTTTTGCAATGGTTAAAGGTTTGTTGACCTAGAATCTTAAAGTATACACTAAAGTTCTTTTCAGTTATACGATCTCTTGAAATTAAATTCTCTAACCAAGGAAAAGATGTTTCGAATAGTAATATAAAACAAACGTAATAGTCCAACATTGAGCATTCTCAGAATAAGAAGTTTTTGTCTGGGATTGAATTTTATTTAACATCCGAAATGTTTGATTATCATATTAAATATATTTTAAGCACAGACGCATGTCGAGGATATACTATCTCCATTTTACAGCTCCGTCCTGGTTTATGTAACTGGGTAATACCTAGATTCAAACAACAATATATAAACTAATTGCTTACATGTCTCTCAAACACATACCTTGTTACTCGCATCAGTGGAACTCCCTACAAATCAGTCAGTTTGTTATATATATATATATATATATATTGCCAATTGAGGCATTTGATGAATTTAGGTCATGTGTTTTGAAGCAAATTCTACATTTGAATTTTAAAGTGGATAGGGAAATTACAATTAAAGATCTAAAACTTGATATAGATGATTTTCAGAAGGATTTTGTTATCTTTTATGTAGATAAGGTTCCTGCAAATTATGCAATTATTTCCAAATTTTACTATCATAAATTATTGAGTGAACATGTAATGAATTCGATATATTTTCTTAACGCCAAAATTTCACAAAAATCCTAAAAAGTTAATTAATTCATGATTTTTAGTATATGCAGACTGATTCAGAAAAAAATGGGATTAAATTTAGCAAGTGATATTTCACACCAATAACATACAGTTTTTATCACAGATGCATATTTTAAAATGGAACGTGCTTCCACGTTTCGTAAGAGCTGCAGATGTTAAGCGGTATTCCTGTTGTTTTTTATCAGAAGAAAAATAATATCACACATCTAAATGTAACCTGGAGAAGAAAAATAAACCATATGTAAGTCTATGTCATAGTGAATAAAAGGTTTCGACTCCAGTGCTGGACTAAGTACACATAGTCAACAATAATATAAGGTGAAAATTTTCCCTACAGGCTGTTGCCCAATACGAAACCTTTTTTTTTAGCTTGAATCGGCAGTATTATGAAATAGGATCCATGAATTATTTGAAAGAAATTGGTTCCATGTGTATTTTAGCATGTCTGGTAGCTTTTTCCGCATTTAAGAATAATCTTGTATAACTAATGTTTTAAAGACATTTTTGTTGAAATAAATAAATAAATTTAATTCAAAATCTTCGAATTCAAAGAAAAACTGTTTTTCTGAACTGAAGATTGTTGTCATTTGTTTTAAGAATAATAAAATATCAAGATTTTTATCAGACTTGCGGAACAAATACTTATATGTCTACTATTAAATATAATCATAAATGAATACGTTTCAAATTTGGTTTTAAATGGAGGTCATAGTCTGGAACTAATCTTACATGGACATCAATCTTGTAGTTCAAAAATGTCATATCATCTTTCTTAAAAGCTATATTTCATTCCTATTCTAATTTATCTAAAGCACGGTTCCTTCATTAAAAGTGGTTTGCAAATCAAAAATGTCATGTGGAAACTCCAAGACGTTCGCTCAAGTCATATACGCTTGATAAATTTGTTATAACTTTTATTCCTTTATTCATAGGTTTCTTAATCAGAATCATTAAACTGTAATGTATATGTAAGTAAATAACATGTATATAACCACTGTGGTTACGTAATACATTAAAAAATTCATTTCTTTAGAAAATAGATTTAAGGTTAAAACATATGAGTAGAAAGCAAATATATAAACATATATTTAGAATAAGTTATATATTATGCTTTCTATCTACCTTCTTAGTAATGTATATAATACTTTTCGGCCTCCTTTAAAATCACATTGTTGAGGGAATAACAGATATATATATATGTCCTCCGGAAAACATTTCTATGGTCACCAAAGACATCTTTGAGATTATTTTTTGTGAAGCAACCCCGAAATATTGATCAGAATTTTACTTTTACCATGGATACATTTTTCATTAAATTTGATTGATTATATGAAAGTGAGCTGATTTGATGGAATTAACAAATGAATTTAGGGAAGCATTTAATTCTTTTCTATCATTTCATCCACTAGGTAATACTACTTCTGATATTGACAGTAATTTCAAATTGTCCATTTTAACACCGGCAAATGCAAATTCAGCCGATATACTCTGATAAGCTGTAATACCGATGCTGTTAATGTTAAGTTCACATGAATTCCCTGAAAATAAAAAAAAAATATTGCTTTGAAAAAGTAATACCAAAGTAAATCTATATAGCTAACAAAGTTCTAAATAACTTCCTTTTCTGTCAGATGCTTTTGACATAATTTTTTAATTTTAAATATTAAATTCTAAATCTATTTTTGAACGGCTAAATACACAAATATTTTGCGACGAAGTTTCTTCATATATTTTTAACAGCTGAACATCCGTACTAGTAAAAAATGCCACAAAAGGATCAATATATTACCTGTGTCAATCGGCAAACTGTTTAACATATGATATACAACTAACATAACTTTACCAGATGGATTAGTCAGAGATTTTCTGGAAAAATACATCAGGAATACATTTAATATTATGTTCCAAGAAGAACACGACATTTATTCGAAATATATATATTATATATACATATATATATATATATATATATATATATATATATATATATATATATATACACACACACACATATATATATATATATACACACATACATATATATATACAAATAATATGCTACATATACATACACACACAATAATATCATCAATATATATATATATATATATATATAATTCTCAGGGTGATATACACTGATTATAGCGGACCTCCAACTTTTCGATACCATTTGTAGTACGATTTGTCTTTTGTTTCAAAAAATAGGCCTCACAGTTTCTCATGACCAATTCCTTTCATTCCACGGAAAATTTCTTCCCCAGCGAGCATTCTTTTGAGATTCGAGAACAGGAAGGTCACTCGGAGGCCAGATATGAAGATGGTCGATGAGGAAGGAATTCGAAGCCCAATTCATGGATTTGCCATCGTACTCACTGACTTGTGATACAGTGCATTGTCTTGGTGAAGCAGCACTTCTTTTTTCTTCAAATGCGGCCTTTTTCCGGCGATTGTCCTTCAAACGGTCCAACGCTATGTAATAGTCGCTGTTGATGGTCCTGCCTTTTCAAGGTAGTCAATGAAAATTATTCCATGCACATCCCAAATTACAGACGCCATAACCTGCTAATGACTGTTGTTTTCTGCTTTGGAAAGCGGGTTCACGTGCAGTCCACTCGGATGACTGTCGATTGACTTCGGAGGAAATGATGGAGCCATGTTTCATCCATTGTCACATATCGACGCAAAAACTGGCTTCATTACGCTTGATCATCTTTCAAACACTGCTCCGAATCATCAACTCGTCGTTGTTTTGGTCAAAAGTGAGCCCGCGGCAATCTTACTTTGTACAGAGCTTCATATACCCAAAATTCGTGAAGCATTATGATGTTACAATGTTCATTTGATATCTTCAGGTCTGACCTTCAATTCAATTTATCAATGTCATTCAAAATCATTTTGTGGATTTTTTAATGTTTCGTTGGTAGCAAACCTCTTTTAAGTGTCCTAATGCTAACCTGCTCTGGTACTCATTCCCATATCGTCTGGGAACTTAGAATACCAATCCTTGATGGTTGATTTTCCTGAGCAGTTTCAGAAACTCGGTACACAAGTCAAGTTTTGTGTTCAAGTGTATTTTTTCTCAAAGCAACTATTTTATCAACACGCTGAAATCTTCTTTTATCCATTTTTTTTCACAAAACAAAAGTTGTTCTCACCTTCAATATGCCATAATTCCAAACTATATGATCCGATGAGCCGTCAACATTATACACGCATCTTTTGACATGATTAGGGCTAACTAAAAATTATGGATTTAATTCCCTATTAGCGTCATTCAGTGTCAGTCAGGGGGAACCTTTCAATTGACCTGTTATATATATATATATATATATATAATATGTATTTACATATATGTATATCTATCTATCTATCTTATACATATATATATATATATATATATACTTCATGTATTTATATATATGTATATCTATTCATCTATCTATCTATCTATCTATCTATCTATCTATCTATCTATTTTATCTATTCATTCATCTATCTATCTATCCATGCATACATATTATTATTATTATTATACAGATTATTATTACTACGTTATTATTATTGATAATAAAGATTAGGATATTATACATACACACATTATATGATACAGTTAAGAGACATAGGCATATTATTATTATTATATTACAAATTATTATTATTATTATATTATTATTATTATTATTACACATACATATTACCACATTTATATTATGCTGCATATACATGTACTTGAGCATATACGTATTACATCCATACATATTACATACATATTATTATACATATGCATTTTATTATTATTATTGTTATTATTATTATTATTGGAGATATTATTATTATGATATTATTACATGCATTTTATACATATTACATACATGCATTTCCATATTGGCTGTCATATTATTATTATTACGCATTTTGCGACACATACGTATTATTATTTCTATGCATTTCCTTATTACGTATTACATATGTATCCTCATCGCATATATTATTATTGCTACTTTTATTATTATTACGTATCTATTATTATTACGTATTACATGTATTACGTATTCATCGCATATATACATACGTATATTATTATGTATTCACGTATATATATATATGTATATATATTATATATATATATATATATATTATTAGCTATATATATATTAATAGTTAATAATAAGTTGTGAAGCGTTTTTTTGCATTACGTTAATTGGAAAACAGCATGTCAATGATAAGAAGGCGTTTGTGTAATATAATATGAACTAGTTAAAAATTATGAAATCAACGCAGAAGATAGAATAATGGTGAAAGTCATGTTCAAATTGTGGGGCGAAAGATCTCATACGATAAGTCATACATTCTTGACTGTATTCTCAAAATCAA
>BMAW01046056.1:110624-179174 GCA_019974015.1 Nephila pilipes
ATTTCACCAAGGGAGAAGTGTTGTAAAAGTATGTCAAAAAATTGGTTCTGTTCTCGAGGTGGAAATGCTATCAAAAATCACATGCGAATTTTGATTTCAATTTTGAAATGAGTTGATTTTGATGCTAGCAATCAATAACGTAGCTGATCTCAACTTAAGACTTAAGGATATTTTAAAATAATGCTATAAAAGGAGCATCTCAAACACGAAATGAACTTGCCCAACAATTAGGAGTGCCGCAATAATGATTTTTAATCATTTTCATGCAATGGAAAATATTTTAAAAACAGGAAGATGAGTGCCACTTGAACTGAGCCAGATGAACAAGAATAAGTGTGTCTTGAAAGGCAAGAATACGCTAAACAGGCAACACAGAAAATCTCTCTTGTAGAAAATAAGAGAAAAGGAAGAATAGATATGTAATGACAATCTAAAAGTGAAAAGCATTAGATATATCCCGGAAAAACAACATGAAATCCAAAATGATCTATTCATAACAAAATAATTCTGCGATGCACCTAGTGTGATATGAAGTGATAGCTCTATTACAAGCTATTGAAACCTTGTGCATGTGTAACTGGGGCTTACTACAAAAAACTATTGCTGAAAATGGAAACAGGAAACCGATCGAACAAGTTATTTTACTGGGAAAGTCTTGGTCCCTGTAAAACATCTATGTCCAGGAAAACGCAAGGCCTCATAATACAAATCCTGTCAAAGATATGTTAGTAACACTTAGATGGCAAGGGTTACAACACCCGGCGTATAACCTCGATATAGCCCAACCGATTGCGAAATGTATTCGGTAATGATGGGTAATACTTTGATAAACAAATGTATTATTCTCAGCTCTTAATTACTTATTTATTCCTCTGAGATATGCTTTAAAACTTAATTTTACTCTTAATAGTTAAAGTATATTCTTCTACTGAAATAAAATAACCAATATTTTTATGAATTATGAAATACGACACAGAAATGAAAGAAAACGTTTCAAATTATTAAATGCACTCAAAGAAAAAGAAATCGAGAAAATTTCTTCTATGGGTCAATAATGTCATCTATGAATTGAAATAGGAAATGAAATACATTTTACGAGACAATCGGAAATGTGAGCTTTGAAATAGTGAATTCCTTGCCACACATACGGGGAAATCATGCGAAGCAAATACGCGTTTCTCGTAAGAGGGACAAATAAAAGTTCCAAGTGTTTAAATAAATACTCTTGTTCAACATCAAAATGGTTTGACATATCACATTCTTTGTTTATAAATTTATTAGTATATATTTGAAACCGTGTATGAATTTCTCATAAAAATTAAGTATTCCTAAAGACGTTTGTTGTGAATAAAATATTTCTTGCTTATAACGACTGTATGAAACATATAGTTATTTACAGAATTGTTTGGATCACCCCCCCTAGGATTAATTCGAATAATATCTCAGTTATCTGTCTGAAATTCGAAGTGCCAGTTTTAAAAGCTAATTTATTTCTCAAAGATTCATTACGTTATAGATTAGTAAAGAGCATAAGAAATATAGTAAAATGTACTGCCCAAGTACAACGCCTCAAGTGCTTTAATATAATTTATAATTTATTTAGTACATATATGATCACTATAAGATACATACACGTACAACATCTCAAGTACTTTAATATAATTTATTTAGTACATATATGATTGCTATAAAATGCATACATTTCTGATACAGATCTGATTGTAAGGTTTCGTTTTTTCTATATTAAAGGTTGCATACAAGAAGACATAACTTTTTTTTTTATTTTAAATTCTAAATCATTAATATAATGTTTTTTTTTAATATAAATATTTTTTTATATGAAATTGATTTATAAAAGTAAACTAATTTATAAAATTGAGAATAATAAATATTAAAAGATAATATGAAAATCTCAGAACTATAAAATTAATTTTTAAATTCAACAAAACTCCATAAATTGATTCTTTTACAAATTTTATCTCGGTATTTTAATTTATATCTTCCTAAATATAATAAATGAACAAAATGTAAATCAATATCTTTATATTATGCTACAACACGAATGTATAGGTGCATACAATTTTTTTCATCGCCTCTAAGAAATTCGTTTAATGAAATACAATACTCCAATCTCGTCTTCGGGGATAATTTTCTTCAAAATATGTTTTCTTTATTGCAGCCCTGATTAAATTCAATTCAGCTTTATACGATATAATTTTTTTGAAAGCCAGGCCACGGACATAATTTGCTTATACTTTTTTGTACTTTTCAGTTAGGTATAGTTCTTTCCCTTCTCTTTGAAACCTCCAGCCATAAATTTTCGATGTAAATATAATAGAATTCCAACGCACCACATGAGAAATGAAGAAGTCCTCGAATATTTAATCACACAATACCTTCCTTTAAAAGTTCAAAGGGAAGTTTCATCTTAAAATATGGTGGCAAGTAATAGCTGGTAATTTGATTCTAACATAAAACTAGTCGATGTGTATAAAAAGAGAATAAAAAAAAACAGCTACTAAATATTAATATTATTTAAGGTATCTAATGGAAAGTTCAGTTTTGCATGGTAGCGTAGCATATATATTAATGAATACGTTACGACGTTCCATTTATTAAAAGAGTGAATCCTATATAAATATATACATGTGAAAGGGAGTGCACCAAATATGTGTGTGGTAATTCCCTTAGATAATTTAACAGGCCAAGTAATTATTACAAAGACACGAAATTTCAATTTTTATTTTTTTAAAAATTTACGAATGAGAAGTTTGAATTTTAAAAATAATATATTTTATGTCAAGTCACTCATATATATTGAATTTTAAAAATAATATATTTTATGTCAAGTCACTCATATATATATATATATATATATATATATATATATATATATAATAATAATAAATGTAACAAATAATTTTCATATTGCCTTTATATGTTCAATGTAGTAACTATTTATTTCTCACATTTCATGTGATTCCTAAAATACCAAGTATTACTCTTCAAAACATAATGGACGATTTATCATTTAAGATAACCGCGTTTTTAATACTTTATATTTAAAATGTTTATACTCATATTTATAATTAAAGGTACACATATGTTATTGAAATATATTTATACAATTTGATGTGTCGATATTAAATTATTTTTTCAAAGAATTTAATTCAATTTTAATTTTAACTAAATATTCGAAACAAATATTTACTTTTCACATTATTAGCTAAAATTGAGCATCATATTTTAAAATATAATACATCTATTTGTGATGAAAAGAAATACACACAATATTGAGTAATAAGATTTTATTAATCAGATAAATATTTTTTTTAAAAATTTTGCGTACTATTGATTAACACAAAATTTAGATAGTCTTTAAAAGTATTTATTTTAAAAAATTGAATTTTGAGTTACTGAATGATATTTAAATTACCATTTCTCCAATCTGCAAAGTTTTTAAATATGCAAACTTAAAAACTAAATCAATTACTGAATTATTAAAATTAGTGGTTAAGATATTTATGACTTTTGTTAATAATTCTAGGATTAAAATTATTTTGATAAGATATCATGTCAATAAGCTTTAAATAAGAATATATGCTTTAGAAAATTGGATATATTTCAAATTAAGCATATCATTTTATTAACGTTTAATAGAGATAAATATTTAAATTGTAAAATATTCAATTTGTATTATACATATTTAATGGAACAAAAATACAATTTGTTTTAATTATATATTTAAGGGAAATTCATTTGAAAATATTTTTAAAGAAACATAGCATAAATAAACAGAGCGAATAAAAATTACATGACTCAATATTTTAGATTAATGTTACAGCATTTTTAAGTAAAATAAGGAAATCAAATGTATAGTTTTTAAATGAATATGTAACTTTTATTGCTTATTGTAAATAATTTACCGAGTTTTCTCTGAATACCTTTAATTTAGGTCAATTTATCAATTTCAAATTTTGAGCTTATTTTTTCTCTAAAACTGTTCACTTTATTAGTTATTTAAAAAAAAATTACTTTTTGAACAATAAAATTTGCATTCACGCCTTTAGATAAACACCAAAGTAGCTGAAAGTCATTATTTAAGAATAATTTAAATCGATAAAGTATTACTGCAAGTAGTCTTAGATTTTTAATGTTCCAAGACAAAATAATGAATACATTAATATAATTCAAATAAAAAAAATTAAAAGCCAAAATATACAGCTTCTTTAAAAAAAAGCTATTACAAAATAAAAATCAGTTAAAAAATATAACATTTTGTTATTTCGATTTTAATTTATTACGAAAAAGAAATGATCTTAATTATGATGAATGTTTAGGTTTATTTTAAGGAAACTAATCGAAGTTATAAAAATAAAGTGATATATATTTTTTTAAAAACTGTATTGTATATGGAAAGCCAGGTTTCAGGAATCAGCATGAGATATTAAAAAAGAACATTTGAACAACAAAAAATGAGATATTTTAAACAAAACTTTTCGAACAGATTTTTCCTTTTATCATTAGTTTCATACAATAAATATATATATTTTTTTAGTTTACACAATGCGATATAATAATTCCAGATTCTTATTTTGTATCATACCCCAAGCGAAATCAAATAAATGAAACTTTATTCTGTTCACAGTTTTGTAAAAAAAAAAAAAAAAAGGTATTCTAAAAATAATTGCAGATGTTATTGAAAGAACACACTTACGGAAACTAAAAAAAAAGTATCAATGCCATAGAGAAATTAATTAAATGAAACATGATTTCAATATCTATTTAGCATAAAAAGAACAAAGTTAATTTATCATTTTTGCATTTATTTTGAGTTTCTCGTTTTCAGTTTTTTTTTTTATAAATAGTTACTGTACTAAAGTTTGAGAATTGAAATCTGAATGCTCAAGGAAGCAGTATTTATACTCATTTATTCCACTGATTACCTAAAAATTAGATTTTCTTTCCCAAAAGAGTAAATTTTGCTGTTGAATAAATGTGTAACTTTTTTTATATATATATTTTTTCTTAAGGAATAAATTAAAAAAATATACATCTGCGAAAACTTTTCTAATATTTCTTTTATCTTACTTCAATAAAAAATTTCTAGACGAGTTTTCCTAATAGAAGTACTATATGCTTTCACATTAAAGAATTTATCTTGGTTTATGATTGTTTTAAAGTTTGTCAAGATAGGATATTGTTTTATTATATGTATGGAAATAATAAGAGATTGAAATTAAACGTATTATTCAAGCCTTTATTTGGTATGATAAATCTTAACACACGATTACTATCTTCAAGAAACTGCGGCACTGCTGACGTCATGTTTATAAGATAAATGGCATAAAAACCATGATGTATCATATTTTATGCTACTATTTCAAGGGAATGTGGTGAATAACTATTGAATTTCCTTTTTTATGAAAAAATTAAAGATGGACAAAAAATATTTAATAGAATCGAAAGTATGTACTTTATGAAATGTAATGTAAGAGTTACAAATTTATTTTACATAATTTTTAGAAATATATAATAATAACTGCAATAATAAAGTTTTTAGATAAAAAAAATATTAATAAACTAGTCATTTTTTTCTTCTATTTTTGAAACTTCTTTGTCACAAAAATACAATCCATACTGTGTCCAATTAAAACAAAGAAGTACAATATAACTGATGCATAAACAGTGCCCAAAAAATTTGCAGCTATCCTTCTTCATTCTCGTTTTTTACGCTGTCCAACAAAATTGCCAACATTAACTTTTTCACCTCTTGATGCTCGGAAGGTTATTTCCAGACTGTTAATTTACTGGTGCGGTTTCTCGAGAGTTCCCTGAAATCGTCCGGGATAAACCAGGCATAAATGATCCTCTAAAATCAAATGACTATCATTCAGCTTTCTCCTAGTTCTTCGAATTAAAGCCGACGTTCAATATTTTCATTTCTATTCCATATATGAATAACTTGAGCATTTAGTACAACAATATGAACGGCTAAAAATGTAACTATTGATCATCTTCTAGTACCCTTTGACAAACTATAAATGGAGCATATTTTATCAATTGTTTTCAATTACTATGCTTATTTTAATAAGTTATCTGAAGTTTTTTCCTGTCAACAAAGTAATCATTGCATGCATCATTCATTGAATTCAGATATGGAGCACATTTTATGCTTATCTTGTTGAATATAAGAAACTATAATTCTTTCTTTCCCTAAGCTTAAATGTGCTGGGAATTTTTTTCTCAGTTTTGCCTCTTTTTTCTCTTTGAGGATCTGTCACTTTGTTTCTTATAGGTTCCTTCATAATACCATCCATATTCTTCTGATTAAGTTTGAAATAGGGAATCATCACTAAATCGATTTTAATCGGTAACATTACATCCGTGTTAGCCATGGGAGTAACCAGTCTTCCTGCTACATCTGTGCTCTTGTTGCACAACTTATATGAATAATTCGGTTACTTTCCAGCAAAAATGTCCAAACTGTTGAATGAAGAATTTTAGAATCAACACCTACAAATATTATCATTCCATAATTCGCGGTTAGCTAGAACTTAACTCTAAACGTCTCTAGCTTTTATATAGTGTTATGTCTATTCCCATACAGCGTTAATTTTTACAGATATTTATAAAGTTTTCAAACAATTCACAAATAGGTGCTGACCTGTAAACTTTTCTTCTTTATCGTCTGTTTTATTCATCATCAAATCTCAGTGTTTGTAATTTATGCTAGTGATAGATGCATTATCAAAAATCTGAATAAAACCACGAAATACAGCTGCAAAAAGGAAATTGAATTCGATCAAAAATATTTACGAATATGTATTATTTTCACTTGAGAGATAAATGGTGTTCTCAAAGGCCTTCACCTTATACTAATATAATCTAAACTGACATTCATTGTTCATCCTGATAAGATGGTAGGTGGTGGAAGAAGCCTCTCTCATGACAGATGGACTTTTCAGTAAGTGAAATATGTTACCGTGTATTTCAGGGAAACAATTTTGATAATCAAATGTTAAACAGATTAATACAAACTAAAGAGTTACATTATTTAATTTTCAGCAATACTATGAAGGAAATTAAACTTTCTTAATTTTCTGAGTTATCTAAATTCGCCGTGACATCAAGAAAGTACATCTCTCAATCAAACTTTATTTTATCTATTTTTATTCCATGAAAAATTTATGCACCATTTGTTTTTTACTGTACAATATGATACACCATTTATTTTTTGCTGCACTATATGATACACCATTTGTTTTTCACTTTAACATACCACTACAAATTCATTCTAAAAATGCATGTTCTTAAAAAGTCAGTTGGTTGGTTTTATTAACGTTGCACTAGAAACAACACGAGGACTATTGGCGACGTTCCTCATAATTATGGACATCGAGCAAGTAAAAAGAATGACACTTGAGCTAACAACCCCTTCTCCAAACTGACGTAGCACGCCAAAGGGATGAATTTGGCCTTGACAGATTTACTTTAGATCCAGTGACATGGTGGGTCTTTAGAGACATCAAATCTTTAATCCACAACTCCACGAAAGCTGCCGTCTGTGAGTGCGCGACCAATGTCAATAGGCTACCACAGCCTCTGAAAAGTCACTAACGTTAATTCTTTATGTACCATGATGTAGCAGATAAAAAATATTTAGCAACGGTTACGATCTACATAATAAACGTCACTGATCATGTTTAATAATATAGATAAATTATATAATTATATGAGTTATAATAGAGATTTTTATTTTTAAGTTTCTTAAGTTTATGTAGTTTAAGTTTTAAAATTTCTTATTAAGTTACACTAAATTACCGGCATTTCCATATTCAACAATTAAATATTCAAAGAATATGCATTTCACATATTTCTTTAAATATTAGTTTGAATGAAAAACCCAATTTGCATACTGTTTGGCAAATATCTTTTTCATATGCAAACAAAATTTTAGGAAAGGAAGTAATAATTTGTCAGCTTTTGTTGAATAAAAGTAACTTATAAGAAAAATTGAAAATTGTTTGAGAGAAATATTAGAATTTCAAAACCACCAATCTTCTTTTATAAGTAATTTGCCTTGCAGAATCCATAAGTCCACATTGAACATTTCTTGATTCAATTTCTTATCCCATTCAGTAATTAGTATAGAATTGAATAAATTTTGCTACTAAGGCTTTCGATATTACAATGGAAAACGGTAATAATATTTCCCATATTACATGTAAAGTGTAATAGTTTTTTCTTACCAATTTGTAAGATGTTTTACTAAGTATTTCCTTCCTCTATCCATGTTGATAATCAAATCAGAATTAAGCAACATATTGTTAATCGGTTTTCAACTGCAATGTCAAAACATGATATGGTACTGTATTCTTGGATGAATGAAATTTCAACAATCCACTCATTTGAATCGAGCCTGTCTGTCTACATTAAAAATATACGTTGATTCCTTTTAAATAAACAATTTTTCATGATACTAGTGTAGGGAAAAAATTATAGATTTTTTAATCATTACGTTATGTATGAAAGCAAGTGGTACGTTTGTATTCTTATAAACAGTTTTTTTCCCTTGAAATTACAAACTTTTTTAAGCTATGCAAATCACTTAACAGGAAAGTAAAATGTATTTACAAGTGTTTGCATAACTTTTAACGTGGACAAATAAACATAAAAAGGAAAATATACTTCAAGCAAAATTAAATTCATTTAGTTTATAAGTGCATATTCCCTTGTTAAAAAATGAATCTGTTGACCCACATAAAATTTCTATATAAGTCACTTACTTTTTTGAATGTAAGTATTTTAGTCGTAACGTTTTTTATCCTATTTTATCATAGACATGAAAGATTTACAGTGCCTTCGCCTTTCAACACAAACTAAAAGATGATGTCTGAAAGCATGGACAAAATTTTGGCTAACCATAAAGAAAAGGGAAAGAATAAGTGTCTGGTATTTTTTCTTACGATTGGAGATGTCAGTTTTTGACAGAAACCATCCTTTTTTTTCATGCAAATTAAATATCTTGTTTTCTATTTGAACACTTGAAACGAAGTTTTCTGAAAATATACGATGCTTTTTTATTCGGTAAGTTAAAGTTGGAGAAAGGAATTATTTTCTTCCTTTCATTGTTTACGAGAGAATAGAAAATATTTGTTCGCTCTCTTAAGAGGAGTTTGATAATAATAACCAAAACATTCTACTTTGTTAGAAATACATGGGAAAACTAATATAACATTCATCTTCTGATAGAATTATTAGGTCTTTCCAGAAATATATAGCTATTTATATCATAAATTATTTTCTTTCAAGCAAATTTATCATTACTTTAAATTATCATACATGCTTAAATTTTTATTATGGAAAATGCTTACTTTCTACTCCTTTTATTGTGAAAATAAATTACCATGTATAAGATTTCAAATGGTTTTTTTTATTCTGTATACATTAATTGTTTTTATGTCGTTTCTCTATATTATTTACAGTACTTTTTGGTGTGTAACATAAGATTTTAAGTTTCATATTTCAATCGATTTATACAGGATGTTTCAAAACTCATGGGACAAACTTTAAGGAATGATAAAAAACATCAAGTGAATCAATTTTCACCTTATAACACATCAATCAATAACTCCCGAGACTAACCCAGAGAGGGCGTTCGTAGTAAACCAGTAACCAGGTCTTTCTAGAGTACTAACCTTTGCTTGAAACGTGTCAAAATTTTAAGTCGATCGGACCAGAAACAGCTGAGTTATCGAGGTTGGAGTAAAGTCGTTTTGTAGTTTGTTTAAAAAATGGAAAAAACCGAGTTTCATGTTATGATAAAACATTAATTTTTAATGGGTAAAAACACCGTGCAAGCGAAACAATGGATTGAAAAATGTTACCCGGACTCTTGTCCATCAAAAGCAACGATTTGTCGGCGGTTTGCCGAGTTTAAACGTGGTCGTACCGACACAAATGACGCGGAACGCTCGGGTAGACCCGTGGAATCCGTTACACCGGAAAATGTGAGTGAAGTGACAAAAATTATAATGAAAGATCGTAAAGTGAAGCTCCGTGAGATTGCTGAGATGACACAGATATCATATGGAAGTGTATTTAATGAAAAAGGTTTTTTGAAGTGAAGTGAAAAAGGTTTTTTCCAAGTGGGTGCCACGATTGCTTTCGTTGGAACAAAAACAGCAACGAGTCGATGATTCAGAAAGCTGTTTATCGCTATTTACTCGCAACAAAAAAGATTTCTTGCGAAAAAAAAAAAGAAAAAAAAAATTGGGGGGAAAAAAAAAATTGGAAAAGCGTTGGAACGATTGTATCACCCTAAAAGGTGATTAACAAAAGGTGTTATGTTGATGAATAAAAAAACAATTTGCAAAAAAAATGTTGTTT
Organism: Nephila pilipes; assembly: GCA_019974015.1. Taxonomy (NCBI): domain Eukaryota; kingdom Metazoa; phylum Arthropoda; class Arachnida; order Araneae; family Nephilidae; genus Nephila; species Nephila pilipes. The sequence goes on from BMAW01046056.1 coordinate 121,017, forward strand.
TCAATGTTAGTCTCGGGAGTTATTGATTGATGTGTTATATCATAGGCAGAGAGCAAGCGGTGAACACACTTTACGCTGTAGTAAAGGGAAAAAAATAAAACACGAGATATTTTTATACATAGCCATTTCCACCATGCGTTTCAGATGACTCTACACCTTACAATAATAAGGAAACGGCCATGCCTCCTTAAGTCCATGGTAGAAATGATGATGTGTAAGAAAATTCGTAATTTGTACTTTTCGTTGCAGATCATTGCAGCAGTTCATCGCATGATTGCTCTCCACCTATCAATTTATGGTGAAATTTGCTTGTTTAGGTGTTTCAAATCACCTCTTAAGTTTTTGCTCATGAGTTTCGGACACATTAAAAGCACTAAATACTTTAAAAGAAGTAAAGTAAATGAATTAATAATTATTTTGGAATAATAACTAAATGAAAATGAGGATTTATGTATCATTTTTATATCGAAATAAAAAAAAAAACGTACATATAATTTAGACTCTAAAATGCTTAAGACTTTTTATTTTTATTTTGCTAGTGAAAAGTCTAGGACGCTTCGATGGAATTATAGATATATTATAAAGAAAATTTGACACACAGATGTATCTAAAATTGAATTAAAAGAAAGAAAATACGCGTACCATGCCATAGAGATAAATATTTGCATTTGAATTTTTCCAAAAATAAAATGTGTTTTTTTAGGATACTTGTTGAATTTCTCAAATTCTGTTTCATCTATATTTCTCATGTTTTGTACATTAAGCAATTTAATTAATTACAATAAAATAGACATAATTGTTTCTAATATATTATCAAAAATTTTACATATTACCCAGTATTTGTATAAAAATTTTGATAATTTCGAATTTAAAAATTTAAACATTTCATTAAGTTTCATTTTTATCTAATTATTAAGATAAGTTTACATCATGTTATGTTATATTATGCAATATGTACCTATAGGTAAGAACACGAATGTAAATACTGCTCTTCAGTATTAATTGTTAATGCAATATTATGTATGCTTATAAATGTAATTTTCTCTGTATTTACTGAAACATGCAGAATTCTCAATGTTAAAATACTGCTTTCATTCTTTATAATATAAAATCGCAATGATTACTTAAATATAGTGTAAAATAAGCCCATATTCTGTAGTTTAAGACTTCTCAGTTTCCTTAAGAAGGCTGAGGATATATTATGTTCTAATTTTTTCTGAAGAGGACCTATAAACGACGAAAACATCAATTTCTTAAAATTTTTATTTAGTGATATTCGTTAAATTATTGTCTTTTGTTTGATATATTACTCTTGATTAGATGAGAACTAGAAAGTGGAATAATTAAAATGGAAATGCAAAAAAAAAAGTGAATTTTGAGACATGGTCATGTTCCTTTTTAGAGAATTCAGTAATTTTATAAAAAATATTTTTATTGAAATGCTGTAATTTCTTTTCATGTTAATCAGAAATGCAGTATTAACTGTTCTTTTTTAGAGATTAAAATTCTCATTTGTGGGTAGTTGCTGATAACTTAAGTTTTGCTTGTAGTACATTTATCGAGTTAGTTCTAAAATTTGATTTTCTTTTAATAAATTCATAATTTGTGTTCTTATCCATTATATATTTCCATACAAAATATCACTTAAATATTATAGGAATGAAAAAAAATAATTACTTTTATTTTTTATTTATATCATTGTAATTATTTTTTAACATTTTTCTCGTCAGTTAGAAAAAATTAAAACATAAAAAAAATGATCAGCTATATTAAATATGTCATGAAATTATAAGATACAATAGAGCCTTTTAGTTGAAGCTAATTATAAATATTTTTAGGATTAAAATACTACACATTCTGTAAATAATTTTCGATCACTACTATTATTTTCTTTGTATGATTTATATCAAAATAAAGGATCCATTTTGCAATAAAACGAATGTGTTTTTTTTAAATTTTAATGTATGGAATATTGGATATTTTATTTAATTTCATCATACATATAAATTATTGTAAAATTGATTACTAATTTTACTCATTTAGAATATGAGATAATAAAATTTCAAATTAATGAATATGGAATGAATAAAGATACGAAATTAAACAAAATGTTATTAAAAATTTAAAATTTTAAAACTTTAGTCAACAATAATTTCGAAATTTCATCCGAAATCATTTTCTTGGGAAAAAAAAACGCTGCATGTTATGCTAAAATATAACTTTTAAAATCTGAAATAAAGAAAAAAAAACTTGTTCATAAGGTACCAAATTCTCTTAAGATTTTAAAGATTATAAAAAAAGTAATTTATAAAAAAATAGGGTAATATTTTACAAACAGGATACGATAAGTTATGAAAATTTATTTTACAAAAACATTAACATAATTATTACTTAATTCGTTTAAAGCATACCATTTTAAATTTTATAAGAGTAGGATAAATCTACATCAAATTATCAAAATGCTGCTTTTGATGTCATAACCTTATTTTGGCATAAATATTGGTCTCTTTCATTAATATGTGTTCAGTATTTTATTCTATTTCTTTTTTTAATAGTGGAAATATTTATTTTATTACGAACCATTCAATTGTACAAGAGATGATTAATTATTGACTAGTTTCTTTGATGATTTTTAAGAGCTACAAAATAAATTTTCGATATTTTAAATTAGTATTATTAAGACATTTTCTCCAAAATTTTTCATCATTTTTTCCCTTTATGAACAAGTGGAACAAGGGAACCTCCATTTTGGAGATGATATAAGAGAGAAAATATAATATATAACTACTAGAAACTTAAGTGTACATACTTTTGAATAAAATATTCAATCGTAAATATTGAAAACAAACCATTTATAATTATATATTTACTTATATGAATTGTTTCTAAATTTAAATTTATCTTTTATCCTACATATAATTTATTTCAAGGATTATACTTTTGTTTAATCTGTAGTTTTGTAGAAAAAATACAAATGTTTTTTTAAATATTTCTCAGTGTTAGAAAATACTATTCTCAATGGGATTTTAAACATATACGCAAATGTATAATACCTATATAAGATACAATGTTACATATATAATCACTCATAACATATATAACTAATCCTTTTTCGTTACGATTTCCGTAGCACTGGCTAAAAAAATTTTGAAATCAGCTGATTCATTTTTTTCTCACATGAATATGACATTATGCATATTATGGCAGTAATGATCACAGCATTGTTCAATGATATTATGATCAAAAAAGGCAAGAGACAGCAATGGTTCATAAAATGAATATCGCTACATACAGTAATTTTAAAAGATAATTCAACTGAAGTATATTTATAAAATTGTTCCATTTACTACTCAAAATAAGAACATTTGTATTCAAACAGTTCTAGTCTTCTTGTATAGTTTCGATCAAATACTCAAAGACAACATTGCACTTTTTTTAAGCGTACAGGTTAGCAAAACTGCGTACAGTAATAATCAAGAAAGTGTTTTCGCTTCAATAATATTACAGTTAAGTGGTCTTTCAATAAACAAAGATATTCAAAATAATTCATCCGATTTAAAATTTAATATTTTCAAAAATAAATGACACCAATTGATGTGTAATGGATGAATGACAAAGAAAAATAGTTTTTTAATGTCTTTTTTATACAAACGTTTCATGTAACTTCCTTTTGTTACACCTGTAATATTAATTCGATATGCTTTTACTTGTCAACTAAGTTTTAAGTTTCAGTGGTGATTGATTGCAGAACAACACAAATGCTTTGTTTCAAAAAATAATTCAAATAAAACTTTTGAATAATGGTACCCATACTCCTTATCATTTGGAAACCCCCAAAGGAATAATTCGCATGGGGTATCAGGTGATTATAAATGGGAATTGTATTTAAGATGGCTTAGGTAGCCAGCTGTAAAACGTCAAGTCAATTGGTCTAATTACATCGATCCAAATGTGAGATAACTCCGTGAAAAGTTCTAAAGTAATTTGCTTAAAATAACTTCACAAAAAGCAAACGAGGAGCATCTATTTTTCACAAAATTATTTGTAAAATTTCCCTTCATATCCATGTGTTACTTATCATTATGAGTCATTTCGTTTTAAAAAATGAAATTTTGAAATAGAATAAATTACTCTGCATAACTAATTACTTTTCGTTATATTCTAACTTCCACAAATTAAGAAAAATTCTGCAGAATTACATTTGGGAAATTTCCATCTCTTGACATTTTTTATGAAAGTTAACAAAAATATTAATCAAACTGTGACCACAAAATTAACAAAATTTTAGACAGTTGTTCATATTAAAAAAAATTTGCTTAAATTTGGCAAAATAAAAATGGAAAACAAAAGTATTTATATGTTTATTTTCTGATTTTACGATATAAAATACATACCAAGAAGATAGTATCTAAAATGAATTTGTGATCAGTTTTAATATGGAGTGTGATAATATGTAATAGCTTTACAGGCACGATAGCGACGTACCGTGTCCAAAATCATATTGTTTCTTAATTCAAAATAAATCAAAGAAATGTCATTTGTTGAAGCAGCTGGACGATCCTGAATAGCTACACAGTGGGTGTCAAGTGCAATAATACATCTCAAGTAAGCTCTGTGAGTTCCAAGTGCGATGATTTTATTACCTACAATTACACACAAGCATTTCCTTCACAAATAATTCTAAAACAAATCAAGCTCTCATTTGCTTATCATTAACGTCTTCTGAGATGAAGAACTCACTGGCAGCAATACTAAAGAGGAACAATTCGCTCAAATATGCTGTCTCTATATACCTGATCAGTAATAGTGCCTAAGGAGAACATACATAGGATAGTGGAGTTACTCAAAAACACCTGCCTACATAAATAAAGTGGTTCTACAAAATGAGTCATATTCTTAGAAAAGACAAGCATGATAGCGGGAACTCGATCCCATGAGACGAAAAATGTTTTGAATTATCTTATAAACATTATCTTCACTCCTCAGTAATAAGTACATAACTCTTTTTCCTTTACAAATGACTTGAACATCAACTGACACAGGTACGAGCCAAATTATGTGTCTTATTTCAATTGCGTGTTGTGAGGGTTAAGCACAGATTTAGGCGTCTTGATGCAACTGCTTACACACTGCTACGCAATCGCAAAAGCTTCTCCTTTAGGCTGATTTTGGCACCGGCCTTCTAATAATTTCTAATAGAAATGAAGATTATAAATGTGTTAAAGTAGCAGTTCTGCGCTACTTTACCCTTAGACACAAGTAGCAGACATCTGCAGTAAATGTAATTGGTTTTCTTAGGTCACGCGTTCAAGAAGTTGATTCTGATTTTATAAATGCTGTCCATTATCCATGATCTTAAGACTGACTTACTTTCAGCCATCATCATTCATAAGAACGCCCCTGACCCTCTTCTATTCACACAACAATGACATTGTAACTCTAGAGAAAAATATTGCATTGTCGCATATCTAAAAACTATCAGAATCAAACTTTAAATGCTCAGTTTCGATTCGTAGAAACTGTATATAATTTAAAACCTCTTTTTGGCTATATTTCAAACGACATTATACGATATTACATCCGTTGCTTTACACTTAGTATTCTAATGTTACTTTATTTTTTTACATAAATTATTTAATTTTCGGTACATCTATTTAATTTTGGCTGTGAAATTTTCTTTTTTCTTGAAATTTTTGCTTTATTTTTGGATAATCAATATATGAAAAGTGATTATGCAAAAAAGTTGAATTAAAGAGGCATAATGAAGTGACTGTGAAAAATGGATATATAATGATGCTGAATTTAGTAGAATGTGAAGCAGGAATAGAATTATGTTAGTGGTTTATACATATGTGTAACTGATATTGATTGTAGTAAAATATAGACCCTACTCAACTTGACTGAAATTGACTAATACTTTGTCATGGATTCGAGTATCCAAAATAGTTTGAAAATCCATATTTTAATAGAATTCTTAGAAAAAGATGTTGAGGGGTAATAAAATGATAGGGATAATTTCCCTTAAATTGCATAAATAAATAATTATTTTGAAGAACTCCTGGAATTTTTTTTAAAATTAGATTTATGCGTGCTTGGATTTTGTGTTGTAATGTAAGATAACGGTACTGTGTAAAAATATAGAAGCACCACAAACTGTCTCTTTTAATTAACACAAATCTTAGGATATGTATGAAACTTTCAGTAAGTGTGAGATATTTTTCTTCCTTCTTTATTTATTAAATACCACTTTAAACCACAAGTGTTGCTTTTTCTTCATTTCTTTCACCTAGATCTTTTTGTTTCTTTGTATTGTGGAAGTGATATCGTCCATGAATCTTGGTTTTCGGGAATTTTGTCTACTATGAAATAAAATTGCATCTTACTATACTGGGCCTGACCTCTAAGTATATTAAAAATTACTCTATTTCAGAACCTTCAGGAAAAAGTGCTTTATCAAAAACTATATAAAATTTAGTTTTCAATTCAATTGGAACAAAGAACAACTTGTAAGAGAGAACAAGATAACAAAAGTATGTTTCATTTATAGGAAAAAATATGCTAATATTCATATATGTTAATGCTTATGCATACGCTCATTGATATAAAATCACATTAATATGCATAGATAAAATATCAACAGTCTCTTATTAATCAGCTTCTATATTTACATTCATAAGTCGTAATTTAGCTATGTTATATCTAGTATAAAATTCACTGCATTTAAAACTTCAAAAATTTCAGACTACGTATATACATAACATTCCTTATACAACGTGTGTATCACATGTTCAGTGATGGTATTTATAGCTCAAAAGCAATGCGTTTAAAAAATTTGTAGGGATAGACCAATAAAGTCATTAAGTAGTAATGATCATACAAAACCGATGCAGATTATTCATCTACTAGTAGTGAAATAGCGTCCGTGCTAATAATTTACTTATGTCAAATTGAAGTAGAGCAATGGATGAACTTGGAATTCTGCTAAAATCACCCCACATAAGAGCGTTGGATTTTGATCGAAGTCTACGGAATAGACGAAGAGAACAAAAAATGCATATATGACTAGTTTAAACGTTTTCGGGAAGGAAATTAAATCATGGGTGACGAGCCACGTTCATATGAATGTGGAATTAACAAAGATAGTATAAGCAGAAGACCAAAATCTGGGTAAGCGCCAGGTCTGTTCCTTTTTTGTGCTACACACATTAACTAACGGGGAGAAAGAAGCAAACAAGCATACTGTTGGAGATTTTATTAAAATGTTCTACCAATTTAAAACTTTTCTGCTAACCATCATCATGAGAGATTAGAGCTAATTCAACCAATACGACACAGAATCGAAGCGTAAAAAGAGGCACCCTAAGACAATCTTCTCACAAAAGTTCAGAATCAAAACACTTTTGCTGCGATTTTCAATAGCAAAAGCATGATTCACCAAAAATTTGCCCTGCAAGAGCAAACCGTCCATGCAAAATACTACCAAATTGTATTGAAGCGCTTACTGTTGTGCATCGAAAATTTTCGCCAACGAATGTTCAGGAGTGGAACTTGGAATCTGTTACATGACAACGCAAAACCACGTACTACAATCCGTACGTAGTTTTTGGTCTGACACTGTGTTATTGTTATCACACATCGAAAATACAAGACTGATCTGGTGCCTGGAAACTCTACAAACTGGAAGGACACACGTTTTGCAGTCTTACGATTAATCCTACGAGGTGTAACATCTGTACTTTGATGGATTCAAACGTATACCTTCACTCACTCCAGTAACTTTATGACTGATATCAAAATTGTATTTTGTCAATGGTAGTTACTTTAAGGGTGGATAGTAGTACTTTGTCTCCCTATGTTGCTTTCTTACTTATATATTTCAATTTACCGAAATTTTTAGAGTCACTTTGTATACCCTGAACAAAAATTTATTTTTAAATAAATTATTCTTTGATTGCAGTTTCCATTAAATTTTAAGCAAACACTGTAAAATACATAAATTGTGTTTGAAAAAAGGACTATTTCAATTGTATGGGAGAAATCATCAAATTTTAATGTGGCATATTTCATCACTGTGGATAGAGTGGATTTTGGGAAAAGTTAAACAGAATCTTAAGATTTTACATTTTAAGTAAAACCTGAATACAGATATTTTGTTTCATCACATAACACATTTTACACAATTTTAAAAATCCAATTTTCAGAGTTATATTTACCTAATTCTCATAAAGAGAGTTAGATAAATAGAAATCTGAAAACTGGATTTAGTTATATATATATATATATATATATATTTATATATATATATATATATATATATATATATATATATATATATATATATATATATATATATAGGGAATCACCAAAAAAACCTGTTATTTTAACCCCAAAAAAATGCAAAATTTTAAATGTTTTAACATTTTATTTACCTTCAGAAAGAAAAAAAAAATTAGGAGATAATATTCAATGAAATTAGTGTTTCATTTATGAAAATGTGTACCACTAATTAATTATTGAAATGAATTTTTGTAGAGGATGTGTTTCAAATATTAAATAGAAATCTAAATAATCCTGCAAATATCCTTAAAATTATTTTTCAACATTTGTTTTAAATTTATCTTCATAAGTAACAATTAACAAGTGTAAAAGGTACCAAATTAATACATTTCACTTAAACATCAATCATTTTATTTCACATTTTGTATTCCTCTTTGAAATTTCTATTACTGCTTCTGAAATAAAAAAACTATTTTCACATACCACATGTCAAATATTTGATGCATTTACAAGGGAAATTTCGAATGCAAAAAAGGAAAAACTAAAAATTCATTTATTAGATCAGATTTCTTCTTCGCCTTTTATAAGACATACAAATGGTTTCGAATATTTTTCCATAAATGCTGCACAGGACTACCGCGGTCGAAAGGATGAAAATTTCATCTGAGAAATGAAAAGATTTCATAGCCTTCACTTTTCATTCTCATGCGATTCGCTGTGCTGAATCCAGAAGTTAGGAAAGTCTGACAAGATAGGCATTTCAATTCAACATTTCATAATGTAGAATACCATCCTGACCTTTATTTTCAGGATATTTAAGAAAATAATACAGCCTGTTTAAAAATGGCTAGACTTATTTTTTTTCATATTTATATAACAAATAATTTTCAATGTATTTTAAATGTATGAATTTGGAATAAGTTTATAAATTCAGTTGATTTCAAATTAAATTCAATGTTTATAATTAAAATACCCCATAATTTTTTTCCCTTTCACTTAAATGTTTTTCAACTAGTTGCAGCTTTGATAAAATTCTGTATTATTTGCACAAGAATTAATATGCCATTCTTGTTAAAACAATTTTCTATTAAATGGAAGGCGAGAATAATTGAATTGAGTGAAACGACTAAAAATAAATTATACATCATCTCTAAATAATTTTGACTTCCCGAATAATTTCTATTATATTTAAACCTTTTGTTAGAATTCACATTCTCATCAGTCAAAATAAGAAGTGCCAATAACTCTAATATTGAGTAATGACATGGCAGCAGTAGTCTGATGGTCATGGTCGAGGATTCCCGCAGGTGTTTCTTCGATTAGTGGATTCGATACCTAATGCCATTTAAGGCCCTATGTATTGTGATCCTGATCTTCGTTAAATATTGTTGAGTTCCAAAGGTCCACCGTTGGCATTGTATAGAAGTTTGGAGAAAGAGGTCCCAATTCATTTGTCATCCTCCTGACGTCACCGACATAGAAATAACTAGGTCTATCGCCAAATGTTTTTAATTTCTAAGAAATCACAATCACTTCAGTAACAAAAAATTAAAAAAAAAAATTAGGCAAACTGAAAACATAAGTGATATTCTGGTTCTTTAGAAATCTAAATATAATATTTAATGTTCGAATGATTCAGTTCTAAACTTTTATTCCACTTAACAGCTATAATACGAGTTAGAAATAGTTCTATTTAGGAAGTAAACAATTCACAACATCAATATTTCTTTACCACAGACTATGAGCGTCACTGTAAATTAAGGGATCATAAGTCTTTTTAAAAAGCTAAAAATGAAGCAAAATCGCATGAATTTTTAAACTTCCTTAAATTTTTAACAATGTTTCTTGGCAATAACAAATGGATATTGTATTAATAGAAACATGTCAAATAATTATTTTTAGTATTAAAGTAAATTCTTAACTCGATCTATTGAAATTAGGAATTTTGGATTTCCTTTTGCAAACGATGTGTATTTACGCGTAGCTTTTTTCTTAAAAAAAGTTACCAACATATGTTTACAGTTTTTTTCCTTAACGAAGGAAATGAAGTGGTCGTCAACATGATGAAACATTAAACACTAATTTTTAATAAATTACAAAAACCTAAAAATTTATTTTTAAAATTTAAAAAAAAATAATGGTCATTAAATACATACAGATGGAGGACAAAATAATAAGAACACCTGTGAAATAATGGTAAATCTTTATTAATAGTGGGTTCGACCACCCTTTGACTGAAGTACAGATTTAATGAAAAGAGGGAAAGGTGCATAAAGGTCATAGACAATATTTAAAGGAATATTAAGCCATTTCTCCTGCAGAATGGTCTCTAATTAAGAAAGGCTAGATGGTGGTAGAAATCGGGAACGAAGTTTGGACTCCAAATATTCCCATAAATGTTCAATAATATTCAAGTCCGGAGACTGAGGGAGCCAGGCAAGATATTCAACTTTATCGCCATGCTCTTCGAACCATGCTTGAACACACCTAGCAGTGTGGATAGGGGCGTTGTCGTCTTGAAAAAGCGGTTGCTCTTCAGGGAATACAGTCTGGACAAAAGGATGCACATCACCCCTAGAATGCTTAGACATTGATTAGATTTGATTCTCCCATTCAGAATAACAAGTGGTCCAAGACCTCTCCAAGATATCGCACCCGATACCATAATGGAGCCCCCCATGCTTTACGGTCGGCAAGAGGCATTCAGGATTAAACGCGTTTCTGTGCATTCACCAGACATAAAAACGTTCGGTCGTCTGAAATAGGGTTAATGACGATTCATTTGACCATATTACATGTTGCCAATGCTGTGGAAACCAGCCTTTGTGATCTCTGCTCCATTGGCGTCTCTTGAAATGATTACTTGCTGTCACCAAGGGCTTATGAATTGCCACTCTGCCATAAATGTTCGCCATGAAGTTCCCTTTGACAGATTTTTTTTTAAATGGGGTTCTGGAGCTAACTGTTCATTTCGAATGTTATCTCGGATAACGAATGCTTGTGCTTTCGGGCTACTCTGCACTTTCAGACCCGTCTATCCCTAACAGCAAGCTTGAACTTTCGAACACTGTTGTGCTTTGAAGACGTCGTCTTACCCTCTTTAGTGTACGTTGTCATAACGGCTGATACCGTACTCCTTGTAAACCCCAAAAGGTTTGCTGCTTCCGTAACTGATGCTCCACTTAAACGCGCTCCAACAATCATTCCTCTTTGGAACTCTGACAGATCTGACATTTCACCTAATCACAGGCAGTTCGATAGACCCTCGCAACGCAGGTGACTGCTGTTGAGAGACTGATACCTTCCTCTTTACGCTCACTAGGTGGTAGACTTCTGTTGCAGGTGGTGCAGCTTTACTGCAGGTTTGAAATACGTCATACTTTATCACAGGTATTCGTATTATTTTGTCCTCCATCTGTATATAACATAAAATTGATTCAATAAAATTACTAACTCATTCGTCATTTTATGTACCGATATGATCATAATATATTATAAAAATTTTATCAAATTCCATTAAGAGGAATTTGATGAAATTTGAAAAATATTATTATTGAAAAAATGATTCTCCAATGCACATTTTATTTTAATCCTTGAAATAATGATTATTTGAATTAAAAGTAATGTGAATTTGTAAAGACAATAAATATTAATCACTTTTTCCAAAAACAATATTAATTGCGGGACGGCCTTCTGTCTTAATCGTTTTACCGTTTTCTCTCTCTCTGAGACAAAGAAAAACCATGAAACTCTTTCGACACAAGAAAGCGCCATCTAAAAGCGTGTACATACTCCCCATTTTGAAAGCACAAGGATTCAAGTAAATTTATAAAAAATACAACAAGTTGAATTTTTTCAGGACTAATACCTCGTGATATTGTCAGCTGGATAAGCATTTGTATTCAATTGATTTGAAATCTTTCGTTCTTTCTTGTATTTTTTACTAGATTTACCACAAAGACTTTAAAAGTTACAGGTGGAGAGTTCGAATATAAATAACAGAACTAAGCGAATATAAATAACACAATCATACGCATCCTTAGAAGCATCACTAAAGCCAATCAAGTGAATCTACTGTGCATTAGAACAAAACACATGACGTTCTATATTCAAGTGTCTCAGTTCAAATAACTCTTCTTAAAATTTATCCCAATTTTTTCTTAAGGGCCAAGGAATTTTGTCATTCCACTTAAGCTTAAGAAGCCACAGCTTCTGCATGTAAATCTTTGCTGTAACTATGACCAGACCCAGAAGACTTAAAGGGTCAAACAATCTGATAATATCAGATAGCATCGTTCTTTTTGTCACGAAACTCTTAAATGGTTGAATATTGAAACAAAAGGTGTCTAGGTTTATACCGCAGGCCAAGTGTTTTAACAGTTTCCAAATTCTGGCTATCAAAGTTGTATTCCTCTACCATCACTGAAACATTTCCAACAATAATGGGTTATTCCAAATTCACTTATGGAGTTCCATTTCACCTGAATTTAATAAACGGTTTAATTGGATTTGAAGTTAAATGGGAGTACATAAGTGTTCAGCACCACTTAGAATATCGTCTACATAAAAGTCACTGCCTGCTGATGCACCTAACGGATAGCTTTTTGTTTCATCGTTGCATAGCTGTTGCAACACTATTGTCATAAAATATGGTGCACACTTGTTCCCATCGATAACAGTGAGTAATTTAAAAACGTGTATTTTTTCATAATTATTATGTTTCCATAAAATGCGCTGCAAATTACACTAAGTGGGACTATCCTTAATTTGTCGGAACGTCTTTTTAATGTCTGCCCTAAAAACTATGGTATGTTTCCTAAACCGCAATAAAATGGAAAATAAGTCATCTTAGACTACATATACTGCATACAAATTATCAAAAAGCGATTGTTCAGACGATGTTGCTTCTGAAGCATTTAAAACAACGGATAAATTCGTAGTACTATTTTCCGGTTTATTAACGCCATGATGAGGCATAATATATTTTGGAGTTTCGTTAGTTGTCTCTATATGGCCTATAATCTCATACTCGGTTAAGATACCCTATACAATTTCAAATACTAATTTTTTCTTCTGAAACGTTACCAAATGGAATTCAGTCCTTTGATTGCGATGCCCTTCGACTCACCTAAACACGGGGGTTCTTCTTTTAAAGGCATTGTAACGATATAGCGTCCATCGTCATTCCTGAAAAGCGTTTTCGTGAAATGATCTTCAAAAATTAGGCTCTCATTATTTTATATTCTACACCGACATGTTCAATTTCCAAAAAAACTCCTCAAAGTTATGTCTACATTTTTCGTAATTAAACCACAATGAACAGAAATTTCGTTTTCTATCGGAATACCCACAGTGCAATGAACCCAAGCACTGTATTTTCCAAAATTATATATGTTCCTGGAGGACCTAACTGAGTACATTTTAAGAGTTCGTTAGATATTTGCATCAATAAAATATCCACAACATCTGGTTTATTGAATATGACGGTTGCGAATTTTAAATTATCTAACTCAAACGTATTAATGTTAAAATATTTAGCAGGTGATTAATCTGTAATATTCGAGACTATAAAAAGCTGTACTCATTTTTTAAAGTACCACTTAGATTCGCATTTCTTGTTTTTACAACAGAGTTTATAACAAACGAATACTTATTCAAACCTGGAATTACTATAATTAGTTATTTTTCTTTCTTTAAATTCAGTTTATCAGCGCAGTGTTTTGAAATGAAACATTGCTGACTTCCGCAATCTAGCAAGGCACGCATTTCATAAAACATCCCAAAGTTATCCGCGAACATTAATTTTGCTGTACTCAGCAAAGCCATTTGAGATTCATTAGTAATAGCATTTGTTGATGTAAAAGTGAGTGATTCTCTATTCTCCGATAAAGAACGATCGTCTGACCTTGGATTCTTAGGGTCAAATTCATCAAACATTACGTCTAACCCCACCAGGGCGATTGCGCTCTCGTTTTTTTTCTTCTCTTATATTAGAACTTCTTTAAATTTTTTCACAATGTGTAAAAATATTTGATATCGTTTTTTGCAAATGGAACAATTTGACTTAGAATAACAGTTATTGACCTTTGGTGATCGAGGCAATTAAGACATAATTGATTACTATTCACGATCTCAATTCTTTTATTAACATGTATTGTTTTAATAATGGGACAAAAATTAAGTTAATGATTCCCATTCAGTTTGCCAATAACAAATTTCTTCTAACTTCTGACTTTTGTTTTAAATTCTGAGATAAACGATTTAGAAATATTTTGAGGACTGTATTCATTTCTATATTTTGGTGAATTGTTTCTAAACTGTGGATGTGAAATCGCATTAGTTTCGGGTTTACACTTATTTTTTGATGATAAATAAATATCACAGCATCTTGATAACTCTCGTGGTACAAACCAGAATTCGCCCTGCTTTACACCTATATGTATTTGAAATTCACGATCTAGTCAGTTACATATTTTGTCGGAAACCTATTAAATCACACTATTTCTTGAAATCGCTCACTTTCTTAATTGGCAATAATAATCAAATGCTCCGCTTTATCTCGATGTAAAATGAACATAGCTTTCGTTTGGAAGTTTTTGTGTTCTACGAAAGTTATTTATTACCATTTGTGGAGTGGATTGGAATTCCTTTAACACAATTTCTTTAAGTTACACATAATTAATTAGATCATCCTCACTCAAATGTACCATTAAATTGGTAGCCTTTTCGCCTAAGATATTTAATAAAATTTCTGATTTAAATTCATCAGGAACCTTTTTTTTTTGTTTGTTTCGAAACCACTTTCATGAGATGAAAAAAACAATTATACGACTCTGCGAATGAAAGAAACTGAAAAGTTAATATCTCATTACTCTTAATTAAATTTTCTAAATTGTAATTTGATAAATCGAAATCGCAATATGTTGCTGCTTCCTATTTTTGAGGTGTTTCTTTCTCAAAATTAGCGAGTTCTAACTGTTTTTCTAACTGAACTAGTGTAATTTTTTCTAATTCTAATTTTGCATCTCTGTCTTCTCTCTCCTGCGCTTCCCGTTTCTGAATAACTGACTCAACAACAACTTCGACTACTTCATAATTAGTTTTTTAAACATCACTTTGCTCAATTAACGTTCTTAAATAGACGACTTTAACAATCTTAGGAATAATTATACATCAAGTTCTTCAGTGACCGCAATTAATTCACTCTTTTTTAACTTATTTAAGACCGACATTAATATAATTGAGAAGAGAACCTGATAATTTATGAGCCAAAATTATTTAAAACAAAAGTATATTCTCAATATTGAAAGTATATTTACAAAAACAATTGTAAAAATACTATTTCAATATTACCGAAACTGAAAGTACTCAGAATTTACGCTTGGAATCAATACTGGAACTCTGCTCGACTTGACCAATTGTAATGGCTTATAGACGCAGGAAGAATCATATAGAACGCAATAATCACTCCTTCTGTCCTACTCGTTGTTTCACCGTTCTCTCTCTCTCTCTGATAAAAAAAAAACAAAAAAAAAACATGAAACTCTTTCAACAAAAGAAAAGGCCATCTAGTGACTTGAACAATACCGATAATTTTTAATAACTGAAAAGCAAGCAACATTAGAATTCTTTGTTTAAATAGAATTTGGTATTTTAGAAAATATATTAAAAACTTTTTTGATTTGTAATTTGCAAGTATATTAGTGTGTTTAGTTACATTCATTTGAAATAAACATTAATTTACTATATTTCTCTTTACAATTTATATAAAAGTTCCTCATTAATTATTCTCTCAAAAATATTAAACTTTAAAATTCCCCCCACACATGTAACAGATAACTTTAAGATTAAGCATTTACAGATAACATTTTATTATGGTTTTTTAGCTTGTTGTACTTCATCTGTACGCAGATTTGTCTGCAATATCAATCATTTTTTTTAAATTCATAGATATTGCAAAATAATTTTCGTCTGCTTTATTACCATCATTAAAAAAAACAATTGCTTGATTCGTAAAAATTTCGTAATGAAATTATCGTTTCATTGTTGTTTTGATTTTTCTTCCCCCCCCCCTAGATACTTGTGTAGAATTTTAGGTTGGGATTGATAGTTGAATATTGGCTTTATTTAATCCATTACAGTAATTGGTAGATTTTGTGCTTATGCTTAAGAGTACCCTTACAACCACCTAATAAATTATTTGATATCTCCATACTTATTTAGATCCCCAGGACAAATCCTGTGCAAAGAATTTTTTTCACTTGAAGGGTTATGGAAACATACCACCCAAACAACTTTTCACACATATATAAGGTATGCTATTTCTTACGTGATTGCATAACCATCATGTACAGTAATGAAGTGAATTATTTTGTCTTTCAATCTGCTATTCTTAAATATTTGCTAACCTTCACTGAGTTTGGAAGTTTTTGCTGCAATGTTTGTAAAGCTGTGTCCATTTTTTTGGATCCCTTAAAATACCAAAGCCAATTCACGTCACATCGCACAAAATATATCGGGTTATATAAGTGAATGTAGAAGAAAAAAAATAAGAAATCGGTATAAATTCATTTTGTTAATATATGTCTAAAATAAAGCAGAATAGAGCACTCAGCGTTTTATCACTTGAACCATATTCGCTAAAATAAGGAAACAATTTTCCTAAAATGATACTTTATCATTAAAATAAGAAATAACTTGAGAAACATTCAATCAAATAATTCTAATAAAGTTTCAATGTAAATAGTAAATTTCCTCTGAATTACATTAATCTGCAAATATTTAAAATTTTAATTTCTTCATAATTCGCAGTTTAAATAATTGTTATTTTACTCGATATTCAACAAAAACTGTAAAAAAAATGTGGTTCTGAAAGAATAAACCAACTTTTCCTGTGTCAGAAATGGAAAAAAAGGAAGGGAAAAAAAAAACATTTTCATTTTTTTTTTTGCCTTTCATATATGGGAGTCAGCCTTTCAACGGAACTCTCCCTTTCCCATGCAAATTAAAATACTTTTTTCTTGCAGAATAAGACATTTTTTTTAACGGAAATAAACGACACTTTTCTTTCTGTGTGTTAAATTCAGAATAAAAGAAAACTTTTTTAAACAGAGAAAAGAAAGTTTTTGTTTTGTCCTAAATAGGGCATGGTAAAAATAATTTTTAAAAAGTTCATTATGCTAGGTCGAATGAGTTGGATAAGAAGAAGAAACCAAGCACGTTTAATATTTTAATTACACAATATTATATCCATCTTACGTGAAATTATGTTACTTAAGTGAAAAACGAATTCCTTCTACGGAAGAAAACTAATTACCATTTTAATTTATTTTACTGTTACGAATTACATCAATGAAAAATTTAATTCTAAAAAATCTGCATTTTCATATTTAAATAAAAAATGACCAATTAAAAAAAAGAAATATAATGTTATACTGTAAGAAATTAAAGGATAAATACCTTTCCTATTAAATACTTAAATTGTTTCAATTCAAATGGTAAGTATAAAAGTATCAAGGGCTTCCTTTTAATAGCGTTATATATAATGTAAGAGTTATAAATCAAACAAATTTTCAGAGAAAGTAAAGATACACAGGAATGTATAATTTTCTAATATTACACATACAAAATATTTAAAAATATACTGCTGTTTGTAGAAAATGCAACACCATGAAAGAATCATCAGAATCAAATGAAATTTAATGCAGAAACGACTTGTACTGATACAAATAAATGATGAAATTTTCAAAACAAAAGAAACAAATTAAGCGTCCGAAATCAGTATTTGGTGCAGCCACCATGCGCTGCAATAAGTGCTGTTATACGACGTGGCATGGAGTCAAACAGATGTTGAATATCTGCTTGAGGAAGAGAATTCCATATCGCTTGTATGCGCAACCAAAGTTCGTCTTTGGAAACTGCAGGACGCGGATCACGAGCGAGACGCCGACCAACCATATCCCACACGTGCTCAATAGGCGACATATCCGGTGAATAAGCAGGCCAAGGAAGAAGTTGCATGCGTTGTGCTGAACAGAAGTCTCGAACAGTCCGCGCAACATGTGGGCGTGCATTATCCTGCTGAAAGATAGCTCCAGGGATGCCTTGAAGGAAAGGAACGACTTCGGGCTGTAGCACTTCACGGACGTACCTGTTGCTATTGAGATTACCCTCAATTCGTATCAAATTGGATCGTCCATGATACGAAATCGCACCCCAGACCATAACTCCGGGTGTTCGACCACTATGTCGTTCAATAATACACTCAGGAAGGCAGCGTTGACCGGCATAACGTCTAACACGAACACGGCCATCATGGGTCCACAAATTGAAGCGTGATTCATCTGAAAAGACAACTTGGTGCCAATCAGCTCGCCTGTCTCTGTGCTCAAGAGCCCACTGCCGACGCAGCCGTCGATGATTCGCCGTGAGGGGAATCCTGTATAAAGGCACCCTTGCACGCAATCCACGGCGCAGCAGACGACGACGAATTGACGAAGCCGACAATTGTACACCTGTAGCAGTAGACCAACGTGCTGCCAGCTGCCTGGAGGAAGCTGTGCGATCATTCACCGCCATGCGGAGCAGGTGTCGATCATCGCGCTCTGACGTCACCTTCTGTCGTACAGTGCCTGTTTTTCGAGTTGTTCGGTGCTCGTCGGTCCACTGCTTCCAAACTCGCATCACTGTGGAACTGTTCCGCTGCATACGAGCTGCTATTGCGCGATAGGAAAATCCTCCTTCTCGAAGGCCGATTATCCTCCCTCGTTCAAACTCCGTAAGTTGCTTGAATTTCTTATTCTTCCGTCGTGGAGGCATACTCAGGTCTCACTAAACGTTTGCCACTAACAAATAATCATAGACTTTTTTCAACGTCCCGCTACAGCACTTTATTTATACGCTTTCAGCATCAATTCAGAGGGCGCTGCGCGCGCTGCGCACGCGCGATGGCTCTGAAACTTTATTAATTTGTATAATATCCTATAATTGACATTTGCTGCGAATTTCATTTGATTCTGATGATTCCTTCATGGTGTTGCATTTTCTACAAACAGCAGTTTATGTATTTAACTTTTTTTACTATCTTAGTTATAAAAATATTAATCAAGTTTATTGAAATACATAATACTACAGCAATATATACTTTATATCCTCGCACTTTTTCTTCATTGTTTTTAATTAATTCATTTTGAAATAAAATCGTTTTGCCTTCATTTACAGTTTTAAACTTTTTTCCAGTGTTTTATGCTTTCGTTTTTGAACCATAATTATTAAGATCTTTAATTTTTGAAAGAAATTTTTAAATTCAATTTATTTTTTTTCATATCTGGTTATGTTTTTCCGATATTAATAATTATTTATGTGTATTATATATTTATTATAAATTAAATATAATATTATTGAATTTGAATACTTACATATTTTTGGAAAGATTTTAGATAATCATGTATATAGTAATATTTTTTTTATAAGAGAGAAAATTTTAATTTTAATGAACAAGATAACTTTTTGCAATAGAATCTTGATGATCTCAATTTTACAACGTTTTTCTGAATTTCACTTGATGTGTGTGTCATCAAATTTTCGATCGTTAATTTAACCAACTTCCCATCAAGCTAGAGCTTTGAAATTTTAGGAACCGTTCGTACTCGCCTAACAATGCAATATTTAGACGTTTGCGACAAGTTTTAACTAATATTTCCATAATTTTAATAAGTCAAAATATTCTTTCCTCTAGGCGCTTTTAGGATTGAGGAAAAAATTTCTTTCCCCCCTCTGGGAGCACCGGGCCCTCCCCACGCCACATGAGGAATCGTAAACCTTTTGTACTCACAAAGGGGAGATACTATCTCCCCTTTACTATCTCTGAGATAGTAAGGGTTGGTGACTTTTAGTCAGTAATCATTCGCAAGAAAGAAAGTTTCCAATATTTGGCGCCATGTCTTATCACAATAATTTTTTCTGAATTCTGGTTCCCATTTTTTTTAATAGAATGACTTACAAACTTTCAAATGCATGTTTTGATTTTATGAGTATTATGAATTTTTTAATACTCTCATAAATGTCTCTTTTTGAGTAAATTTTAAAGTTAAAAATAACTAACAATTTTAACTAATATTTCAATAATTTTCTCTAATAAACTTTGCCACCATATAAAAACGTTGTTTTTGAAAACGTTGGTTTTTATATCGAATTATTTATAAATATTACATACAATTACATCTTATGTAGTAAGAATTAGATACTCATTATATACTATTTATAACTATTTGTATTAAAAATTTAATTAAATTATAAATAAATATCTTCAATATAAAACAAATCGTACAAATTTCAAAACTAATTAAAATATAAAAGTTATGAAACCAATGAAATTATTTAAGTTAATAATTTAAAAAAGTATTGGAATATTGTGTAATTTTTATTAATGATTAAATATGTTTCCTTGTTTTTTTTAAATTTTTATTAAAGAATTTAAAATTTGATTTGTAAGTTATCTTATGTCATTTGATAAATTAATTGAATAATCACCTGAAATTTGAAACACTTAGGACATCTGGTAGAATGCAATGTAATACGTAAATACCTGGCATTTACGAATTACTAATTAATTAGGCAATTTACGTTTACTATTTTTCAAAATGTATTACAAATATATGAAAATGAATATATAATAAAAAAGAAATTTTGTTTTTAATTTTTTTCTGGTGGTTATCTGCATGGTATTCATATTCTGCTATCAGAAAGTGGAGTATATATTTGTTGATGTTAGTCCTGAATTCAACGCTGTTTTCCTTATAATCATCGAAATAAAATCCTCAAAATGGTTGTGATACCTTATTTATACTACTTCAAGAGCTGTTGATTTCTGCAATCCAAGCATAAACACATATCAGACATTATCCACTAAATGCTATGGAGAAATTTCAGCTACTTAGTCTTACTGCAGACACTAAACCATAATAGAAGTTCTGATGACCGGCATATCAGATGGAGATCTGTATTTTCTTCCCAATTGTATATCTCTGCATTAAAAGGAAATGATAAAGATTCTGTATATTTTAAAACACAAAGATATTTTTGGTAGTGTGTTGCCATTTTTAGGTATGTGAGCAGAAAAAGTAAACATTTATTTTTCCTGTTAAATTGAACTAAGAATTAAGCTAAACAAGTCAATGCTTATCTTATGATGCATACGGAAGTATAACATAAAATTAAAATATCTCCTACTTTTTCCTCTAGTAGCACTGTAAAGTGTGTAAGTAATAATTTTAGTTATATGATTTACAAACACAAAAATCGAATTGTAATTATATATTTCTTTAAGACATAAATTTCGATCTTAAATATAACAATGTAGAATTAAAATAAAGTAAATATTAATCTTGGAAGAAATATAGAAACAAAGTTTCTTAAGATATTTAATTATTAATTCAAATTTATTATAAGTTACAATAAAAATATGAAATCCACCTTAAATATGTATCTTTTATAAGTGATAAATATTATATACTTTTCTGTTAACACTTTCTAGCTCAGTGTTTCACGCAAGGGACAATTTTAATTGATTCACTTCTCAAACCGTTAAATTCATCAATAAATGGATAAAAGTTGGTTTCCTATTTCCTTTAAACTATCTACTTAAATGAGAGATGATAGCACAATCCATAATTTTCAAATATAATAATTGATGTAAAATATTATATTTTCAAAGATATTATTTGTCTAGTTTTTTTTTTCAGGCACAAAATTTATTGCTTGATTAGCAATTTCTTTGTTAATTTGTTGACTATAGAGTCAACTATATATATTATACTATATTATTTATATGTTTCCTAAGCGGGAACACAGCGACTTAAGCACATTGCATGTTACGTAAAAGAACGTGATGACTCATAGAATATCTGGTTTCTGATTTTCTCTACGTGGTGTAACGAAGTGACATGAGGTTTAGTAAAGTGTCTTGGTAGCGTGATGGAACACTTAGTTAAAGAGATTTTTTTTTATTTACTGTCGCATTCGTAAGTTATGGCTTTTTTACCTTATCACATTTAGCAATAATATATCAAACACATGCCAATTAAAAGTACGCGCAGAAAATGTGCATACTGTAGCAAGAAAGCGAAGCCGTACAAAACTGTTTTTATGTGCAAAATATGAAAAATGGCTTGTGTTTCTTCCAAAACTGTGCGACGTGCTTCCAAAAATATCAAAAATCTAAAAAAAACATACACCGATTTGTAAATATGAGCGCTTAGCCGCACTATGAGAGTTCTACTGCCTCAGAGTTCCCGTTCAGGAACCAGCATCAAAACGGTAAATAAAATATTTACACAAATTTATCTGCGTACTCCTTTAGTCCTAAACACATAGCCAACACAATTTTTTGTCAAAATAATAGTTTTAAAGGGTAGTGTGCCGCAGATGGTTAAAATGAAATACATCTTTTTAACATATTTAATGATTTAAATTAAATAATATATTCAAACCAAGAGAATGATACTTGTTAAAATATGTACGAAAATATACTGATTAATACAATTAATTTGTATCTCAAACTTTTTACTATCTTTAAGAAATATTTTTTTTGTTTATTTGCAAGCAACATAATTTTATTTTTTTCACTTAAATTATATTGGTACATTTTTAAATTATAATTTTGTTTTTTCGGAAAAACAGAATTTAATCCCGTTATTGGTATTCAAAATAGTACTTCCAAAGGTCGCAATACCATAAAACGCAAAATATTGAAAATAATTATCCCCTTATTTTTTTACAACTTCTATAAATATATGTGCAAAAGTTATAACTTTAGCTGCATTTTTAGTGAGTTATTTAAATTATCTTTAACAGTGCGCAAATTTATTTCATTGACTTTCATTTCCCTGAAATACTTGAACTGATTTTCTCCCGTATATTCTTTTAACGACGGTCATACATATAAAATTCGAAGAACTTCTACCTGATCATTATAAGAATTTTTTGAATTTTGCTTCAATTCTTTGTGTATTATATTAAGTATGTTTGCATATTTTCATTTAAATCTAATCACTAAATTATACATAGTTAGGATTTATTGTTTTTAGTATTATCTGATAGGAAAAAAAATCATACAAACTCATACAAAAAAATTGTACAAAAATAGTGTAAAAAAATAGTAAAAATTGTAGAAATAGTGGGATTTTTAAAATATTGAAATATTTTGAAAAAACTGAACTAAAAATTTAAATATTTATTAATCTGATTTAGAAATCATTTTTTTAATTAAATGAATATCTCCTTGGTATTCAAATATAGGGAACATAATCTTTTACTAATAAATATCTAAGAAAAAAGCAATCGCTGCACTGTATTGTGTCTCCTTGAGAAAATTTCGCCTTTCGTTAAGTAGAAATTTAACTACTAATAAAATTTTGCTTAAAATTGTTGTTGGGTTTGCAAAAGAAAAGTAAATAAATAATGTGAATATAAAAATAACATCAACGCCTCATTATGACTATACCTTTCAAAATTCCATAAAATTATTTTATATAAGTTAATAACTTGTTAAAGGTAATAACCATTTTAAACATTTGCACTTTTTCATTAATACAAAATCCATAAGTATCTGCTAATTATGAAAATAATTTATATTGCCCCGAGGGGAAATATATAATCAGGCGGATAAATGATTTAATTTGTTTGTTCATTCTTTTAATTTTCTTTACATTGCTGGAAATCCATGCTTAAGTAAGAATCTTACGTTAAATATATGTCTCTAATGTTATTATAAATAATAAAACATTTTTTTTAAAAGCTTAAGTGCTATTCTAAATACGAATAATCTATATGCTGTATATCGCTAATTAGTATTAGTTCTTAGAATATTCAATAAGAACGATTTTCTAAAAGTGTTAAACATATTTTCCATGCATTGTTCATTCTATTTATGAGTGATGTAGTAAACAGAATTTATTATAAGTAAATTATGATAGGGAGATGGTAGTTAATATAATTTCAATATTTTATATTCTAAAGAGAATAATCATTCGAAAACTAACCCTAAAGAATTTCCAATAGATACCTGTGCTAGACAAAATTTTGCTGAGTATTTTCATTACTTAAAGAAAAATATTTAATAACTTTTTTTTAATGTTTGATTAAAAATCAAAGGAAAAGCATTCGCAATTATTTGTAAGTCTTCACTTAAAGAATGGGTATTCAAAATTCTTTACATCTGAAAAAGAAGAATATACAATTTGAATATTTAATGATTTAATTGGATGTATAGTAGGAGTTGGCAAAATATTTTTTGAATGGATTCTAATTATTTTTCAAATTTTCAACGAGTAAATTTTAATATTAATCCGTGAATTTAAAAGTTATAAGGCAGTATTTCCCAATGAAAGGGGTGAATATCCATTACCCGGTGAGAAAAAAAATTGCTGGAACACTCCGTCTTTGCTTCATATTAACTTAATTCTAGAAATGATACGGAAATATCTCTTTGATACTTTTGAGTTTAGGTGTAATTTAAACCTGACATCCAAAATTAAAATATTAGAGTTTGTAAATTATAAGTGAAGGTTGTAGCTAATACAAAATAACTCAATTAGCAGTTACGTCTTTGGGAAATTGGTAATTATAATGCTTTTATAAAAGTAAAACAATTACAAAATGAGAAGTTGTTACTAAAACGGTGTTCAAAATTATTAGAATTCGAATATTTTGCAGAAATTCATAAAAAAGAATTGAATGAAATCTAAAAATACTGTTTCGAAACAAAGATGCAAATATTGTTCGTCGACTACGTAAGCGTATATGCATATGGGGGCAAAACTAGTCGAAAAACTGGATTTTTTAGCGTGCGTGCCAAAATCCACATTTCATTCGCTAGCGCATTTTGCCGAATTGCTTGGTTTTTTTTTTTTTTTTTTTTTTTGCAGTAATCGCTTAAGTTAAAATTCAAACAATAAAAATGAGTTATGACCAAAATTTTTATGATGGAATAAGTTGGCGAATATGGGTAGGATAGAAGAAAGTCATTCCTAAATCTAGATATGCAGAGAATTTGCTTGAATGCCCAGCGTAGGGTGCAACTTAATAGCTTAAGGATACCGGATCCGTCGGGAGAATGCCTAGTAAAAGTTAGCTAAAGACACTAGAAAGGCCACAGAGAATCACAATTAATCCATTACAGCGATCCGTAACAGTGATGCTACAATTTCTCAGGTCTTTCATCGGTTGTATCCCGAGTTTCAAGGATGACTGTTTCCAGAAGACTCATGAGAGAGGGTTGTTTGCAAGCAGATCTGTTGTTTGAGTCCAGCTCAGCTCTGCGAACAGGAGAGTCCTCTTTAAATGATGAAAAGATCGTACAGATTGAATCATGAAAAACTGAGAGACCGTTCTCTTCACTGTTGAGTCCCTGTTCAACCTAACCATAACATCTTTAGAGGTACAGGGATAAGTTATTGGAGATCTATATCCTCTTTTTCATATATTCAGTTGCTCCGGAAGGTTTTCATAATACTTTTCTATACTGCTGCTGAGTATTTTTTTTTTTAAATTCAGTAGAACATAACTTCTATCAAGAAATCAAATGGTACTAAAGGTTATTTGATATGTGAAAAGACACACAAATAAGGCTTTTCGAAGATGTATTCAGTATTTGAAATTACGATTATTTTTTCGACATGTCTCCATTAATAAATAAAGAACAATTGTAGAGGACTCCAGTAGTTGCTCCACTTACGAATGATTGTTTGTAATGAAATTTTCGTACCTTGCGTAATTGAAACAGAAATTATCTTAACACCAAGTACTTTCTAAAATCCTTCATTAAACATTATGTTTACTTTACATGATTTTTCTTCAATCTTATACTGAAAAAACAGTAAATTTTACTCACATTTACTACTATAAAGGACGGTTATTACATTAAGCAAAGTCTAATTTTCCACTAAATTAATTCTAGAAAATAGAAAAATACGGTATTTTTGCAACGATTCATAATCTAAAAAGGAATTGAATGATACTGATACAAATATTTTTTACAGTCTCATAATAAAAAGCATTTATAAAATAAAAACTAAAATTTATATAAACATTACATTATAAGATAATTGTATATTCATAATTCTACACAGTATTTTGGTTATTATGTTACTTAAGCGAAATAACATTCTTCCGGGTCTTTTATTTTGTGAATTAAAAATGAAAAAAAACAATTATTTTGAGGTAATTTTTCATAGTTATCTCTAATCAACATGTCTAAAAATATTTTTAGGATTTCTGTAATTTATTGGATATACACATTACAATAGAGTTTTAATATTTCTCATATTCTGAATTAGAAAAAAAGCGTAAGTCAACAAAACTAAATGCCATTGATAAGTAATATACAATGTAATACACATGCTGAGTAAACCTGAAAATTTAAATTTTCTAATCGAGCAATTGCACGCATATGTTTAATAGTAGGTACCATCAATGTCCCAATTATTGTTATTTATATAAAAGATGTTCTGAATAGGCTTATAATAAAAGGTAAATGAATTTTGACTACATAAATTAATGTATAAATGTTTGATAAGATTAGTATGTATTTTGCACACCATGTTTACAGAATTCCTACACATGGTTTTACATTAATGCAAGAAATTGTTCTCTTTTGTGTATTTTTGTGTTTTAAATAACACATTGTTTTAAGTTATATTAGCCTTTTAAGTAGTTATTTGAGTTTTTATTATCTTCTTTTAATTGTTTCATTTGATTTTGGTTTTCTTTATGATATATTTTGGACTTATAGCTGTTTTTAACGAGATATTTTGTTGTGTATATAATATATATATATATTAGTTTTTCTTTTGACATTAATATAACTCTGTTTTTAAAATTAAATTTAAAAAATTCAGTTTCATTCACTTTTCCTTTTTCAATTTATGTCTGTCTTCTTTTCTGATTTGCTTTATGTTTTTTTGTTACTGTTTCAGTTATGATTTTAATTTTTGAAGCTTGTCAGGAATTAAAATGTTAATGTATCCCTCTTTTAAGTTATTTGAACGTAAATGTTATTAATTATTTTGCATGAGCATTAAGTTCTCACTGTAGCTTTTAGTATGAAATGATTACCATCTCACACACAGATCAAGCCCTTATTGGTTATTTTTGTAACAAAAAAAATATAATATTATATGTGATTCTCTTCTATTTATGGAAAATTAGTCTTATAAAAATACAAATACCAGTTCTTTAAATAAAAAAATAAATAAATATTAGATATTCTAAAATCAGTAAATGAAGAGATAAAAGTAGAGAGAGCATTAATTCCAGTCAATATAATATTTTTTAATTGCATTACTTGACACATTTGCTATCCAGGCCTATTAATTCCCACAGAAAAGCACACTTAAGATATTAGATTAAGACAAAAGCCAATATTTTGTCAACTGGTCTTTTGTGGACTGCCAATAGCATTTGGATTGGCAATGCATAAGGCAAGCGAATATTGACTTTCCACCTTTCAATGAAAACTCTTGGGATTTCACGAATCCAGCAGCAATAAACGAAAAATATCTACTTTAAGAAAGGAACAAGATGAGTTTGCCCTAAAAAAGTTTCATATGTTTTTTTTTTCTTTGAAAAATATTGGCACCTGCAGATATTCCACACATATATATTCTACTCATATACACATACACGCACGCACGCACACGCATGTGTGTGTTTGTGTGGTGTGCGAGTTTCTCTACATATGGAGGGAAACTCTTTTGGAACATGCAGAATACTTTATATACTGTAAGTTTCATCTATCTCTGTGTATAGTTGTTAATATCCAATATTGTATGGAAACAGCATTGAATATTTTACGTAAGCATTTCTTGTGAATCTCCATTTAGAATGAGAATTTAAATATAAATGGAAAAAATGTATTAGGAAACAATATTAAAATTATAGCTCATATATAAATGTAGATAAGTAAAATAAAATTCATTATCGTATGTTTGGGAATGTCATAAATGTTTTACTATCTTTTTACTTTATGTGAATCTTATAAAGAGTCTTAGATGTTTTTTTTTCTATATTATTGAGAATTTTGTAGTGTATCAAACATTATTTTTCAGCAATATTAGAAAAAGAAATGTCACGACACTCAGTATATATAATTTTGATTGTTTTTTTGGAATCAAATCTAATGTATTAAGTCTGCATAACAGTTTATCTATTTTGAAAAAAAATAAAGTTAGGATTTTCCTTATAACGAAACATCAGAACTTAAACAACTGTAATAGGAAAAATGGGCAAATTCCATCTTGAATACTTAGGCTTTTAGGTAATTGAAAACTGTAATGTGGATTTATTATTAACGTCGAACTTAGGACTATTATCAACAGAACCAGTCATTTTTAAACCTCGGTCAAGTGACGTCATGACAACTAAGTGGACCTCGTACATTTGAACCATTGTCAAGCAATGAGGACAACACTTAAGCTAGCCACTTCCTCTCCAACTTCCAAACTTCGACAATGGGAGGAATTTGCACCCTTGTCAGATAGAACGTAATCGGTTACGGGGGCCTGTCAAAAAATATTTGACAAGATGTCTCGAAAATTTGATATTTAATATACAGTTTTATGTAATTCTTTATACAAGAAGGGGTTTTCAATCAAATAACGCATGGTGAATAACAAGTGATGCCGTTAGAGGTTAATCACTGACATATTTGAACGTACAGATTTAAATGCCAAACTTTTGCTATACATTATCTTTACCGATGGAACGACTTTTCGTTATTTAGGAAAGATTAATAACCATAACATGATAGTATGAAGGACAAAAAAATCGCTTTAAACTGTTGAAACTCTTCATGACAGTTAGGAAATAAACAAAAGAGGCGGCTTAATATATAATCGTATTTAGAAAATTTTTTTCTTTTGCTAAACTTACAGTTGTAACGATCAATAATTTCCTTCCGATTCTTTGCCATAGTATAATTAAATTTAACTAACTCTAAAAGTCAATAACTTCTTGAAAAATAGACAAGTCTAATCCTATTTAACTATTTATTCCTCATTTTCTATAATTTAATATTTATTGGCTCTCTTTGGACACTATAGTTAACGAACCAATTTAAATATGCCTAAAATAATATACTCTTACCCTACCAGTTGGGGTGGCTTTTCTCCAACAAAAACTCTGCGCAGGCAATGATAACTACTCTTTATAGTATTGGCCTCTCGTTAGAACTATACTCAGAGTTAACCACACTCTCTATTCTCTAAATTTCACTTTACTTATATATCACTATATCCGAATTACTTCACTTTATTTCCCCTTACATCAAATTAACATAATCACGTTTCATTTTGGTTGGAAAGAAATTATTATTTCATGCAATCAATCTCAATTAAGTTACCAAGGTTTGTGAAGAGAAAATCGCGCGAATAGCCCAACGTCACACAGTAACAACATGCATTCATATAAGTATGATAAACAGTGAAATGTTATAGCTGGGGTGCAAATATTATATGAATCTTCAGTATCATGTGTATATGCTTTTACAAAGTAAAATTTCTAAACATTTGTTGGTAAGGTTTATCTGTTGTTTTTAAGATACAGTGCCTTCCATCTGTAAGATCATATTTTTTTATTATTTGTGCAAACATTACGTTTAAGTCAGAAAATAAAGTGGTCCAAATTTCAGTGTCGTAAGCTGTTGATTTTTAATTAAACATCGAAATAGATAAGATATAACTTATCCATTATATATATATATATATACACATCCATATATACATATATATAATGTATAAGGTAAAAAACAACACACCTTTTTCTGCTGCAATCATATCCAGGAAATCTAATACCCGATTCTCCGAGAAAAGTCTACTTATTTTATGTTGAATGAGAGATAGATAGTATTGAGCCAGCGATGGCCGTTTGTTCATTCACTTCTTTGGAAAAAGCAGAGAAGCGATAATATTTACTAAATAATTATAGAGAACACCAGATGCTTCGTTTTTGCTTTAGTTGCTACAGCAGATGAGAGGAAAATTTTCCTTGCTTGGAATTTGTATGCAAGGATTTCTTCAGATCAAGCGGTATTGAATGAAATGATTTCTAGATATTTTAGTTGCAAACAGATATGCTGGTACGAATTATTTTTACGAGTTAGGATTCGATGGAGATTGATGATTCAGTAAATTTATAGCATTTGATCGCATAAATCAAAAATAAAAAAAAGGTTTGATATCATGAGATAAAAATGAACTATTTACTGTGATAGTGAAAATATAAGTAAAGTTAGGAAATTGAATTTTATTCTGTGGAATCATTTCAAATTCACACCCCTCCATAAGATTCGAGATTATCTTAGGCTCCCACACACAACCTGACGTTACAGCATTGTCTAAGAAAAAAATTTAAAATTTAGATTACAGCTACATACAAAAATTAGGCCTAAAAACATTTTTCCTAAAATTATCTTCACACATTTAAAACAAAAACAAAATTTCAAATAAAGTAACAAAATTATGAAATAATGATGCAAATAAAATTGGTATGTTGTGTGTCTCTTAAACCTTTACATTATTATGCGGCATTGTGCCTAAAATCTATCATCAATTTGTCCAGTAATAATTTTGTTTATAGACATACATTCTTGAATCCCAAAACGAGTAGACAAATTACATTTATGTGTGAATGAATTTTGTAAGACATATTCAAACAAATATAAGTATTAAACAATGATTAATTTGATAATTACGTAACACACAATAATAACAAGTCGCTGACACTATCTTCAAAATACTATTTATATAATACCAGCATTCATCTCAGGATTCAGTAATTAATATGCAAAAAATGAAATTTAATGCTCTTCAGCATGTTACGGAACTATTGCAGATATGGAGGTGAAAATTCTTTTTAAAAACTTTTTATTTATAAATAAATTAGCAGTGAATTTTAAAAATATTTAGTAAAGCACGTTTGAATCCTTATCTTTCCGTCTTGGCCTATAACAACCTTACACTTGTTCTTTAGGCAAACCTCAAACCTAATGCAAGTAATTTTATTATATTTAATTATTTATCATTAATATTATTTATCATTTAAATTACTTATATTCACTTTTTCCTTGAAACAGCTTTTAAGAAGTGATCTAAACTAGATATTTATTCCTTTACGTACCATATATCATTTTAAATTTAAAATTATCATTGACTATTAAACATTTAAATGATTATTTTCTCTTTCATTTTGTAACAAAACACACTGTTAATATCCCCCTCTATAATATATTATTATCATTGCTAGCTAGTTAATTCAAACTAACATAGTATCTATTCAAATCAATAACGCATTTATCTATCGTAAATATTCATTTAAATTAATGATTTATCATTAATTATTTTCATTTTTTATTTGACATTAAATAAATTAATTGCAAATAAAAATGATACCTTTTTATTTTCGTTTTGAATTAAATATCAATCCATTTAGTACATTAACTATTCAGACACTGTAATTAGAATAATTGGCAGAGGCAAATAGAATCAATAAAACACGTTGACAGAGAAAATTGTATTATCTAGACTTACTGAACGAAAAAAAATCACATTCTGATTATCGAAAGATAGTCCAGTGCTTCATCATTTACAAAACAAGTTAATCAATCCTGCTGTATGAAATATGAATGCATGTAAGAAATATAAAATTTTACAAGAAAATCCTATAAACTTTCTCTGTTTTGAAGAAACTCTTATATGGAAAAACTTTATTTACTATAAAATTAATTTGAATAGTATCCGATTCGTCTAAGAAGTTCATCTCAAGAAACATTCATGTGCAAAAAGCAAATTCTAATACACATTTTTTTTTTTAATTTCTAGAATTTATATCCAAACTTATCAATCACATTACATTTACTCTTTCTTGTTTGTTTTCAGAATATCGCTGATGTGAATAACATAATTTTACTTTCCTGCTCGTAATCAACGTGCACGAATAAGATAAAGTTATTTACTTTTATTCTGAATATGTTTTGGCTACTACCCAGATTCAGTAGTACTACTTTAGATTAGGAATTATTACTTCCTCCATAAATCTCAGAAACCTTTCTTTTACTCTTCTCTATAGAAGAACAAATATGTATTCCGTGACGTTCCAAATAGAAAATATTATGATTAAACGGGCTGAACTATGAGAAAAAATAATAAATTTATTTGCGATGAAATAAATTTTGTTTCATATAGCACAGAATTCTATAGATATTGACAGTATATTAATTCAAGTCGATTATTATAATTAATACTTTAAATGCATGAAAGTACATTTATTTTCATTGAAATATGAAATACGTAACTATTAAACGGAATGTATATTCAATATAGTCAAATAAATATAAAATATCATAATAAATTAGAATTTTTTTTTCAGTTTTCTTCTATAAAAAAAGTAATCGTTAATCCAACAAACATTATTTTTCTGACAGATAAATTTTCTTTCTTTCTTTCTAAACTTTTAAATATATTATTTGAAATGTATGAACCTAAATTGAATATAATATTGAATTATAGATTCAATATTTTTTGTAAATATTATCGTGTGTTGAATATTACATTCGCAAGCAATATTATTTGAGGGGTGATATTATTGACGTTAAGCACATGGCTTTAAATAAGAAATATTTGTGTAAAACTAGAGGTTTAAGCCATAAATTATGTTTATAGTCCATTCACACAAACAAATTGATATCCATATTAAATCCTTACTAAAATAAAATAAAAAAAAAAACCAATCATATTTTTAGTCACCGTTTTTATAAATTTCTGTAAGAATTAATTCAGTCTATTTCTGTAAATGAATTTATGTATGTCGATCTGGAATGCGTCTCATTGCTCAGAACGTGACCATAGAACGAGAAATGCTTCACTATAAGTGACCGTTGCTATTGGTGGAGCGACATTACGCTGGGCGAAAGGAAACAGTTCTTACGGAGGAAATTATTGCAAGACATCTGTGTATACTGGGTCGCATGTGTCGTGTAAGTTATTAGAGCTACCATAAAATGGATGTTTGCAGCATAAGTGCACTGAGCAATATGTCTACTTACATCAACTTTTGTTCATTTATGTTGTGAATATTACTTAAGTTTATCTTAATTAACTGTATTTACATGACTGAATAGTACTGGTTTTAAGGGGACTTAGTACCTTTGTACCTTCAAAAGTTCGATTTTTCAAATTTGATTTTAAAAAATAGTACTGAATGTTAGGAGCATTTTAAAACAAACCGCGTCAAATTCCGACAATTATTAAGCCCTGTGCAACAAAAAATGTAAATGTCTAAAGTGGCTTGTTCTATGGAATGCAATGTAAACAAACCTCTTTTTCTCAGTTTGCTATTTTCACACTTTCCCACAGGATTAAAAAAAATCTTTTGCATGCAGAGCTTTAAAATTTTACATGAGTGTTGTACTTGTAGATTTGTATTCTGTGAAGCTCAATTTTGTTAATAGAATGATTAGATTTTATTTTATAACATGATACATGAAAAAAAAGTTACTAAATACAAACTTGATAATTTTTTAATTTTTCAATTTTTTTTAATGCAAGGTAAATTTAAAATTTGAGGTTTACAGAATAAGGTCATTATTTAGCTTTAATTTGGTATAAGAATTATAGTTCTACTGTACATCTTTCAAAAGTTATCTTGTGGGTAACGTAAGGTAAGCTAATTTATTTTTCAAATTTTTGTACGCATATTTCATGTTGTATAAGAAAATATATTAATTTAATAGCAAAACTTGACCCAATATTTTAAACTATGCACTTTATTACACAAACTGGCAAAGTTTCATACTGAAATGAGCAAAAATTGTTGTTTTATGAAGAATTGAAAAATGTGTTTGTCAAAATGTTCTACTTTTGATTTCGTAAGTCCCCTTAAATGAATCCTTCATCTCAAACAGAAGTACTCAATCTTTTTGAAAAGTATATATATATATATATATATACTTTTAAATGATTTAAATCCTATAAATAAATGCATAACAACATAGTCCATATATATATATATGTATACTGACTACTAAGTACAATTAAGTCTCCAGTCGACTTTGATGAAAGATATTAAAAGTTTGTTCTAATATTAATTAATTAGTATGAATGTATGGCTGAAATGAACAGTCCTTTTTTCATTTTAAGCTATTTTTTGATTCCAGCAGAGAGAGTGTGTTATATTCTGAAGACTTAAGTCATGCAGAACGTAACACTTTCTCTCTGCTGGAATCAATAAATAATATGAAGTGAAAAAAAGACTGTTCATTTCCGCCATACATTTGTTCTAATTAATTAATATTAGAACAAACATTTAAGACTCAAGTCGCTCTTCGGCCACCAAGGTGGCAACGAAACATCAAATATAATTCAGAAGATCATAAGAGATAGATTAAGAGCCAGAGAAGGCTTTTTCGCTGTGCAAAAGGTTTTTTCTGAATAGACCCAATAGAACACGTGATGAATGGACGGATTTCGAGAGATTCTAGGTGCAGACATAAAGTCTAGAAGAGACCATCTCTTCAAACTTGAAGCAGTGGGAACAGCTGAAATTGCAGGTTTTAAGAGCGCTTGACTGCATAAATTAAGTTAAAAAGCAATGGTATCAAAAAATATAAATAAAAGCTTTAATTTAAATGAGAGAATGACAAACATTTGGGAAATTAAATTATTATTATGAGAAACTAAAATGAATCAAATTTAAACCAATACACACACACACATATATATATATAATATTCCTAATTTTTTGAGATCTATATAGTAAAAATTCCATTATTTTATAACAAAATAATTATTTTAATTTTGACTTTTTATTCAATTTAGTTAAAAATGTTTTTCTTTAAATAAAAATTTAACAACAGCAATAACCATTTGATTGCCTTCCTCTTCTAGAACGATAATCCTAATAATAATAATAATATGTAATATCCTAATTTTTATCCCCTTTTTAATGTTATAGATACTTTATATTTATGCGACTTTTTATTAATGAACACATTCTACTTCTGTCGGGACACATTTATTAATTATGAAATTTCTTTTTCTGACATACTGTTTGGCACTTCAGTTAATTAATTTCCGACAATTTAACTTTATTACTTATAACATAATAGTTGAGTAGGATGATTTAAATCCTATAAATAAATGCATAACAACGCTTCATAGTGCACAATAAGAGATTATTTTATTACTATATTATGGCATTTTTATTACTGTGTTTCCATACTTTCAATTTTTTCATGGAATTATATATTTCCTGGATTTATACAGATTTGCTTTTTCATGTGTTTATAGTACTTATTTTTGTCCCTTGCATACGACCACGCTTATCTAGATACCAAAGTCTCGAATATTCACAATCGGTTTTGTTTCCTTCGTTTCGTGGGATCGAATATGAGCCGATTTGCAGATGGACTTTAAGTCAATCAAGTCTTCAAGTTCTAACATTGGTGACGTGTTCATTAGATTCAGGACTATGAAATATGTTATCAAAAGCCTTCGTGTTCCTTGTATATATAACAGTATGAAACAACTAATCGATTTGATATTGATCATTAGACACTGGTGTTGAAAATAAGAGTATTTTCCGATTTGGTTGATTATCTCTAGAACTACTGGACAGATTTTAATAAAATGTGGTTGGTATATAGAGTTGACATAATACAAAACAATAACCGTTCAACTTTTTTAATACACTGGCATAATCTTGCGCAATACTCATAAGAGTCACAAGTTATGAAACCGCAGTCACAGAATAGAACAAAAAAAATTGTTATTAGGAGGTATGGTCCCCTTTTACATATATAAAGGCCTTGCACCATGATTTTATGCTGGGAATAACGGAGTTTAGTAGTCCCTGTGGCAATTGATCCCAATTGATCAACACGCTGCTTACAGGTCTTGGACAATTCTCAGAGAAGTTTTGCGAAATGCAATTGTTTTCCCCAGGGCGCTCTAAAGGATTGAAGACTGGAGATCTGGCTGACCAAATCATCCGGAGAATATCCTCAATTTTCAGAAATTCGTCAACCAGATGAGCTCTATGTGGCTTCGCTTTCTCATCGATTAAAAGGAAATCAGGACCTACTGTTACCCTGAAAATATGACCATAGGTCACACTGCATCTTTATATCTCTCAAAAGTCAAAGAAATGGAGGTGCGTGCGACCATATAACATGAAGCCTGCCTAAACCATCAAGCCTTCACTGCCGTAATAGCCGATTTCTTGGACACTGGAGGGCAGTTAACTGGTCCCTAGTTCTCTTCATATAAGGTACAGAGCAAAGTCCTGGTTAGGTTGAACCAGGACTCATCAGGGAAGAGAACAGTTGCCCATTGATCCATGTTCCAATCTCTATGATCTCTGCATCACTTTAAGTGGACTCTCCTGTTCGCAGAACTCAGAGGGACGCAAAAAACAGAGATTCATTCAAACAGCCCTCTCTCATGAAGTCTTCTGGAAATAGCCACCCTTGAAACTCAGGTTCATGTGGTCACAAACAACTCATGAGACATCTGAGAAGATGTAGCATCCCTGTTATGCCTCTTTATAATGAACAAATGGTGATCTTCACTGGCTGTCGTGGCTCTTGGACCACCTTTCCTCAGGTCCGGTATCCTTAAACTGTTTCCATATGTTGGACATGACTCTGGACGTTAATTCGAATTATCTGCAAATCTGGATTCGAGACTGGCCTGCATCTAGTCTACCCACAATTCACCACCGCATTCCATCATCTACACTTAGGCCGTTGCTCACATTTTCTGTTTAAATTTGAATTTAAGCGGTTGCTGCAAAAAACACCAAGCAATTCGGTGAAATGCTCTAACGAATGAAATACAGATTTTGGCTCGCGCTTTTATAAATCCTATTTTTCGACTAGTTCCATCACCACACACGTATACGCTTGCATATTCGACGTACAAGAGTTGCATTTTTGTTTCGAAGCAGTATTCTTACATTTCATTCAATTATTTTCATATAATTCAACAAAATATGCAAATTCTCTAAATTTTGAACACCAATGTACTTCAGTTTTATTTTTGCTTAAAATATATTTTTACTATCAAATTTTTATTTTTATTTTAATTCAACATTAATACTAGTGGAAACTTAGGTATAACATTTCTAAACCATAGTGGCTTTATGTGATTGTTACTTAGATTTTGATTAAGTACTAATCAAATTCTAATTAGATTAATCTTAGATTTTGATTGAGTATTAAGTAAGTAAATGCATTTAGCTTAACTTCAACAATGAATTGCTTAGATACAAATGATTCAATTGTACTCATTAAAATAATTTCTTTAATTCTTATCACACGACAGGATGAAAACATAGTTTATGAATAAAGACACATTTCTCATAAGTGATTAGCTGTATTTGAAAAACCTTGAACTAAAGACATCCTTCATCTGTAATTGTATGTTTTAAAAAATAAAATATACAGAGGGAAATAATACGTAAACTTTAGAAAATCCTAAGTAATTAAGCTTTAGTTTATAAATCTTAAGCAAACAGGGAATTCCTAAACAAGGAAATTCCAAATGTGGAACATAAATAAGAAGTCACTTATTAAAAGCTAAACAAAATAATCCGAATAAAGTTTCGTTGTGTATCACGAACTTTCTTGAATGACTCGCGTTAATCTGCTGAAAAACGCAACTCTTATTTCTGTATGATACTTGGCATGAATGATTGATAGTGTCT
Source organism: Nephila pilipes (assembly GCA_019974015.1). Lineage (NCBI taxonomy): Eukaryota > Metazoa > Arthropoda > Arachnida > Araneae > Nephilidae > Nephila > Nephila pilipes. The sequence goes on from BMAW01046056.1 coordinate 159,048, forward strand.
ACGCCTTTCAACACACACTAAAAGAGGATGTCTGAAAGCATGAACAAACTTTTGCTGTTTTGGAATGAAAAAACGGAAGAAAGAAATGTCTTACTTATTTCTTACGAATGCAGAGTTTTTAAGTGTTTGAAATAAATCTTAGTTTTTCATGTTAATTATTTGAATTTTTTGTTTGTTTTTTGTATAGTAAGGGAAGTTTGTGAAATTGAACGAAACTTTTCTATCAGAATGCTAAAATCAGTATTTTTTCTTGAAAAAGAAAAAAAAAATATTTAACGTTGTTTACTCTTAAGTAGGATTTGGTAAGAATAATCAGACAAAAGTTTTCTCTTAGTTTGAGGAATAGTAAACGATAGATAAAATAAGCAAACTACCCTAAATAGCTTAATTAAGCAGCAAATGTACTTTTATAAAAAACACTACACCTAAAAGTAAAATTTTTTTTTACACATCATGTTATATATAAAACTTGTTTCAATAAATGTTGTTTCAATATTTTTAAAACTTTGTGTAACAATAAGATTATATAATTTATTTTTAATAAGATTTATAATTTATATGTAAAATAATAGAAACATAAACTTAAAAGTATATTTAAGAAAAGGGTAATGGAGGAAATTTTAAATGGTGATTTATACAAGTACATCGCAATATATTCAAGATAAAATAATTTTTTCAGGGTTTTCCTTTCTGAGATATATGGGTTAGAAGATTATTTATGTAATTCAGCTATAAAAGTTTTGTATTATTCAGAAGTAGAATTTTTAATTGTAATCGCAATCTTACTTTCTAAGAATACGTTGACATCCACGAGAATATGAAGAAATCGTTGCTCACATCATACAAAATGAAATTATTATACACCATCATACAAATACAGTTTTTTAGTTATATTTCTCCACATGTAATTAGTTAGAAAATATATATTAGTCTCCACAAGGGTGATTTTATCTTTCACTGAAACAACTATATTTTTTTATGTAGGACATTCGGAAACTTTAGTTATATCTGAGGCTTGAGCCATTTCAAATGCACTCTTTTAAAATGCATACTATTTTAGTAGTTGTCCAGCTAAAGTAACATTTCATCACTCTAAATTTACCCAATTTTGTCTTCCTAATTTTATGTTCAAATTGACGTAGAAATACAGGAGGTTATCAGAATAATGGATATAACTATGTTTATGTCTGTGGAATGGTTTAAATATTAATCATACACAAACGAATATACCAGGATTTCTAATTGTAAATACATTTTTCTACATTCAACAACCAATTATAAATATTGGGAAGGGTGTTTTATTATTTTGATTTCAATAAATTTGAGTCATTTAATATTATTTTGGAGATAATAGTCCCCCCTCACCTAAAATTTGCCTCTCATCATTACGTTTTTTTAATAGATTGGAGATGAGAAAAGTTTAAAATTCCATTAAACGTACAAATGATTTATGAAATTCTATTTTAAGACTTATTCATTCAGCTTTGCACAATAAAATATGACCCCACGTTTTATTTCTACTTTTTTGGGGGAGGAGGGTTTGTGTGTTTCTTTATTACATAACTAACTGTAAATATTCAGTAGCTAAAACTGAAGATATCTTTTATTTACTGCTTCTTTTATTTTTGAAATTTGTCAAAATGTATGATTAATTAATTAACATAACTGTTTTTATATAATAACAAAATTTCAAATGTTGAAATAAAATTATTTTTGACCAAATTTTAGTAGGGAAAAAGTTATAAAAACTTTAAGCACTAGAAAAGTACTAGTTTCTCGCTTCTATTTTTCCTTTAGATTATTGTTTCGTGCAATTCGTCTGATGATGATTTATTGAGAAATTAGATTGTAATAATATAAAAACATATCAACATTTCCAAAGCATGAAACATTTTAATTATTTTTAATACTTCTTTGCTATTTTCTCATCTTTAAAATATTTCCATCTAAAATCAATTTACATAAAATTGCTACATTTTCAAATGCTTTGGTAAAACATCATAATATAAAATAAAACCTTTTAGGATTCTGGAAGTTTACTTTAAAAATTTCTCCATTAATCTTCATCATACTTCCTATTTATTCATCAATAAAAATTTCCATCATCAAAACTTATTGTATTTCTCATTTGAGTACTAAAAGCATTTTCTATTGTTTAACTTTTATATAACAATACAAAACTAAAGGCTTTACAAATCTTGTATTTTTGAATACAGACGTTTCGCAAGTTTTGGTGAAAACTGATCGCATTTCCTTTTACATTAAAAAAAAATATCTTACTATTATAATAAATTCTAAATTGAATTCTTACAGATCATTAGTTTGTTATTTTTGTTAAAATTTTCGCTCTTTGGATCAAGTCTTCTAACAAACATTTAGAATAATCCTTTTTTTTTTCTGCTGAAGCAACGATTTTCTTTAACAACAAACCAAATTGGAATATTACAAAACTAATACTTTACAAACGATTATGGTAACTTTCTTTCGATTCCTTCTTTCCACACTCTTTGCAAAAAGTCGCAAACACCAATTGTAGTTTAAATTTGATACCTCAGGTTATACAATTTATATTTTAAACGCTAATAAGAATCATACATGACTTAGAAGGAAACTGAGTGGTTCTCATTAAACCATTTATATGATATATATATATATATATATATATATATACAGTGGAGATCAAAATTGAGAACACTTTTGGAAATTCTTACGTTTTTTACATTTGTAGCCTTATAGAAAATGTTATGTTTCCCAAAGTGCAAAGTAGTATATATAATTTCAAAGAGAATTTAACATTAAATTCAATTCAAAAAACAAAATTCAAATATTTGTAAAACAAAATTTTAAGCAACAATAATTATTGATATACATGAGATACTGATGAGTTCAGTGAATTTTCAATGCTTAGTAGGGTAGCCTTTTTTCATTACAGCTTCACATCGATAATTCATTGAGCTGCCAAGAAATTTGAGAACTTCCTTCGTTATTACATGATACCAATAAATAATTATAGCCTCAATTAGGTCCCTTTTATTCTATGAGCACCTCATTTGGACAAGAGTCTTCAAACGGTGCCACAAGTTTTCAATAGAATTGAGATCAGGACTGTTTCCTGACCAGTACAACAATTCAATGCTTTTAGTAAGAAACCTTTCTTTAGATAATTTTGCAGTGTGGCAGGGGCAGAATCCTGCTGAAAAATAAATGAAGCATTGTTCTCAAAGAGATCCCTGATGTACGGTAGAAGGTTTGGTTCTATAGCAGTCTAAATATATTTTCTGGTATTCAGTGTTCCATTGATGGCATGAAGGTGAAATTTAACATCTGCTGACATGCAAGGCTAAACCATATTATTAAATGTGTTTTTCACATATGCCTGAATGTACTCAGGATGCATCTCTTCTCCTATTCTAAGTCTTGCATATTTTCTCCGATTATTTCCGTATAACACAATATCTTAGATTCCTCATCCCTTAAAACATGTGACCACTGATCATCTACATAATGAAATTCGTTATTTTTCCCACTGTAGTCTTTTTCTGCACTGCTGTAAACTAAGATCAGACTTTTTTCATGGAATTCTACCTCTTAGTCCAGCATCTGTTAATCTCCACCTGATTGTTCTTGAAATTACAGAAACACCAGAATCATTCGGTTCACATCTGATGGAAATTGATGGCACTCTCTTATATCTCTTTCTAGGTTTCCAATATACTCTTTTATTTGATGTAATGGCTTCTTTACTAAATATTAAAAATTTTTACAGCAAATTCTATATGTAATTTGATTTCATGAGAAACAGTCTTCCTTCTACATAACAGAACGTAATAATGACTAGTTCCAACTGTAAACATATTGTCAAATTCTGCTGGTATCATGTGTACAGTTGAAAAAAGTTTATTTGATTAATTCCAAAGTTATCGTTAACATTTGAATGGTTCCCAGAACAAGAACAATGATTGTGGCAAGGAAAGTTAGACATTACAAACCATTTCAACTATGTTTGTGTTTTAAATTAATGTACATATAAGAAATTTTATATATCCAATATGTGAATTTTGTTTATTGAAATGACTTTAGTATACAATTCTCTTTAAAAGGAGGTATACAACTTTGAATTTCATGAAATACAACATTTTCTATAAGCTAACAAAAAAAAAACATAAAGATTTCCAGAAGTGTCTACAATTTTGGCAACCAAAGTACATACATATTATATAATATTACATGATATTATGGTGCAAAACTTAAGCAAGAAATAAATTTTTCAACATGCACCCATAAAATTTTTAAAAAAAGGCTTTTTGTTGTCATACAGTGAGAATGCTGTTCAGCAACTTCACAGCAAGCAACCACGAGGAATTCGAGTGCTTAGTGCCAAAACAATTTAAGGGAAGGAAGTAGGACAAGTTTCCGGACTTTCCCTGCAGTTACAAAGAACTCGTGCATTCATTATGGCTAGAAAAAGACCACCGGGATGTCTTAACACGTTATGTAGTGATCGGCAAGCTTGAAGAAGTGCGCAGTTTGATGAGTGTTGCACAAGAGTTAGGAATATCCAAAAGTGTAGCTTTCAGAGCTTGGAAAGCCTTTCAAATGACAGTCACAGTTGAAGAAAATGTTAACAGGGGTCTGTAGGGAAAAAAAGTTTCAAGTAATGACTCGTATGACGTATAGCAGAAAAAACAGATTTAAATAAGATTTAAGGTGTTTTTTAAGATTTTATACAGATTTAAGGTGTTTTTTAAGATTTTATACAGATTTAAGGTGTTTTTTAAGATTTTATACAGATTTAAGGTGTTTTTAAAGATTTTAATCGGATTAAGGTTAATAAAGCTGTTTAACAGCTAGTACTCCAACCGGACAACATTTATCACAGTTTACTCTAGCCAGACATCTATATAATGTTGGCCTATTTGCCATCAACCTGAACGTTGTATACCATTAAAACATACCATTGGCGAAAACGTTTACAACGGCGTCAAAAAAATAAATACTAGGTATCTCATCAACGGAGTTACTTTATGGTTAGTGATGTGTGTCTTTTCATTCACAGTAGCAATTATATCAGTGCCAGTTGATAAGGAGGAAGGTAGAGGCACGTTTTCATCCCTCTAACATCACGAAAAGAGACCGATGGAGTCGTTCTAATGTGCTTGTGTAGGAAGAAATTATTACGAACTGAGCTCTTCTATAGCTGCTCACAGACCAGAGACCGTTTCTCCCACAAAATCATCCTCTCACATGAGCGTCTGTCCTGAAGTTTCATTGGTCCAGACTTTATTTTTGTGGATAACGCCGGTCCCCGTATATATGCAGATTGGATTCATCAACATGCTTTCCTAATTTAAATATTGTCAAACATGTATAGAATACTTTGGAAAAGCGACTGGTACCAAGTTAGTACCGTTGGGAGAAAACCAGGCTGTTGAAACAGATGCTCTATGAAGAATTGTAACTTTGACATCAAGAACGGTTGGATAATTTGGTTTTGAGTATGGACAGAATTGGTCACGCATCAAATGCTGTTATTGGAGGTCATATCCCTTACTAAAAATACGTTGTGTCTTATTCCTGATGGCCATATAATGCATTTGAATTATGATATTCTGTCAAAGCTCTTTTTATCTTTGTTCCGAAATATATGCGTAAAATTCATATATATATGTATGTATATATATATTGTATATATATATATATATATATATATATATTCAAGTTAATCTCAACTAAGAAGTTAAACAGGATTTATCTTTTAGCTTTCTTAAATAAAATAGATTCAAACTAATATAAACACCTATAAAACACCTTTTTACATGTAATTTTTTTAAAAAAAAGAGAATAGTATGATTAATAGTAAGATATATGGCAAACGAAACAGTTAGTAATTCTTTGTTAATTAAATTATTTTTCTTTGACAGGAATTTATGTGTAAATATATATAGAAGTATTACACCTAATTTCCATAGAAATAACAAATTAGGTAGTATGCATTTCAATATTAAAATTATTTACCTTACAAAACCTATATTTAAACATATTAAGCAATTTGATTTAATTATTCTGAAGAAGATTGTCCAATTAACTTTTCAAAGTGGAACTTCAAATGTAGAAAATATAAAATTGGTTAATTGTAAATTACATTTATTTATTCTTTGGAGGTCAATTTTTTGATAAACATTTTTAAAAAATATTTTTGTGAATAAAATTTATTTCATTGCTCACGTAATTGTTTTACTTTTTGTTTATTTCTAAAGTTTTATTATCATTTTTTTATTATTTCATTTTTATTTTGTGTCAGTTTTAAAAAATATTTTCTCGTTTTATTTATTTAATTTTATAATTATTATTTTTTCAAAATTTCCTCAATATTTTAATTTTAATATTTTTTAACTCTAACTTCTTAATTTACTTTTTAATATTACTTTTGGATTTTAATGATTTGTTTAAATATATATTTTCTTAGATATTAATATTATCAAATTTGTGATTGAAATTCTTATTTTGTTGAATGATTGTGATATTATGTGAATTATTCTACTGGTATTTTGTTCAGATATATGTCAATTGTATGAATGTATTTATACATTATTTGATTTTCTTCATTTGGTTTGTGTATATTCATAAGATAAATTTTATATTTTTCGTATTTATTTATTGGTTTAGTATTCTTTAACACTAGAAAGACTGGGATTTTTCTTTTAATAAAATACCGGAGGACCATCAAAATGATGGGTAGAAATAAAAACAAAAGAAAAATATAATAAAAGTAAAACAATTACTAAAATAAATAATTAATTTTAAAATAAAAACACGGAAAATATAAATATTTTAAAACAAGATATAGTATTTCTTATAGATTCTAGAATTTACTTTTGATTATTTATATATATTGAAGTCTATAAATACACATTATGTTATAGAAGAAATTATTTACATATAAAACAAAATCTTGCTAAATAAAACTTTTTTTTTTTGAAAATCAAGGATGACAATAAATAAAAATCTTTTTCAAATGTGGAAAATAATAATTGGTATAGTTGAACTAATAATATAAAGCGTACAATGACTATTTTGTTTATCTCTAGTAAATAGCTAAACAAGTGAGATATCATAATTACATGTTATATTTATCAAAAATCATACTTTTACAGCTACACTAAATTTACCACTCACATATAGTTGCATTTGCAACATGTATGTGCAGTTATGATTTTATTACACATTTTAAATTGGCATTATGTATGATTATTTGATTTCAAGATCTAACCAGAAATTTGAGAAATACTGCGTGAGGTGGCTTTTTCATAATTGCGTCGAAGTTTTTGAGAAAGTAAAAGCAAAATATCTTATAGGTAATATACTTCCCGTATATTCTTTGTACTCAATCCATGTGTTTATTGAAGCTTACAAATAGAAAGGCCCTTGACTGTTTTTTTGAACCATTTAACCAGCTTTTATAATAACGATACTTATTACAGCAATTAAATTTATGTAGAATGATTAATTATTTCCCTTAATTATAATTATATATAACTGAGGGGAAGAAAAATGCTGTAAAATTGAAGCATCTAAATTATAACAGTTTTTCTATATAAATAATGCATTATAAGTTCTAACGTAAAATATTATAAAGCAAATCTCGCATGAATTGTCCAAGATTTAATAATTTTTCTTAAAATTTAATACATATAATAAAACTTGGTATCCATTTTATTCAGTAACAAAAAACATATTCCACACATTTACTGAAAAAAAAAACAAATATGGAATAGGTTCATCTTTTTTAACAAAAAAAAATAGAGAGAGAAAGTGTTATAGTAAATGTGTGAAACTTCACTTTAAAATAGAAATACAAGTTATCCTTATGTTCATGACATTATAAAAATCATTTGACTACAAAATATTTTGAGAAAATAGACAAATTAAGCAAAAACATACAATCTCTCTTGCGAAAAAATTATGACTTCACAATCGTTTTAAAATTGGTTCTATTTTATTTCAATCCTAGGATTTCTGATCATAATATAGTTATGTAAATCCATTATAAATAGGAAAAAAAATAAGACATATCATTACCATAAGAGCTAACGATGTATTTTACTATACTGTAATCTACTTTTGAAAAACAAATTCATTACACATGAAAGATTCCATCAAATAAATGACTACACATTTTCTGTACATATTTCAATAAAAATTCTATAAATTGCAGCCAATTTTATTCCCTTCTTTTCCCAAAAAAAAAAAAAAAAAAAAAAGTAGATTCCTACGTGAAGAAAATTTGAAGAAAGCATTAGGTTTTACTTCATTTTGTCTTTGATGTTTGTAAACATAATTATTAGTGATACATTTCACCCAAATTCAATTTGACGAAGATGAAACATGAAATTACTAGACTGCATATTGTTTGACATATTAGATTTATCGAAGAGATGAAAATGAGAAAAAAGAGATATTTTCATATTTTTCAATATTTTACTATTTTAGTAATACATATTATGTTAATGTCGTTCATATTCTCTTTCTAAACATAATTTAGAGTATTATACTCTTAACCCATAAGGAGCAAGTGTTTGTTAGTTAAATACATATAAATCATATTAATGATTCATGCGTGTTTTGTATTGTTACATTACCTTTGGAAAAATTCTAATCAATAAAGTTGCTGATGTTTTCTGTTTTTTATTTTTAAATAATTATTTCTGTCTAATTTTTGATGAAAATCTTAACTATAAAATTAAAAAAAAAAAAAAAAAACTTTAAAGTTTCCTAAAACTGAATGAAATGTAATAATAAATTTCTTGGTGTGTCTTCAGATTTAGCTATATAAAACTATGAGTTAAAAACAATTTTAGTTATTTGTATCATTATCTATATATAAAACGTTTTTATCAGGGGATTTGTCCATTAATTTTCTTGTCCTTAAAAATGCATTACAATTCTCTTTATCACTGCTTCATACAGGTTAATCAAGCATATATCTTCAATCTCATGTTATCGGTAAGATATCTTAGTTTCTAAATTAATTTATATGGAAATTTTATTGAAACTATTTTCATCCCTTTTCTACTAGTACAGCAATACATTTTAAGAAATAAATTATAAACTAATGCGTTTCATTTTAGGAATAAAGTGCAATGTTTTCTAACATGATAGGCATTTTTGTATAATAGATGAATGAAACTGTTCATTTTTTATTTAAACAATATTAATTACCAAGCAAATATAATTAATCAGCTATATAATAAAATATTTTTCCAAACATTGGAAACGTAAGCAAATTAAATTCAAAGAAAGTAGCGGTTTTATTTTATTTATTTTTCATATCCTTTCATATATATTATAGTGATCATTTTATTTACTGTATCAAAAACTAAAGGACAAAAACAGAACAAAATGAAGAATAAATCGCAAATTAACAAAATTCCGTTCCCTGTCAATTGTAATCATACAATCAATTAATTGTATACTTTAATTTTATTCTTTTTTTTTAATAAGAACAAACTAAAAACTTAAATTTAATTAAAACTGGTATAACGTAAATGAGAAATTTTATAGTTTTTTTTATAATTATATAATGCAGAATTGAGATTTGGAACATTTTCAAAATAATGTAGATTGAAACAAAACTAATGGAAATTTTAATGAAAAAGTGAATTTCGATAATTTTTGTAAAAATTAGCTGATAACGCAATAAAGTTAATTTTAGAGATTTTTTTTTAGAGATATATGTTTTTAAAAACAAATTCACAAAATGTTATTTTAAATTACATAATATTTGAATGAATTTTGTTCGAATTTCATATTAAAATGTAAATATTCATACTGGACTATATATGTAATTGCCTGAGTATCATAATGCTGAATTTAAAGAAAAATGTATATTTGTAAATCCAAAAGTTACATGTAATTTTTTTTCGGAAAAAGTATTATGCTGAATATTTATTGTATGTGTGAAGAAAAGTAATTCAGATAATATCTACAGAGCTCTTAACAATAGTCAGATTTGAAAAATATCCTTCGAAATACACTTGTGGAGGATATGTGCATGGAAATACTCTATCCATCCATTTAGTGTTTAATGTTTAATTTATTTCTAATTCTCTACTGTAAATCATAATTTCTTCTGTAATTTTTTACTGTCATCAGATTATCATCAGAAGACCAATCACCAATCTTATTTTAAAACACATACATTGATCAATCTTATTTTACTGATCGAAATACACGCATTGAAAAACATTACATTTTTGTAAAAGATGTTCTGTCAACCATTCTGTGTTGTCTAACACCAATTATTGAATACAATTTGAACGTATCTGTGAGAAATTCAAAGACGGAGCATTTTTTCTAGATAATTCTATTCATTTCTATTGCCAAACACCTCACACACGCTCCTTTCGTATTAAATGTAAATGAATTTCCAGGGAATTGTACAGTTACCATAGATACATTCCTATCTAAAACTTGTGCTGACTCTGTACATTTCTAGAAAGACAGGTTTGTGTTTTGTTCTTTCATTTTATATTTCCTCTATCTTCGAAATTCCAAAGATCTGTTCTTTTCTAAATTCAATTGCCCAAGAAGTTTGGAGGATTCGCAGATACGGAAGTGGAGAAGAGCCTTTGGTGGCTGACATATATATAAGAAGAAAGAACCAAAGATGTGAAGAATAAGAAAAACAAAACAAATGAGTAATATGAAACACAAAAAGGATTTTGTTGAAGATCAGAAACAGAAAGCACTTTGATTGAGAAAAGAGATTGGGAAAGAATCTTTTGTTTTATCTTTTGACATATAGTATACAATGGATGATTAGGATTAGTTAGAAAAGAATCGGTGAAGATAAAATGCAGGGATTATTCTAGGATTTCTGCTTTATGTTCTTATGAAATCAGATTTTCTAACATGATGTGTATGTACACACATTAGTGTAAATACAAAAAAATTTAAATAAGACATTTAAGCTTATTTTATGCAATTAATCATAAGTTTTTAATATCAGCAAATTATTTCCAGATAAATGCATTTAAAAAACAACCTTCATTACGAATATGTTTTCAAAGTCCTTTTCAATGCCTTACAGATTTAGATACTTGTAAAATATTGGTGTGTATATATATATTGTCATAATAAGTATGATATGTAAGCAAATATGAATTGTTCTTTTCCTTTTCCTTTCACATCAAAATCCAAATTATTTCTATCGATTTAAAAATTTTCATCAGAAAGAGACTTGAAGATAATCACTAGCGTAGTTTAACAAACTTCAAATTTCTTTAATTCATTGATACTTGAATATTATATAATAAATAAAATAAACTGTAGATGAATTTACATACCTTATTTGTGTATAAATTGATACTTTTTAGAATTCTGCTGCATTTTTACCTTTCAGTAATGTATAAATTACTTATTCGGGATAATAAAGGAAATAATTATCTTGACCGAATATGTTTGTCTCATTGTCTTGGCAAATTTCAATAAATATATTAAATATGATTTCTAACGTCAAATAATAATATTTTAGGAATGTAGGTTTTAATCCCATTCTGAGATTATTTTTACTAATATTTTTCTGGAACGATAAATATTCACATTTCTAATGGATTCTTGAGTAAGATGTAAATATATTAAAAAAATAATGTGAAAAATTATTGCGTTTTTTGTTTCTATTTTCAGTAAATAAAACTGATATGAAAGTTTACTTTTGTAGGAAGCTGTAACTTATTAATTTATTCATTTGTGTACAACATGAATAATTCTTGAAATTTCATTCATCCATGTTTTAAAATACTTTAATTTATTTGCATTAATAAGCTTGAGTCAAGGGCAATCTGTTATCAATAAAAAATTTCAACGCATATATTCAAATAATTTCTTCTCAGTAACATTTCAGTAAATAAGCCCACTGTGTAGTAATATATAATAAGAAAAAATATATATTTTGAGTCACCGTTATTACTATGATATGAAAGTACATAATATAAATATTGAAGCTTGTCTTGAGATTTATTTTTGATGAAATAAAGAAATTATATTTTTAATTTTATTGATCATCTACTTATTATTAATTCTAAATTTGTGTCTATGATATTAACATATTATTTTTACGTTGATTGTTTTGCTTAAGAATTTTATATTAAGTATTAAATCATTACTCTTGATTTATGAAAGGTAATTCGCAATTAATACGATTAACTATCATTCTGACAGATTTATTCCATGTAATATTTTAAAGTCTACTTTGTTAAAGGAAATTTTCAAATTCTCCATATTTTAAGTAAATCATGAAGATATATCAAATAAATTTTTAATGATACAAAAATAATTATATTTCCTGTATTAAATTTTAAGAAAAATTATGAGTTCTCAAAAAGTAGATTATTCAAGCAAACAGAGATTAAGAAATCTGACAGCATTCTAAAATATTTATAGCATACTTCTTTCTCAAATATCTAAATAAAAGTATTAATGTATTCTAAATTTTTAATGATATTTAAATTATCTGGTGACATATATACTTAAAATTTATACGTATAGATATTAATATGTATGTACGTATACGCACAGGCAATTCAGATTATTTTCATATCAAATCAACAAATGATATTGACTTTGATGCTAATAATAATTTTAAAGAAAGCACACTTTTAAACACAATTTTTAGCAACTATACATAATAATTTATATTAAATTTCCTTATAATATAGTTAAAAATACCATAGAAAATTTTATATCACTTTTTAATTTGCTAAAGCTTACAGAATTCTTAAAGATGACGAAAGCACACCAGTAAAAACCGATAACAATATAAATTCTTTTAGTTGTCACATTTTCTTGAAAATACCTGATCGTGACATTTTATTGTACTTATTCGTTCTATCCACTTGTTTAGAATCTTCTGATTTTAAGTTGGAATCAAGTTAAGTTTGAATTTTCTGAGCAGTTGTTTTAATCAAACTGCTACACACGGAACCTTAAAAAAAAGCAATCATTTCTGATAATAATATCAGATGACTACTCTATTGCCCATGTAGTACCCTGAAATTTTATCATATTTGCATCGATGACTCATGAAATGATTGCTGAAGGAGAGAAAACAAGAGCTGAGCTAAAAAGAAGAAAACAAATCTTATATCCGTCGCTTTTAGTTTCATAAAATATTGTATGGTCAAGGGGGCTTAATCCGAACGAAAGTGAAAATAGCATTTTCTGAAGAAACTTTCCCTATCATTGAGATTGGGGCATTTTATATCATCAAGTTTGTAATTCGAATTCGACGAGGAAAATAGTTTATGTATTTTATACTTGATAGAAAATCACATTATTGAAACATCGGCTTACATTTTATTCAATTTGTAATTCACTAGAGTGTTTATCGAAATAAAATTTGTAAATAATGAATTTTCAAACCTTTTTCCTGGAACTGAAAGATGCTTATACCTCCAGGGAAATGTAAATGATTTCTTATTATATTTCAAAGATTGGCGAACATTTATAAGTTAATTTATCCAAACATTGTTATTGAAGTGATCGAAAATGTATATTGAAAATCATATTTTATCAGTAAAATATTATCTCTGTTTTTAAACGTAAAATAGCAAAAGCTGAAGGAATTTAAGAATAATTAGTTTTTTAAGCAACTTTTTATTTCACAAGAGAATGTTCTACTAAAATATTCTTTTCAAAACTATGTTTAAAATATTTTCATTTTATTTCTAAAAATTCAAATAAATGGATAATTTGTGAAACTGAAATGCATAAATAACTGAGTAACATTTTAAAATACATCTTATTTTCTCCGATGCACATTTACTTTTTCAATATAATATGTCAAGAGAATCTATTATCAAACATAAAGTACGTAATTTAATTATATATACGTGTCCAAGCATATTTTCTTAAATTTAAATGCATAAAAACAATTCCTTATTGTATTAAACAAAAAAAAAATATTGCTTAATTTTTTATGTATACGTTAATGTATCTAAAATTCAAGTACATTTTAATTCAGATATTTAATTTAAATAAAATGAATTATTTTAGACAAAAATTGTAATAAAAGCTGCTATAAACAAAAACATGTAATTAAATAAATTATTATCACAAATAATCAGCATTTTCATAGCAAATAATGTACAAATATGTATCGAAAAAAAAAAGTACTGTAAAAAATATGAATACTTTCTAAAATTCAAGCTATTTTTAAAATTGTGTATTAGCCTTGGAACCCGTTAAGTGCTTATTAAATGAATATTATTTAAAATTATGCATCTTAGTTGAACGAAACAAATCATTATATTGGAAACAATAAATGTTCAGTAATTGAAATTGTCATTGACGCCATTTTTATTTGCGTTCCCTAAAGGATGTAGAAAATAAACAAATTCAGTATTTAATATAGGAATCCACTTCAAAAGATGAATAAGTTAATTTTTTTCATCTCGTAAATTATTTTGTATCCTATGAAATTAGTATAAGTTAAAATAAATTATCCAATGTTTCAATAAATATCAAAAAATAAAATCGCTGGTTGAAGTAAAAGTTTTCTTAAAAATAATTTAATTATAAATTATTTAAATTTCAACATTAAATGCATTTCTAATATGATGGAAACTTGTTTGAAACTTAGCTTATATTTAAAGTGAGAAAAGTGAAGTTTTCGAAAGGGTATTAATCCTAACACTTATATAAACTTTAAATGTTACTGAGGCATTTATTGCACACGCCACTAGTTTGAATCAAAGAGAGAGAGCGAGAACGATGAAACGAGTAGTAGGACGGAAGGCCATCCACCAATAAATATTGTTTGTGAAAAGAAGTGATTATTTCATTATATATGCCTCTTCATGTGTCTATATGCCTGTGAATAAGTCTTTTGGCTTAGGTGTGCAGAATAAAAGTACAGCGTTCAAAATATATGCTTTCAAATTTCCTAAATTTGTCACAACTGTAGCAAATTACAGAATTCATTTCGTAAATTGTTCTTAGTTTTCTGGAGTATGAGTAATTATTTTCATTCATTTTCGTATCTAAGACACTTAACTAAGGTAATGAAGGAAGCTTATTTGTGAAAGTAAAAAAAGAAACAATTAATTTCTATCTTTCAAAAGGAATGCGAATAAATGTGATATCGAAAAAATATTTAACTATTTTTTATTTTATAAAATACATTTTTTTGCAGGGTTAGAATTTGATCGGAAATTAATTTCCAAATAGTGAAATATTAAAAGAATATTATGTGTTTGTTAGTTTACATTCCAGAACACAAATAGAATACTCACAAACTCTACACTCACATAAAACATCTTTAATTACTAATTATTCAGATTTTTATTTCTTTGAAATATTTAAGATTCAGAAATAATTCTTCTAATGCGTAAAATGATTTCAGGGCAATATTGTGAGACAGTTTTTTAAAAGACTTCATGCCCTTGGTTCAAACAGATACAAATTGTTAGAAAGTATAAATATTTCAACACTCTAAAGGATATCTGAAATATTTCTCACTTGTGAGAAAAATATTATGTGCAAATAATTTTACAAACAAAGGGTTATAAAACAGAAATATTTACAAATATTAAGTATGAATTCATATATTGCTGATAATTTAATCATTAAAAAACAATATTAGAAAATCAATTCCTTAGAATATACATACAAATATAATTTGGTGATTCATTAAAAAGTATATTTTTGCGTAAATTTTGGTCTTGGCAATTATTTTGACTATTTAATGACAAAATTTGATTTTTTCTCCTTGTTTTGGAATCTAAAATTCTCGAGATTTGAAGATGCATGGTTCTGGTAATACGGCGCCACTTCTAGAAACTTTTATCAATCACCTCAACAGATGTAGAACATTTTGAAATGTTTGATGGCACTGCGAACGTTGTAAAAAATTTTGTTACATTTCTGTATCTATTCAAAATATGATTTGATGTTCACCCGCTTAGCTGTGTCAATAGAATCCTGTAATACAGTATTTACTTGACCTCGAGAGTGAGGTTTTAGTTAATTTACACGAGAGTGAGGTTTTAGTTAATTTACACGAGAGTGAGGTAATAAAGGATTTACTTGAACCCGAGAGTGAGGTTTTACTTACCTGACTATAAAATCGGCCTACTGTTCTGCAGTCAAAGTTGATTGAGAGTTGATGTGAGGTGAAGTTAAGTGATTTTTGAGATATTCCTTGTTTATTGAGGGTTGTTGTGTGATTTATATAAGCGTACTTCTTCATATATTTGCATTTATGGTGATGTACTGTATAGAATTGTTTGTAAATTAAATAATTTCAATCGTCTTCTTTTGTAAATAAAAGGCAGTATTGGGTGCAACAATATATGTTATAAGCTGCGATCGAAATTATATATATCAAAACATTTTCCGTTGTCCTGGGGAATTGTATAATTGCTCATTCACAGGTGTGAACCCGCAGACATAAAGATGAATCGGGCACATACTCATATACATTTACAACAGGGAAACTGGTTTTGTTTTTTGTCATTAAATGTCTAGAAACTGAATTAGTTTTTCTACACTTTCCGTGACATCTTATTGAGTCACCGATACGTTAGAATTTCTTCTTTAAAGTAATGTCCAAATGTGGATATTAAAACAGACTTCATTCAGTTAAAGAATCAATCTGGAAAAAAAGGACGTCTTTTAATATTTTTTGTTTAAATAGCGCTGAAATTAAAAATTAAAATATCCCTTTCCTAAGGTATCGTAAGAAATAACTTGTAAATTTAGAAACATTTACTGTTGTTTAGCAAAAAAGTTATTTACTTATAATTCATATTAATTTGATGATGTAATTTTCTTATAAATCCTGATAATTAATTAGGACATTTATAATATGAAATTAATGACATAATGATTATGAATTAGAACATAATTTGTTGTTTTAAAAAAATGAGCAAAAGAAGTTTGAGAATTGTGTTTAGGTATTATTTCGTTTTTGAAGTAATATGAAGAAGAAAATATTTTGAAATCAAAATTAATTATAAAAGGTAATTGAATGACTTTTTCATTAAAAACATAGATTATGTTTAATTTCTTAATGTTTATTTTTAATTCACAATTTTCATACTATTAAAAATTATTAGAAGTTGCCCTAGAATCCCAAAATATCTCACACATGCATATATTTGTGAAAATGGCACGTCTAAAATTAGTAATTTTTATTCAATATATATATAGCTAATATTTCTGCCAGTTTCACTTAAATTTGAAAATTTTCATATTAGTAAGCATTTTGTCATTAATATTTAAATAGATTTTTAGATACTTGTACAAATATATAAATGCATGTGTAGGTATTTTCAACAACTTCTACTTCATGTTTTGTGGATATTTCTTACAGTAACACTACCATTTTAAATAGGTTTAATTTAATTCTACTTATTTAAAAATAGTTTTAATTGTAGCATAAAAATTAAATTTGATTAAAAATTATCATAATGGAATATTAAATATTTATGGCTTAGGTATTTACCTCTGATTTGGAAACGTCACAACATTTTACTTCATAATTAAATGTAGTTGGTAACGTCTACATTAAAACAACCAAAATATTGGCTGATTTGTTTGAAAATTTGAGATATAAATATTACACGTATTAACGATTCGATGAATACACGCGACTAAGCTAAAGTAATGTGAATTTACTTCCTAAATATAATACCATATTCTAAGAAAAGCACAATATTTTTCAAAGCATATATGGATGCCTTTCATAAAAATAATAATGATGAAAATAATTTGTTTTTTATTATATTTTGATTATATTAATGAAGCACTTAAATCAATTAAATATTTTTCATTTAAAACGAATTTAGGGACTGAAAATATCTGTGGAAGTATGATTCTGCTATTTATACATCATTAAAGATATATGAGTATGATCTGTTTTTGTGTTTGTATATGTAGTAAACTTTTGTATACATAATTTGTAGATTATTCTAATGATATTTATTTATTTTCAACTTATATGTGTATTAGTTTGATGAAAGTAAATGCATTTTTTTATTAAAAGTTTCCACAAAAAGAAAAATTAATTTCGTCTAAGTTTTAACAGTACTTAAATATCTTAAATAATTCACGGAAAATTATCCTCTTATTATGGCCTTTATAATAACTCCAATGGAACATCCATTTAGAAAGTTAAATACATAACCCAATTTGTTCTTCTAATGTTAGATGTTAGAGTTTGTAAAGAACTTTTCTTTGGAGCAAACAATTACAAGCCGATGTGCATGTGGCCCCCCATTAAATTCTACTTAGTCTAATACAAACACAAAAGTATTAAAAGCAATCCTCTAATTCTAGAAGAAAATTGATTATCTTATTTTATAACTACAGTCTTCTTGAAATGGGAAACCTCAAATCTGATTACTATACTTCCAGATACATACTCTGAGG
The DNA here is from genome assembly GCA_019974015.1 of Nephila pilipes. NCBI lineage: Eukaryota > Metazoa > Arthropoda > Arachnida > Araneae > Nephilidae > Nephila > Nephila pilipes. Next base: position 177,477 of record BMAW01046056.1, read on the forward strand.
AATAAATCCTGTTTACTGCAACACTCATTAACAGAAGTAGAAAAAGAGATTAAATATTCTTTTTAAGCTTAGAAACTCGTAATGTCTTACTCTCTTAAGAATTTATACCAGATTTAAGATATACAATAGTTGGAGATTATTAGCGATTGAACAGAACATTTTCTTTTCCAAATGTTACTTAAATTCAATTTCAAACATCTATCATGCACAGATAATTGAGTGAAGAATAATGATAGAGCATTGTGTTTTCCAAATTTACGCAAAACGGAATAAGCAATGAGCTCTGTGTATTAAAATTATAGAGTAATAAGTACCTCTCTTCTTAACAGAAATGAAAATGTTGCTACAATTAAGAAGAAACATTCAAGTTTGCATGAATTAAATAAGTATTAATTCAACTAACTTAAGAAATCTATTTGTTAGAATATAATGTCATTATAAATGAAAACAAAAAAAAATGTAGATAGTAAATTTCTTCGGAATAAATTCATATTTCCTGCCGATTGTATAATAGTTAAAAATATAATTATGTATCTCAAAACTAAAAAGAAAAATATTCTTACAATCATCGTTTCGCTGTTTTCAGTTGAATCTGTGATTTCATTTAAATTTAAGAAATGGATTCCATAAGGGAACGTTAAAAGTAAAAGATAATATACTGTATAAGATACAATATCTAGATGCTTTATGAATTTCAAAAAATAATTTTCTTTTCCTTTTCACCATAAATAGAAAGCGCTACCAGGATTATAAAAGTATGTTTTATAGAATGTATACACAATTTCTTTTTTTTAACAGTCACATGTGTGAAATTATTTGACATTTAAGTGAATTTAACACAGTAGTTTAGTTACAAGTAGGTAAAATGGCGATGTGAATCTACATTTCTTTATATAAATTAATTTTATTTTTAGTAAAAGTTACTTAATGTTAGTGTTGGGTGCTCGTATAAATGAAATAATATAATTTTTGACTTCAGTATTACAATTTGGAAACTTCTAGAGATTATCTTATCGAGATGTATCAATGTAGCTTTCTTCTGGTTAGCATCAGGGGCCCACTTAAAGAACTAGCCGATAGAAGCCTTTCCTTACGAGAAGTCTAAAGGTTTCTAATAATTTTCTTTTTTCATCACTCTGCGTTTTGAGTGGAGATTAAGATATTTTATTCGAAAAAAGGTCCCATATTAAAAAGCTTATCTTGTTGACAGATTATTCCAAAAATAAGTCAGCAGACATTTTATGCGTTTCCTAACAATTGTTAAGAAAATAAAAATTAACAATAACTATGGATGGCTGTATCCAAATTAAAAGAAAATAAATTTTGGCAAGGAAGGATAACTACCTAGACCGACAGAATAATTAGGAATATTTCCAGAGAAAATCGAAAAAAAAATACAACAAAATTAGCCCAAGTGTCACAAAAGCTGAGTTTCTTATTTCGAAAACCATCACCCAAAGACACCTGTCAGAATTATTGTCATCGCATCATTCTGTGAAACAAACAAAACGTTCTGAGATAATGAAGATAAAATGCCTCGCCTGTTCTAGAGAGCATCACCCCTTTACGGATGACATATGAAATAAAATCAACTGTTTCGATTATTGGTGTTTTTATTTTTATTTTTCACACTTTTTCTTTCAAATATTTACAATTTTGCTCATTAAATTTCCCTCGAGTGTTTCACTTACTATAATA